>JAVIAB010000145.1:31909439-32351939 GCA_032433765.1 Megaustenia siamemsis | reverse complement strand
TACAATCTTACATGTATCTGGGCAGTAATATAGATAAAGAGGGAGAAACAGAAAATGATACCAACATAAGGATATCAAAAACAAGAGGAGCTTTCATTGCACCGGGAAGCATATGGAAATCCAAAGAAATTAGGTTAAATACAAAAATAAAAATTTTCAACTCAAATGTTAAGACGGTCTTATTATATGGCTGTGAAACATGGAGAACAACAAAATTAACAATCACGAAGATATAGACTTTCATTAATGGATGCTTATGCAGAATAAAAGGATGGAAATGGCAGGACAAAATCACTAACATAGAATTATTTAAATGTACCAGTCAAACACCAGTGGATAAAGAGATACAGCGAAGACGATGGCGCTGGATAGGACACACACTACGGAAGCCAACTGAGAGTATTACACAACAGGCCCTTTTTTGGAATCCCCAGGGGAAAAGACAAAGAGGAAGACCAAGGAATTCTTGGAGAAGACAGATAGAAGCAGAGATGAAGATGATGGGGAAGACATGGAATGATCTTAAAAGAATGGCAAAAGACAGAACGACTTGGAAAGTGTTTGTTAAAGATCTATGCTCCACTGGGAGCTAAAAAGGTAGAAGTAGTTGTGGTCTAGAAAAGCCTTGAAAAGTTGTGGAAATCAAAACTCATTAGCACAAACACAAAACTTAGGCTATTCAAATCAAATGTACTATCAACCCTTACGTATGCGTGTGAAAGCTGGAAAAAAACAAGAGATATAGAAACAAAGTTGAACGCATTCGAAAATAAATGTCTAAGGAAAATACTTGGTATAGAATGGAACGAATTCAAAACAAACGAGGAAATTAGAGAAATCGCCAATCAACCACTAATATCTTCAGTAATAAAGAAAAGACGATGGTCATACGTTGGACATGTGATGAGAAGAGATAATAATCGAATAGCAAAGCAAGCCCTCATATGGGAAACAACAGGTAAAAGAAAAAGAGGAAGACCCAGGGAGACACTGAAAAGAACATTGATGAGAGAGGCAAGAGCAGCAGGAATCGGCTCCCTCAATGAGATAGAACTGCTTGCACAGAACAGAGACAGATGGCGAGATTTGATAAAATATCTTTAAAAGAAAACTGCTAGAACAAAAATTCATATAGGAGAAGGTGTATCTTGGTCTACGCCCTATGGGCCGGTTACGGCTCGAAAGGTCAATAGATAGATAGATAGTTGTGGTCAGTAAGCGTATACCAAAAACTACTATTCCAACAAATGAAGTTAGGCCACCACTTCAGTGAAACACTCGATCCGACATCTGACCGCAGTCCAGCAAGTGGTGAATTTGCAGTGGAACACGGATCAAAGTCAGAACGTGGTATCGTTCTACTTCAATCTACGGACAGTCGCTTGCAGTACAAATCTCCGCGTTCTGGCCATAGTAAAATATGACATAATAAAATATGATGTGAAATGACATAATAATGTGATGTGCAGTAGTGTGGCACATAATATCCAGCTCTATCATAACAGGGAGTCGCGATAGCTCAGTAGTTAGTGAACTGAACTAGAAAGGACAAGAGATAGGGTTCGATCCTGACCTACGGCTTCCGGGTTCACCCAGCCTTAAATGGGTACCGGATTTTTCTGGGAAAGTAAAGTGGCACGGGCGTAATACCGACCACATTACCCCAAAATCATGTGCCGAAGGTCTATAAAAATTATGGTCGCTAACACCATATTCCCTATACGCCACTTGGCGTGACGGGGCTCTTTACTTTATTTACTCTCATAACACTCTGCATGCTTGTGAACTTCCACAGAACGCTGACCTCAGTTCTAGCTCTGGCCATCCCACCAGTGCCCAGTGCCTCTATTGTTACCCTGGTCATTATTCTAACGTCACTGAATGTCCCACTTCACGATGTGGCGATGCTCTTTGCCGTCGAGTGGCTTTTGTAAGTTGTCATGTGACCAAACCATACATGTTATGTGATTCGTATTTTGACTGTACTAGTTATGTCATATTATGTTAATTGTATCTGTAGAATCAATACGTCGTTTTGATTGTCTTGCTTCTGTTTGTAATAGTTCATGATACATGACAAAATTAATTTGGCAAACCTCAATAGAGAAGAATCACATAGTTGATGTAATGTTTGGTGTATTTAAAAAAGCATAGTCAAAATAGAAGTCAAAAATTGCAGCAAGCGAAGAAAAAGAAGCAAATCTTTATCGAGAAGAAATCATTAAAACAAGAGAGAGACTGCAAATAGGTCATGGTCGGGCTGCATGTCCCTTGGAGACCGCTGCACTCGTGGCCGTCAGAAGGAATCACTGTCTGTGCCAGATATCCCAATTCTCTTGCAGTGCCTCAGGTCTCGTAATGTCTTGAAACCACATTCTCCTTGGTCTGTCTCTATCTCTTCGTCCAAAGAATGCTTTTTCTATGCCTTACATCTGAATTGTTTTTTTTTTCTTGACCCGGCCATTGTATTTTAATTTCCTCTGTAGATTGGTTTTTATCAGCCAGTTCTGTTCAATTGTTAGGCCTCATAATATTTTTTCATTGATCTTGTTCATTATCCAAGGTATAATGAGGATTTGTCTGTAACACTTTGCTCAAATAGGAAGCAATATATAACATATCGAAAACAACTCCTACTTCTGAGTGTTGATTCACTCCCACTAGCTCTCTATTTTCTTGGTCAGACTGGTTATTCCGTGGGCACCGCGAATAGGAGGTGTAACTCTACAAAAAGTCACACAATTTATCTACCAAATAGACAGCAAAATGTCAAGAGACAGAGACATAATCCCAGAAATCATGTCATGCATCGCGTTAGCATCAGAAGCTTTCAACAAAATGACGAACATCTGGTGACCCAAAGTACTCAGTAATCGTAGAAATCATAGATTTTTCAACTCGTGTGTGATACCAGTTCAACTCGTGTGTGATACCAGTATTAACATAAAGATATCAGTTGGGAAGTCCGTCCAGTCCCTAGGAAACTAAATGCTTTTGAAAATAGATGTCTTCGAAGAATCTCAAACATGAAGTGGAGAGAATACATTTCAAATAAGACAAGACACGAAACTAAACAAGAAAACGTGTCGAGCTTTATAAGATGATTTAGAAATACATCGGTCATGTGCTGAGAATGAATGAAGAAAGACTTCACCATCAGGCATTCATGTGGAAACCATCTTACAACAAAAACCAAGAGAATTACAGCAAAGAACAATTACTAGAGAAGGCTAACCATGGAGCAAAGAAACAACCCAAGAACTACAAGAACTAGCAGCAAATCGTCAATCGTGGAGAACTATGACTTCCGCTCTGTGTCGTCTTCGAGCCACAAGAAATGAACTAATTCTACAACCATGTTCTATGATTAATTACAGAAATAGAACACTATGAAACTGTTCGAAGCTTTTTGAATAACCCAGTATTTGTCCTGTCCTTTGTTTCCAGAGATCGGTGTCGCAGTGGCGTCAACGCTATCACCCATATAATGATTACTGCAGATACCCAGGCCCTCTGCGGGAAATATGAAGTAACGAGTAGTGACAATCATCTAACATCAAGGACTGAGTCGATTATAGCACCAGAAGATTACAATGACGTCGATACCTGCAATAATACAAATGGTGACAGTTTCACGCAGAACACGAGGGTTGTCCGTGGGGCTCACGAGAATAGTAGCGAGTTTGAGAACTCTCCAGCTTGAGCACTCGGGTGTTTAGCATTGTCACTTAATGGCCATGGCAGCTCAGAATGTATCTGTCAGTATGTGCGGAATGTACGCATTTCAAACAATCAGTGGGTGTAGTCATGAGTTCTGAAATTGTTAGTGTATGAGGTCATACTTTTTATTATCTACTAGTTGCTGCCACGTTTTAAATAGCATGTTTGAGAGGTCATGTTTTAATGATTTTCTCAGCAGATACGTCATGCACTTTTGAGTGCACAGTGTCAGTGACTGATGAGATTATAGCTGGGCAGGTTGTGTAGTGATGTGATGAGTTTATACCTGGACACATTGTGTGGTGATGAGTTTATACCTGGACACATTGTGTGGTGATGAGATTATAGCTGGACAGGTTGTGTAGTGATGAGATTATAGCTGGGCAGGTTGTGTAGTGATGAGTTTATAGCTGGACAGGTTGTGTAGTGATGAGTTTATAGCTGGACAGGTTGTGTAGTGATGTGATAGTGATGAGTTTATAGTTGGGCAGGTTGTGTAGTGATGAGTTTATAGCTGGGCAGGTTGTGTAGTGATGAGATTATAGCTGGGCAGGTTGTGTAGTGATGAATTTATAGCTGGACAGGTTGTGTAGTAATGAGTTTATAGCTGGACAGGTTGTGTAGTGATGAGTTTATAGCTGGGCAGGTTGTGTAGTGATGAGTTTAGAGCTGGACAGGTTGTGTAGTGATGAGTTTATAGCTGGACAGGTTGTGTAGTGATGTGATTGTGATGAGTTTATAGCTGGGCAGGTTGTGTAGTGATGAGATTATAGCTGGGCAGGCTGTGTAGTGATCTGATTGTGATGAGTTTATAGCATGACAGTTTGTGGGGTGATGAGATTATAGCTGGGCAGGTTGTGTAGTGATGAGTTTATAGCTGGACAGGTTGTGTAGTGATGAGTTTATAGCTGGACAGGTTGTGTAGTGATGTGATTGTGATGAGTTTATAGCATGACAGTTTGTGGGGTGATAAGTTTATAGCAAGACAGTTTGTGGGGTGATGGGTTTATAGCATGACAATTTGTGGGGTGATGAGTTTATAGCATAACAGTTTGTGGGGTGATGAGTTTATAATTGGACATGTGGGGTGATGAGTTTATGGCTGGACAGGTTGTGGGTTGATGAGTTTATAGCATGACAATTTGTGGGGTAATGAGTTTATAGCATGACAATTTGTGGGTGATGAGTTTATAGCATGACAATTTGTGGGGTGATGAGTTTATAACATGACAATTTGTGGGTTCATGAGTTTATAACTGGACGATTTGTGGGGTGATGAGTTTATAACTGGACAATTTGTGGGGTGATGAGTTTATAACTGGACAATTTGTGGGGTGATGAGTTTATAACATGACAATTTGTGGGGTGATGAGTTTATAGCATGACAATTTGTGGGGTGATGAGTTTATAACTAGACACTTTGTGGGGTGATGAGTTTATAGCATGACAATTTGTAGGGTGATGAGTTTATAACTGGACAATTTGTGGGGTGATGAGTTTATAGCTGGACAGGTTGAGGGTTGATGAGTTTATAGCATGACAATTTGTGGGGTAATGAGTTTATAGCATGACAATTTGTGGGTGATGAGTTTATAGCATGACAATTTGTGGGGTGATGAGTTTATAACATGACAATTTGTGGGTTGATGAGTTTATAACTGGACGATTTGTGGGGTGATGAGTTTATAACTGGACAATTTGTGGAGTGATGAGTTTATAACTGGACAATTTGTGGGGTGATGAGTTTATAACATGACAATTTGTGGGGTGATGAGTTTATAGCATGACAATTTGTGGGGTGATGAGTTTATAGCTGGACAGGTTGTGGGGTGATGAGTTTATAACTGGACAATTTGTGGCATGATGAGTTTAGGGTGTGGATAAGTTGTGGGGTGATGAGTTTAGGGTGTGGACAATGTGGGGGGTGATGAGTTTATGGCTGGACAGTTTATAATTCTGTCCATTCTCTGAGGTTGTCTTCCTACATTTTTTCCTGTTTTTCTTACCTTTATGATTTTGCCTGATACTATGACCTGTAGCACGGCAGGTAAATTTGTTCCTACCCTGTTCCTATTTTTCATTTTTCTACTGCTGGTGTTGTTGGTATTTGCACCTCTGTTTTGATTCTTTGATTATCTTGTGCAACTCCATATTGGTGATAAGGTGTATGTCAGGATAGAAACAAGATCTATACTATCCCATTTCAGACCATGTAGTTTTCTTTCAAGATAAACAGTGTGTGTTCATAATTTGCTGCATTATACAGATGGCACTACTGTTCATAGTAAACTAACCTTTGTTATTAGGGAGGCAGTTTGGCTTTTCATATTTGGTTTAGTTTTGTCAGGAATGTCAGTTTTTGGAATTCTAATATTTTTGTTCTGTGTGGCGGTGTGGTCTGGAGGTAAGACGATGGCCTCTGGATAAAAAGGTCCCGGTTCATATCCCGTCATAGAGGATGGCTGTTTCTACTTCCAATCTGCAGTTTCTTCATGGCTACACCCTCTTCTGGTCTCTGGGTAGTGTAATCCAATGTCTAACCTTCTTAGCAGTGAAAACAGGATGCCTCGAGTGCACTATGCGCACGTTAAAGAACCCTTGGCAGTTTAAAATCGAAAAGAGTAAGCCACAAAATGATCACTGCATATACACAAGCAATTATAGATCTAGCCATGCGAAGTCAGAAATGTGGAGCCAAATGGCGCACATATCGCCTCTTATGTTATGATCATTCTCAATGCACTCCGGACACTGGTGCACCGTGTTTCTCCTCCAGATGTGCACCAGCATGCAGTGTCTGGACCAGTTCGGTGTTGGTTGACCATCATCCATAATTAGCTTCTGTTTCTTCAAAGCCAGTCTTAACCCTTGAGTTCATTGTTTCTAGACAGCGACGTAGTCTTCCTTGTTTTCAAGTTCTTCGTTCTACCCATCTATCTGAGTTTCTGCTTGTTGATCACATCTGTCTTATTCATTGGTTGCTATACATCTGATATCACTTCTTGCTGTAAAGTAGCGATACAATACACCAGGACCAACTTAAAGGGTGAAGGCTGAAGAATAAGAAGAAAACATCCGGTTTTTCGTTTTCGTCAGTAACAATGGAGTCCTCATATTTGAATTGGTCTCTATCTGAAATGTCTATTTATTTAATGTCATTATTCTTCCAGTTCCCTGTTCTTATTTGTCATTGTTTGGTAATGTCATCTTTGATCTTCATTCAGTATGCTCTCGATGTCTAATCTCACTCTACTATGCCCTCAACCTCTGATACATCACCTGCTAGCTCACCTATATTATCTACAAAAAAGCAGCTGGTAATCGTTCTGCCTCCAATGCTCACGATCCCGGTGTATTCTTAGAGGAAGTTTGTCATGACACGATATATCCACGCCTGGGTCAACAAAAATCGTGCCATCTGTCAGACATCAGGTTGGAGAGGTTAAACTAGCGACTGATGAAACACAGAATATCAAAGTATCAAAACACAAGTACAAACAAAAAGCTTAATAAGTATTTGGAATGTAAGGAGCCTGAAAGTCAATGGACAATAAAAAGAACTAATAAACAAGTTGAACTATTGTTTCAATCTATAAACGTGTCATCACTTTCAAAGTCGGCGACTTCTTCTCTTCGCTTCCTCTCACACATTTTCAGGTAGCGAAAGTTAGAAAGTGCTAAGTGAACTGCCACTGATGAAGAATTTCTTTGATGCTATAACTCCTTCCTTCCCTGGGTCTACCTCAGGTCGTGTGTTTTCTTTGATGCTATAACTCCATTCTTCCCTGGGTCTACCTCAGGTCGTGTGTTTTCTTTGATGCTATAACTCCATTCTTTCCTGGGTCTACCACAGGTCATGTGTTTTCTTTGATGCTATAACTCCTTCCTTCCCTGGGTCTACCTCAGGTCATGTGTTTTCTTAGATGCTATAACTCCTTCCTTCCCTGGGTCTACCTCAGGTCATGTGTTTTCTTAGATGCTATAACTCCTTCCTTCCCTGGGTCTGCCTCAGGTCATGTGTTTTCTTTGATGCTATAACTCCTTCCTTTCCTGGGTCTGCCTCAGGTCATGTGTTTTCTTTGATGCTATAACTCCTTCAATCCCTGGGTCTACCTCAGGTCATGTGTTTTCTTTGATGCTATAACTCCTTCCTTCCCTGGGTCTGCCTCAGGTCATGTGTTTTCTTTGATGCTATAACTCCTTCCTTCCTGGGTCTGCCTCAGGTCATGTGTTTTCTTTGATGCTATAACTCCTTCCTTTCCTGGGTCTACCTCAGGTCGTGTGTTTTCTTTGATGCTATAACTCCTTCCTTCTCTTGGTCTATCTCAGGTCGCGTGTTTTCTTTGATGCTATAACTCCTTCCTTCCTGGGTCTGCCTAGTAGAAATGTGGTTTTACAAAAGAATGTTGACAGCTAAGAATAGTAATGAAAACGTTCTGAAAGAGGCCAAAGCAAAAAGAGAGCTAACTTCCAATATTTGGAAGAAACAATCATCATTTTTGGTCTTGTAATGAGAAGGGAACAGCTGGAATATATTGTAACAACTGGGAAAATTAAGGGACAAAGAGATAGAGGGAAGCAAAGAAAAAAGATACCAGACAGCTTAAGAGAATGGCTTGGCAGAAGGTCAACAACAGAAATGATAAATAACTGTTGGGATTGAAAGTTGTGGTGAGACATGACAGCAGACATGGCACTTGATGATGATGGGGGAGGGAAAGAAAGACAAACATTTTGCCTCGTAATGGTGCATTCTAGTTGAAAGTTGTAAAAAAGTGATATCTTAAATTACATTTTCATTATAAATATTTTTGGAATTGACATCTCTTGTTTGGTGCTACAAGATGTAAGCTCTCCCATAAACTATCAATAGCAGCAATGATGAGAAGTCTTGCAGCATCTTCACTCACATTTGTTGCCAAATTTCTAGGAGTAGAACTAAATTGTCAACTCCAGGTTAAAACAAGCAGCTGTGCAGTACATTACTTCGAGTCTACACCTTATGGTTATGGTTATGGAAGGCCCCGGTATCACTGCAAATGAATTAAAATCCATAACTGCTCAACCGCCCATGCCAGTGGAATCATCCGAATTAATATCTCATCTCCCAAAGAGAGGTTGCTGCAGTCCCCATCATAGCAGTCTCAGCACAAGCAAAAAGACATAAGGAATAACAGCACAAAGTGAACACAGCCATCTGTTCCCCGTCATACGATATCATTCATCATAAGCAATCAGTGAATATCGAAACATGATCAAAACAGATGAAACGCACAGCTCATGATGTGCACAAAGCATTTAACTCAGTAGCTCCAGCAACAAGCCGGACTTGGAATGAGGAAACTGCAACAAGGAATATTTTTCAGACACAGCCTTTAACAGTTCCTGCCGCCATATTGCCCTTATTTATCACTAGCTGTTATGCCCGTGCCTCATTGCGGGATTTAATTATTTAAAATTCACATTAAAAGCAATTATATTACTTCTGATTGCAATGAAAAATGCACAAACCTATAACAACTACTACATGCCAGATTGAACACTACAATTATTGATGATGATGTCAATTTAGAAAATCATTTTTAAAAATATGAATAAATGAAAAAGAGGACAAATTAAATATAAAAAACACATAGTTTATTTTGATTGGCGGACTGATCAACTTTGAGGAGAAGCTTATGAGCTGAGAAGTCAGGAAGATTGAGAGTGCTCAGGAGCCTCGTGGGTAGTGGACAACGTCATTCATTTGTAGCACCTGGTTTACTGACCTGGACAAAGGGAAGTGTGCAGCTGAGGTGCTGCAACTTTCTACACTTAAAACAGGTCAAATAAATGCAGAACTGGGTGCATTCCATGAACACCTACATAAAGGAACTGAAAACAGTTATTATACCATTTATCTTTCAGATCAGCATTGTTTACTTTTTTAATGGTTGTTGTAAGCTTGGTAGATTTGTGGTTAGTTTATAAATTGTCCTTGTTCTTCATGCATAACAGTGTCATAGATATCTTTGATTCTGTTCATGAGGCTCTTACAGAATACTTTAGAGGCAACTGATAGAAGAGTCACGCCATTCCTGTTGTTGCAATCCTTGAGATTTTGACTGTTGCAATCCTTAAGATTGCCCTTTTTGGAATTTTTACTAATATACCTCTTTTCCACTGTGTGTGTAGGCATATGCAGATCAGTTTTAGACACAATCAGGCAATACAATACAATTATATACAAATACATCAGGCAACACAATACAATTATATACAAATACATCAGGCAATACAATACAATTATATACAAATACATAAGGTAACACAATACAATTATATACAAATACATCAGGCAATACAATACAATTATATACAAATACATCAGGCAATACAATACAATTATATACACATACATAAGGTAACACAATACAATTATATACAAATACATAAGGTAACACAATACAATTATATACAAATACATAAGGTAACACAATACAATTATATACAAATACATAAGGTAACACAATACAATTATATACAAATACATAAGGTAACACAATACAATTATATACAAATACATCAGGTAACACAATACAATTATATACAAATACATAAGGTAACACAATACAATTATATACAAATACATCAGGTAACACAATACAATTATATACAAATACATAAGGTAACACAATACAATTATATACAAATACATAAGGTAACACAATACAATTATATACAAATACATAAGGTAACACAATACAATTATATACAAATACATAAGGTAACACAATACAATTATATACAAATACATAAGGTAACACAATACAATTATATACAAATACATAAGGTAACACAATACAATTATATACAAATACATAAGGTAACACAATACAATTATATACAAATACATCAGGCAATACAATAAAGGGAAAGGAAAAGAGCAGACAAAGAGGCGTAGGGTTCATCCTGACAAAGAAAATATATGTAACCCTCTTTGATTACAATCCAGTCAGCGACAGATATTAACATACTATAATGGAACAAGTGAAACATCACAGTTTTACTCTTACAAGTATATGCTCCCACAGCAGCAACAAATGAACAAATTGAAGAATTGTACAACTCATTGCAAGATAACCATAACAAATGACAGCAACTTTGAGGCAGTGCTGATATCAAATTCAGAAGACAAAAGGTACAGGAGAAAGGAGACAAGGTCAGGCACCACAAATACATCCTGTTCATTATGCAGAAGGTTCTGTGTGTCCAATATTGGCAGATTCAGCCACAAGAGAAGCTGTTCAGCAAAATAGCATCCAGCATAGGATACTAATATTTTATCAATCTACTGACTTATCATGATTGCTTGCATCAAGAGTATGTCAATGAGCCAAAGGCCATATATATACATATATGTGGATTCTAATCATCATTTTTTGGCCATGTAATGAAAAGAGAATCGATCACTTTATCTATCTTGGAAGTCACATTGATCGAGAAGGGGATACAAGCAAAGAAATTAGAATCAGAATAGCTAAAGCAGCAATGTCTTTCAGAAGCCTTGAAAAGTTGTGGAAATCAAAACTCATTATCACAAACACAAAACTTAGACTATTCAAATCAAATGTACTGTCAACACTTACGTATATGTGTGAAAGCTGGAAAACAACAAGAGATATAGAAACAAAGTTGAATGCATTCGAAAATAAATGTCAAAGGAAAGTACTTGGTATAGCGTGGAACGAATTCAAAACAAACGAGGAAATTAGAGAAATCGCCAATCAACCACTAATATCATCAGTAATAAAGAAAAGACGATGGTCATATGTTGGACATGTGATGAGAAGAGATAATAACCGAATAGCAAAGCAAGCCCTCATGTGGGGAAACAACAGGTAAGAGAAAAAGAGGAAGACCCAGAGAGACACTGAGAAGAACATTGCTGAGAGAGGCAAAAGCAGCAGGAATCAGCTCCCTCAATGAGATAGAGCTGCTTGCACAGAACAGAGACAAATAGCGAGATTTGATAAAATATATTTAAAAGAATTGAAAACTGCTAGAACAAAAATTCAGATAAGAGAAGGAGTATCTTGGTCTACACCCTATGGGCCGGCTACGGCTCGAAAGGTCAATAGATAGATAGAATGAAAAGAGAACTGGAATATATTGTAACAACTGAGAAAATTGAGGGACGAAGAGATAGAGGGAAGCAAAGAGAAAAGACACCAGACAGCTTAAGAGAATGGCTTGGCAGAACAACAGAAATGATAAATAACTGTCGAGATCGAAAGTTGTGGAGAGACATGATCACCTACACCAGCAGGCCCGGTACTTGATGATGATGATGATATGGATTCTATGCTGTACATGCTTTGCACACCATAAACATTAACCAGTGTACCAAAAACATTAAACTTGACAATTTTTGCTTACATTATCTTTAGTTTTATTATCTTAGAAGAATAGATAAATACTTTAGCACAAATCAATAAATTATTAGGATTGCCAATACAAATATATATACTCACTCTCACATAATGACATCAAGCAGTAAGTGGTTAATTACACTTCAAACATCACACAACTCACTGTTTCATGCACATACTATTGTGTTATCAAGACATAATTATTCCCCTTATAATGGTCACACAACACACTGTTTCAAGCACATACTATTGTGTTATCAAGACATAAATATTCCTCTTATAACAGCCACACTATTGGCATTCTCATCATGAAGAAAGAATATGCTGCTCCTTTCCTGTGTGTATTCTTTTGTGTACATTCATGGAACTAATTTGAGAGAATCCTTTACCACAAAAGTCACACTTCCATGGTTTTTCCCCGGTGTGTACTCTTTTGTGTACATTTAAAGAACTTAGCTGTGTAAATCCTGTCCCACAAATTTCACATTTGTGAGGCTTCTCTCCTGTGTGTATTCTTCTGTGTGCTTTCAATGAACTAGGCTGAGCAAATCCAACACCACAAACATCACATTTGTGAGGCTTTTCTCCTGTGTGTATTCTCTTATGAAGATTCATATAACTCAGCTGAGCAATCCCTACACCACATACATCACACTTGTATGGCTTTTCTCCTGAATGAATTGTTTTGTGTGCATTTAAAGAACTGAGTTGAGAAAAGCCTTTATCACAAACACCACATTTGTAAGGCTTTTCTCCTGTGTGTATTCTTGTGTGTGCTTTCAAAGAGCTGAGATGAGAAAAGCCTTTATCACAAACATCACACTTGTACGGTTTCTCTCCTGTGTGTATTCTTTTATGTAAATTCAGGTAGCAGAGCTGAGTAAAACCTGCACCACAAACATCACATGTATATGGCTTCTCTCCCGTGTGTATTCTTTTGTGCACTTTCAGCTGACCCATTTGAGCAAAGCCTAAACGACAAATGTCACAATTGTATGGCTTTTCTCCAGAGTGTATTTTTCTATGTCTTGTAAGGGAGTCATTATGTACAAAACTAACACCACAAACATCACAAATATACGGTTTTACACCTAAGTGTTCTTTTATATGTTTTTTCAAACTATCATTCCGAGGAAATCCTAGACCACAAACATCGCACTTAAAAGGCTTCTCCCCTGTATGCACTCGTTTATGTGTTTTCAGATAACCACTTTGAGCAAATCCTACACCACAAATGTCACACTTGAAAGGCTTCTCTCCTGTGTGTCTTCTTCTATGTCTTATCAGGTGACTGTTTTGTATAAACTCCTTATTACAGACATCACACCTGTGTGGCTTCTCTCCTTTATTTATGTGTGGGTGTACAATTAAACCAGAACTATTAATAAATTCTGAGTTGAAATAGGTCCAGATAGAACCGTTGGCATCTGTCTTGTATATCAGTTTATTTGTACTTGGAATCTCTTCAGATGGCACTTCTGAAAGTAGATCACATTTTAGAAAACATTCAGTACTTACTCTAGTCTACTCATGAATTTTAATTTATTTAAAATATTAGTGGCCCTGCTCTGAATGCATCTACCAAAAGCTTCAGAGTTCAAAATAACCTATGAATTATAAAAGTTTTGTTAAATTAACCTTACATCAGCTCCTATAGTTTTATTTAGACCACAACACATTTCAAATATTTTTTTAAGCAAGGACATTTTAATTAGACTATCAAGTGCTGAATACAAGGTTATCAGAGGTCTTGAAGAACATAGCACATGCAAACATTGTATAGAGTTGATTCAGTTACAGCAACTTGGAAGTCAGTGGCTTCTTCACAGACAAGACTGAATCATAATTTATGGTGGACAGTTCTACAGACCAGGAAGCTGTGTGGTCTTAGATATAAATAACTTTGGGGAAGTCACTTTCTGACAAAGTTCATGACAATGGCCATTCTATGATCAACTGGTTCATAATCAATATTTGAAATGTGCAGTCTCCACAATAAAAATGTGACAGTTATTTCATGTAATCTCCGCTATAGCAACTTTACTGCTTGCATAATTGCAAAGGATCAGTTCAATGTAGACTATTTCAAAACTTCACTTTATATGGTGCTGTAACTGTGGTTTCACTCTATATTGTAGGATATCTCAAAAAATATAATATACCACAGTCACTAGAACAAACAGGGAGCTGTGATAGCTCAGTGGTTAGTAGACTAGACTACTAGCTGTGATAGCTCAGTGGTTAGTAGACAGGACTACTAGCTGTGATAGCTCAGTGGTTAGTAGAATGGACTACTAGCTGTGATAGCTCAGTGGTTAGTAGAATGGACTACTAGTTGTGATAGCTCAGTGGTTAGTAGACTGGACTACTAGCTGTGATAGCTCAGTGGTTAGTAGACTGGACTACTAGCTGTGATAGCTCAGTGGTTAGTAGACTAGACTACTAGCTGTGATAGCTCAGTGGTTAGTAGACAGGACTACTAGCTGTGATAGCTCAGTGGTTAGTAGAATGGACTACTAGCTGTGATAGCTCAGTGGCTAGTAGACTGGACTACTAGCTGTGATAGCTCAGTGGTTAGTAGACTGGACTACTAGTTGTGATAGCTCAGTGGTTAGTAGACTGGACTACTAGCTGTGATAGCTCAGTGGGTAGTAGACTGGACTACTAGCTGTGATAGCTCAGTGGTTAGCAGACTGGACTACTAGCTGTGATAGCTCAGTGGTTAGTAGACTGGACTACTAGCTGTGATAGCTCAGTGGTTAGTACACTGGACTACTAACTGTGATAGCTCAGTGGTTAGTAGACTGGACTACTAACTGTGATAGCTCAGTGGTTAGTAGACTGGACTACTAGCTGTGATAGCTCAGTGGTTAGTAGACTGGACTACTAATTGTGATAGCTCAGTGGTTAGTAGACTGGACTACTAGCTGTGATAGCTCAGTGGTTAGTAGACTGGACTACTAGCTGTGATAGCTCAGTGGTTAGTAGACTGGACTACTAGCTGTGATAGCTCAGTGGTTAGTAGACTGGACTACTAGCTGTGATAGCTCAGTGGTTAGTACACTGGACTACTAGCTGTGATAGCTCAGTGGTTAGTACACTGGACTACTAACTGTGATAGCTCAGTGGTTAGTAGACTGGACTACTAGCTGTGATAGCTCAGTGGTTAGTAGACTGAACTACTAATTGTGATAGCTCAGTGGTTAGTAGACTGGACTACTGGCTGTGATAGCTCAGTGGTTAGTAGACTGGACTACTAGCTGTGATAGCTCAGTGGGTAGTACACTGGACTACTAGCTGTGATAGCTCAGTGGTTAGTAGACTGGACTACTAGCTGTGATAGCTCAGTGGTTAGTAGACTGGACTACTAGCTGTGATAGCTCAGTGGTTAGTAGACTGGACTACTAGCTGTGATAGCTCAGTGGTTAGTAGAATGGACTACTAGCTGTGATAGCTCAGTGGTTAGTAGAATGGACTACTAGCTGTGATAGCTCAGTGGTTAGTAGAATGGACTACTAGCTGTGATAGCTCAGTGGTTAGTAGAATGGACTACTAATTGTGATAGCTCAGTGGTTAGTAGACTGGACTACTAGCTGTGATAGCTCAGTGGTTAGTAGACTGGACTACTAGCTGTGATAGCTCAGTGGTTAGTACACTGGACTACTAGCTGTGATAGCTCAGTGGTTAGTACACTGGACTACTAACTGTGATAGCTCAGTGGTTAGTAGACTGGACTACTAATTGTGATAGCTCAGTGGTTAGTAGACTGGACTACTAGCTGTGATAGCTCAGTGGTTAGTAGACTGGACTACTAGCTGTGATAGCTCAGTGGTTAGTAGACTGGACTACTAGCTGTGATAGCTCAGTGGTTAGTAGAATGGACTACTAGCTGTGATAGCTCAGTGGTTAGTACACTGGACTACTAGCTGTGATAGCTCAGTGGTTAGTACACTGGACTACTAACTGTGATAGCTCAGTGGTTAGTAGACTGGACTACTAGGGAACAGGCAAATAATTGCAATGCTGCGGTAAAGCTGGTAGCAAGGAGCCAATGGTGGGGTGTACTAAACACTCCAAGGTATGGTGACAGCTTTACAAATAAAGAACACAACACAATACTGACGTTTCGGCCTGTGGCCTTCTTCAGAATACAGGGACAACGACAACAAGCGGTGAAGCACAATTACTACATGTTAGATGATCAAGTGGGGGGCGAGGAAAGTAGGATGCAGAAATAGGAAAAGAGAGAAATGAGTATTACATGATGAGAGGTATGATGGGCGTCAAAATATATAAAATAGAAAAGAGAAAAATGTATAATAAATTGTACTTAGCTGAGCTCAGAGCAGGAAAACTATAATCCGTTCTGAAACAAGTCGGAATGACTAAAAGACAGAGAGCGTGTAAAGAAAGCAACCTGTGACCAAGACAGGTCAGTAAGGAGGCAAACGGATCTAATATCGGGAAAACCAAAAAGGGGGGGGGGGGGGGGGGGAAGGGGGATAGACGAAGACACTCCTGGGACACAACAAGCAATACATATAAATTACTCAACAATGGAAGTGAGAGATCACGCGAGAGGTTAAGAGAAAGAAATTGAATGACACGGCAAAGTAGTGAACTAGGCAAACCGTGAGAGAGATGGACTCTACAGAATGGATGGCCTCGAATTGAAAGAGTTGAGAGGTAGGTCAACGAAAGGAAGGATTGGATACTGGAGGAAGAGATAAGGAGAGGAAGAATAATAAAGCTGGTATAATGAGAAGGGCGATAGAGGGGTAGTCCGGAGGAAGTTAGTCTATCGGGAGGTAGGGAAGTATTAGAGGAGGAGGTATGGAGAGGAGGGATAAGAAGCAGGTATGTGAAAACTGGATAGGGGGAGAGGCGGTAGGTCAGAAGTGAATGGAAAAACAGAAAAAGAGAAAGTCTGGAAGAAGTGGAGCAATAGGGGATGGTGTGCAAAAGGTATGAACCATAGGAGGTAAAGAAGTAGGGAATGATAGAACAAAGGGGGGAATGAAAGTGGGCATCAGGATAAGGGGGATACTGGAATAGTAGGTATAGATGAGTAGTGACTACAAGTGAATAGAGATGAGAGGGGTGAGCTAGGAGTAGATCAGCAGAGTGGTGGTAGGAAGGACGAGGTATAATAGAGGTGGGCAGAGAGATCGTACGTACAGTCCACAGACTGGACTACTAGCTGTGATAGCTCAGTGGTTAGTAGACTGAACTACTAATTGTGATAGCTCAGTGGTTAGTAGACTGGACTACTGGCTGTGATAGCTCAGTGGTTAGTAGACTGGACTACTAGTTGTGATAGCTCAGTGGTTAGTAGACTGGACTACTAGCTGTGATAGCTCAGTGGGTAGTACACTGGACTACTAGCTGTGATAGCTCAGTGGTTAGTAGACTGGACTACTAGCTGTGATAGCTCAGTGGTTAGTAGACTGGACTACTAGCTGTGATAGCTCAGTGGTTAGTAGACTGGACTACTAGCTGTGATAGCTCAGTGGTTAGTAGAATGGACTACTAGCTGTGATAGCTCAGTGGTTAGTAGAATGGACTACTAGCTGTGATAGCTCAGTGGTTAGTAGACTGGACTACTAGCTGTGATAGCTCAGTGGTTAGTAGACTGGACTACTAGCTGTGATAGCTCAGTGGTTAGTAGACTGGACTACTAGCTGTGATAGCTCAGTGGTTAGTAGAATGGACTACTAGCTGTGATAGCTCAGTGGTTAGTAGAATGGACTACTAGCTGTGATAGCTCAGTGGTTAGTAGAATGGACTACTAGCTGTGATAGCTCAGTGGTTAGTAGAATGGACTACTAGCTGTGATAGCTCAGTGGTTAGTAGAATGGACTACTAGCTGTGATAGCTCAGTGGTTAGTAGAATGGACTACTAGCTGTGATAGCTCAGTGGTTAGTAGACTGGACTACTAGCTGTGATAGCTCAGTGGTTAGTAGACTGGACTACTAGCTGTGATAGCTCAGTGGTTAGTAGAATGGACTACTAGCTGTGATAGCTCAGTGGTTAGTAGAATGGACTACTAGCTGTGATAGCTCAGTGGTTAGTAGACTGGACTACTAGCTGTGATAGCTCAGTGGTTAGTAGAATGGACTACTAGCTGTGATAGCTCAGTGGTTAGTAGAATGGACTACTAGCTGTGATAGCTCAGTGGTTAGTAGAATGGACTACTAGCTGTGATAGCTCAGTGGTTAGTAGAATGGACTACTAGCTGTGATAGCTCAGTGGTTAGTAGAATGGACTACTAGCTGTGATAGCTCAGTGGTTAGTAGACTGGACTACTAGCTGTGATAGCTCAGTGGTTAGTAGACTGGACTACTAGCTGTGATAGCTCAGTGGTTAGTAGACTGGACTACTAGCTGTGATAGCTCAGTGGTTAGTAGAATGGACTACTAGCTGTGATAGCTCAGTGGTTAGTAGACTGGACTACTAGCTGTGATAGCTCAGTGGTTAGTAGAATGGACTACTAGCTGTGATAGCTCAGTGGTTAGTAGACTGGACTACTAGCTGTGATAGCTCAGTGGTTAGTAGACTGGACTACTAGCTGTGATAGCTCAGTGGTTAGTAGAATGGACTACTAGCTGTGATAGCTCAGTGGTTAGTAGACTGGACTACTAGCTGTGATAGCTTAGTGGTTAGTAGACTGGACTACTAGCTGTGATAGCTCAGTGGTTAGTAGACTGGACTACTAGCTGTGATAGCTCAGTGGTTAGTAGACTGGACTACTAGCTGTGATAGCTCAGTGGTTAGTAGACTGGACTACTAGCTGTGATAGCTCAGTGGTTAGTAGACTGGACTACTAGCTGTGATAGCTCAGTGGTTAGTAGACTGGACTACTAACTGTGATAGCTCAGTGGTTAGTAGACTGGACTACTAGCTGTGATAGCTCAGTGGTTAGTAGAATGGACTACTAGCTGTGATAGCTCAGTGGTTAGTAGACTGGACTACTAGCTGTGATAGCTCAGTGGTTAGTAGACTGGACTACTAGCTGTGATAGCTCAGTGGTTAGTAGACTGGACTACTAGCTGTGATAGCTCAGTGGTTAGTAGACTGGACTACTAAGGACAAGAGGTTGGATTTGATCCTGATCAACTGCCTTCCAAGTACACCCAGCCTTAATAGAAATTGAACAAGAGAATAGCACAAAAGTATAAAGCACCTAGAGTGCTAGCAGCAGTAGCTCAAGCAATGGGAGAGAACAGGAATAGATGGTTGTACAGAGGCTTCTAGGTAGCATGGGAGCAACAAGCAGCAGGAGAGAGCAGGAATAGATGGTTATATAGAGTCTTCTAGGCAGCATGGGAGCATTTTACCTTGTTGTGCTAGAGTCTATACAATAACTAAACTGCTGTAATTAGAACTAGACAAGGAACATCAAGATTATATGAGATAACAGTAGGTGTCAGGGCTGTGTGCTACCACCTCTCCTACTCATTAAGTACATAGACAACAACTGTAAAGCTGACAACAACAATGAAATAAATGAACTACAATTCTCAGGTGACCAAGAAGAAGTAGATTAAGAAAAACTGCAACATCTCATTAGTATGAGCAAATAATGTTCCATCAAAAATATGTAGATACTTACAGGTAAAACTAAAGCCAGTACAATAGAAAGGAAAGTAAGATGTATTAATATAATAGTTGAAAATCACTTAAACAAATATCAGAGTTGAAATATTGAGAACAAACTTTTAAAGAGATCAATGTCAGATGTGATAAGGCAAACCAAGTATTGGGAAAATTATCATAACATAAGCAGTATCATTAAACACTAAAAAACACCTGATAAAGAGTATATTTATAACATACACTGTGCTATCAGTGTCGAACTTGGACACTTACTGTGAATCATAAGTTAAACTGATCACTACAGAAATGAGATATCTGAGAAGAGTGGCAGGAGTGCCATTAATTGACAGACAATGAAATGAGATGTCTGAGAAGTGCAGCAGGAGTGCCATTAATTGACAGACAATGAAATGAGATGTCTGAGAAGTGCCATTAATTGACAGACAATGAAATTAGATGTCTGAGAAGTGCAGCAGGAGTGCCATTAATTGACAGACAATGAAATGAGATGTCTGAGAAGTGCCATTAATTGACAGACAATGAAATGAGATGTCTGAGAAGTGCAGCAGGAGTGCCATTAATTGACAGACAATGAAATTAGATGTCTGAGAAGTGCCATTAATTGACAGACAATGAAATGAGATGTCTGAGAAGTGCAGCAGGAGTGCCATTAATTGACAGACAATGAAATGAGATGTCTGAGAAGTGCCATTAATTGACAGACAATGAAATGAGATGTCTGAGAAGTGCAGCAGGAGTGCCATTAATTGACAGACAATGAAATTAGATGTCTGAGAAGTGCAGCAGGAGTGCCATTAATTGACAGACAATGAAATTAGATGTCTGAGAAGTGTGGCAGGAGTGCCATTAATTGACAGACAATGAAATGAGATGTCTGAGAAGTGTGGCAGGAGTGCCATTAATTGACAGACAATGAAATGAGATGTCTGAGAAGTGTGGCAGGAGTGCCATTAATTGACAGACAATGAAATGAGATGTCTGAGAAGTGTGGCAGGAGTGCCATTAATTGACAGACAATGAAATTAGATGTCTGAGAAGTGCAGCAGGAGTGCCATTAATTGACAGACAATGAAATGAGATGTCTGAGAAGTGTGGCAGGAGTGCCATTAATTGACAGACAATTAAATTAGATGTCTGAGAAGTGTGGCAGGAGTGCCATTAATTGACAGACAATGAAATGAGATGTCTGAGAAGTGTGGCAGGAGTGCCATTAATTGACAGACAATGAAATTAGATGTCTGAGAAGTGCAGCAGGAGTGCCATTAATTGACAGACAATGAAATGAGATGTCTGAGAAGTGTGGCAGGAGTGCCATTAATTGACAGACAATGAAATTAGATGTCTGAGAAGTGTGGCAGGAGTGCCATTAATTGACAGACAATGAAATTAGATGTCTGAGAAGTGCAGCAGGAGTGCCATTAATTGACAGACAATGAAATTAGATGTCTGAGAAGTGCAGCAGGAGTGCCATTAATTGACAGACAATGAAATGAGATGTCTGAGAAGTGTGGCAGGAGTGCCATTAATTGACAGACAACGAAATGAAAACATAAGGAAATGTTTGAGCTTTCAGCTGAACTTCTTTTCAAAGAATGCCTGAAAATGCCTTACCATTCAGGCCATACAACAAATTAATGAGTGGATATACACCAAGTTAATGAGTGGATATACACCAAGTTAATGAGTGGATATAGACCAAGTTAATGAGTGGTTATAGACCAAGAAAAAGATGGCGGGATGATCCTAAAGTTAACTTGCAAGAACAACAAGTTGATTATCCAAGAAGCTAGAAGATATGTCAGAGTTACAATACTCAAGCTTTCTTTATCTTGACACTGGAGAGGAGGGCACAGTTGTTTGTCACTGATACTTTAGTTGATTTGCTCATGTGTGTGTTTCCAGGAAGATCAAATACGCATGCTTCTTCTATTATAGATTCAAAGTGATCAGATTTAATGTCTAAACATTTCACAACTTTTGTGGTTAAAAAATGAACATCACAACTCCTGAAACTCTCAGATTTGCCAATCTTTGATCTTTTAGTTACAAGTATTAACTACTAAAATATCATTTACACACAAATATTCACTTACTAAAATTCTTACATTTTATATGTGATGTCACAAATTGGAACCACTTCATGAAATATCAATTTTAAGAATTATTTAAATGTATGCTCAGGACATTTTCACCCATAAACAATGTAGCATCTTCACCCAATGTAACATCTTCACCCATAAACAATGTAACATATTTACCCATAAACAATGTAACATCTTTACCCATAAACAATGTAACATCTTCACCCATAAACAATGTAACATCTTCACCCATAAACAATGTAACATCTTCACCCAATGTAACATCTTTACCCATAAACAATGTAACATATTTACCCATAAACAATGTAACATCTTCACCCATAAACAATGTAACATCTTCACCCATAAACAATGTAACATCTTCACCCATAAACAATGTAACATCTTCACCCATAAACAATGTAACATCTTCACCCATATACAATGTAACATCTTCACCCATTGTAACATCTTCACCCATTGTAACATCTTCACCCATTGTAACATCTTCACCCATTGTAACATCTTCACCCATTGTAACATCTTCAAGATTAGAACTAAACTGCCAGCTGAATGGAAACAAGCAGCCATGAGGGAGAAAACACCCCAGCAGATCATGAGAAAATCAATGCTGATTCTGATGACTGTATAGGGTAAAAAGCCTGATAACTTATACATAAAACTGAACCACTGAAGATGGTAACTAATCTGTGAGTTGTGCGAAAAAAATTATCACATACAAAAAATATATGAAAGATGGCATTAATAAAAAGGAAGATAAATTCTCTGCAGCAATATTTGACAAATTCAGTGACATACAAGATTACCTTTATATTGTTCCCATAAGCAACCTTGTCCTAGTGCATCATTTTCTAACATTAACTGTTCTATGTTGTCATTATCATGAGTCTGGGGGTGGGGAAAAAAACATCATCTAGTTAGAATAATTCTCCAGCTTCACTTCAGCCAAAACACAGAAATGATAAGTAAATGATGAGACACAAGCTTAAACCAACAACTATGGTTATGGTTAGCCACCTCGTCCGGTAGGGAGCGTCATGTGCTACAGGTGACACCCGATCGTCATCATGCTACTGTATGCAAGATCAAAAATAAAGAGACACTAGCAATAGGAACTTGGAACATTAGATCAGCATTCCAGGTTGGAAAACTG
The DNA here is from genome assembly GCA_032433765.1 of Megaustenia siamemsis. NCBI lineage: Eukaryota > Metazoa > Mollusca > Gastropoda > Stylommatophora > Ariophantidae > Megaustenia > Megaustenia siamemsis. Next base: position 32,328,935 of record JAVIAB010000145.1, on the reverse strand, counting down.
GAAAACATCAGTCAAGAAATGAAGAGAATGAAATTGAACATTTTGGGACTATGTGAAATGAGATGGAAAGAAGCAGGATTATTACAACGCGACAGTGGAAATGTAATTTACTCTGGGGGAACCACACACAAAAGAGGAGTAGGCATCATGTTAGATAGAGAAAGAAGCAAAACAGTGAAAGGATTTTGGCCAGTATCAGACAGAATTCTGCTAGTAAATTGAGAGGCAGACCAATGGATATCAACATAATTCAAGTTTATGCACCAACAAGTAATAGCGAAGAAGAAGACATTGACACTTTTTATGAAGAGCTAGAGGTGACCATGGAACCGTGTAAATCCCAAGAAATAACTATTATATCAGGGGATTTCAATACAATGGTAGGAATTTCTGGTGTCATGGCGACTACGTGTTGTCATTTTTATAATTTGGCTCTTGCTGAGATATTTAAATGATTTACGCGACAGTCTAGTTGTGAATTTATGTGTTGCTATTCTTCACTTGGTGTAATGTTTTACTTCTGACTGGAGGATGGACTGCGAACTTTATCGATATTTAAGTGGATTTATTCTTTCTTTGTGTCGTGTGTTCGCGGTTCGATAGGCAAGCACATGGTTCGACAACAATGGCGCCGGCCGGGTGTGTTCAACCCGTATGTGAAAAGTCTGTGACGGTGGATGGGGCGGAAGAATTAATTGAAATAATCAACGGCCCAGAAAGTGAAAACAGCAAAGTGTGTGGTACACATGAGGCATTTTCAGAACACGAAAGGCGAAAATGGCAGACCACCGTGAAAGAGATTGGAGCCTCATCACGTAACAATCCAAAGAAAGCCATGGAGAGAAATTCTAACTACCGTATTAAGAACGAATTAAAAATAGCTACATGGAATGTTAGAACCTTATACCAACAAGGAAAACTAGAAAATCTTATGGTAGAAGCAGAACGACTAAACATAGATATCTTAGGAATCTCGGAAACAAGATGGAAGGAAAGTGGATACATACAAGACGATAAATATACAATTAAATATTCAGGAAACACAAAAGAACATCAAAGAGGAGTAGGCATTCTAATAAAACGAGAACTACAAAAATATATAAATACTCAATTGACATATAATGATAGGAATATACTAATAAAAATGAAGGCAAAACCATTCGACATAGCAATATTACAGACATACGCACCTACTCAAGACTATACAGACGAACAAATAGAGGCATACTATGAAGATCTAAACACAGTTATGAAGCAAGTGAAATCATCAGACATCTTGATTATAATGGGGGGTATGAACGCTAAAGTAGGAAAAGGTAAATATAAGGCCATAATAGGAAATCATGGTCTAGGAAAAAGAAATAACAGAGGAGAAAGATTAATACAATTTTGCGAAGAAAACAGACTGATAATATGCAACACCTTCTTTGAGCAAGAGAAAAGGAAATTATACACATGGAAAAGTCCTGGAGACAAGAAGAGAAATCAAATAGATTACATAATGATAAAAGACAGATTCAGGAACAGCGTCAAGAAAGCCAAAAACTACCCAGGAGCAGATATAAATTCAGACCACAATCCTGTAATGATAAAAATGAAAATCAAATTAAAAAGAAACAAACAAAAAACTAATGCAGCAACATCAATAGATATAACAGCGTTAAACCAGAAAGATGTACAAGAAACTTATACTGTACAAGTAAAGAACACATATCAGAAGCTACTAGAAGAGGGGATTGAGCAGTACAGAAGAGAAAATCCTGAGGAAAGTCACAACAAAATGGCAATGCATAAAAAACAGCATGCAAGAATCCTGCAACACCTTGCCCAAAAAGGAAAGTAACAAAAATAAAAAAATGGATAACAGACAAAATATTACAAAAAATGGAAGAAAGAAGACAAGCGAAAAACACTGCCAGATACAAGGATATAGACAATGAAATACGGAGAAAGTGCAAAAAGGCAAAAGAAGATTGGCTCAACCAAAGATGTCTAGAAATCGAAACTATGGAAAGTAAACAAAACCTAAGAGAGAGGCACACAGAAATAAAGAGAATGACGTATAAAGACAAAAAAGCTGCAGGAATCGGATGTATAGCAAACAAAGAGGGAAGAATGCTATCAGACAACAAGATATAATAGATTGATGGCAAGAATATATAACAGAATTATTTCATGACGAAAGGGACAAAAAGCCAGACATAAAATATACATACAACTATAAAATCCGAAGTAGAAAAAGCCATAAAAACAATGAAAAAGGGAAAAGCAGCAGGGCCTGACAATATACAGATAGAGATGATACAGGCTCTAGAAGAGTTTGGCGTCGAAGTGATCACAGACATATGCAATGACATATACCATACAGGATACATACCAAACGATCTAAAAACATCAACTTTCATTGCATTGCCTAAAAAGAATGGTGCAGTTGAATGCAGCAATTTCAGAACAATAAGCCTAATGAGACAGGTAACAAAATTTTACTAAAAGTTATACAGGGAAGGATTCAGAATAAAATCAATACTGAATTAGATGAGCAACAATTTGGATTCAAGAAAAACAGTGGGACAAAAGAAGCCATATTCAGCATGAGAACATTGATTGAAAAGTACACAGAAGTAAACAAACCAATATATGCCTGCTTCATAGACTACACCAAAGCTTTGATATAATACACCATAACCAACAATAGACTGCCTAAAGGATATAAATCTAGACGACGCAGACATACGACTAATATGTAATTTGTACTGGGAGCAAACAGCAATAATAAGACATAACAAGGAGAACTCTACACCCATGGACATAAAAAAAGGAGTAAGACAAGGATGCATCCTATCACCAAGCTTGTTCAATCTATACACTGAGCAAATCTTTAAAAACATCTCAGAGATACCAGGTCTAAACATTAATGGAAAGATAATCAATAACCTGAGATATGCTGATGATACTGTTCTACTAGCAGAAAATCCTAAAGACCTACAACAATTGCTTAATGTGATAAACATAACAAGCAAATAATATGGACTGGAAATGAATATCAAAAAGACTAAAACTATGATCATAAACAAAGAAAATTCTCAAGACCTACAATTAAATATCACAGTTGAGGGAACACATCTGGAGACAGTCCAGAGTTACAACTACCTAGGACATACTATAACCAGTGATGGAAAATGCAAAACTGAAATAAACAAAAGAATAGGTATGGCAAAAAGTAATTTTAATGCCATGAAAAATATACTAACAACAAAACAAATATCAGCAGGGCTGAAACTAAGAATGGCAAAATGTTACATCTTCTCAATATTCCTGTATGGTGCAGAAACATGGACATTAGACAAGAAAACAGAACAGAAAATTGAAGCCTTTGAAATGTGGATTTATAGAAGAATAGGTAGAATTGGATGGAAACAAAAGATAACAAACGATGAAGTTTTAAAACAACTGAAAATAAAAAGAGAACTGCTGAACACAATTAAGACAAGACAAATTAAATTTTTGGGGCATGTTAAAAAACACAACAGCCTACTAAAAGTAATATTGGAAGGAAAAATACAAGGCAAAAGAGGCAGAGGCAGACCAAGACTAACATGGACGAGTAACATCAAAAGATGGACAAGTCAATCTATGTCAGCCTGCACCATCAAAGCAAGAAACAGAGTAGAATGGCGATCCATGGTAGCCAACCTTCGTTGCGGAGAGGGCACACGATGATGATGATGATGGTAGGAACAGCTAAAGTGCAAAATGTGACCGGGGGTCATGGTCTTGGAGAGACGAATGATAGAGGGGATAGATTGATAGATCGGGCAAAGACACATGAAATTATAGGTAACACCTTGTTCAAACAACACCCTAGGCGACTATGGACATGGCAAAGCCCAGACAAAAAAGTACACAATCAAATTGATTTTATACTGGTACAGAGAAGATTCAGGAATGGGCTAACATCTGTTAAAACAAGGCCAGGAGCAGATTGCAATAGTGACCATGTACCAGTAGTTGGAAAGATAAGAATAAAACTGCGGAAGGCACAGAAATCACCAAGAAATATAAAATTAGAACTAGATATGCAGTAGATAAACAAATGAGTGATAAGTACAGCATGATAGTACAAAATAGATATAATGCTATTAAGAAAATACAGGACATCCAGGAACAGTGGGAAATGCTCAAACAATAAATTCAACAAACATCAAAAGAAGTAATACCAGTGACTAAAAGAATCAACAGAAAAATGCATGACAGAAGAAATATTACAACTAATGGACGAAAGAAGAAAACATAAGAAAGAAGAACGGACATACAAAATATTGCACAAAGAGATCCAAAACAAATGTAGAGAAGCAAAGGAAGGATGGTTAAAACAGAAATGTGAAGAAATGGAAAAACAACAAAAGAAAGACTCAAAATTTATGCACAATCAGTTAAATGAATTAACAGGAAGAAAAGAGTCAAAGTTTCAGGATGTGTGAAATCAAAGGAAGGAAATATAATAATGGAACAGGAGAAGACAATGGAAAGATGGACAGAATATATTAGTCAACTCTTTGATGATGAAAGACTAGAATTAAACAATTCAAATGAAGACAAAGGACCACCAATCATGCAGAGTGAAGTGGAGGACGCAATTCAACACATGAAAAGAGGCAAAGCTCCAGGTCCTGACAATATAACAATCGAAGAGATAAATGCATTAGGAGAGCTGGGAGTACAAGTCATAACAAAACTACTCATTGACATATATAGCACTGGACACATACCTGAAGATCTACTAAAATCTATCTTTGTAGCCATACCGAAGAAGTCAGGCACCACTGATTGTGAAGACCATCGCACTATTAGTCTCATGAGCCATATGACTAAAATATTACTAAGAATCATCATGAGACATGTAAGGAACAAAATAAAACCAGAAATAAGTGAGGAACAATATGGGTTTGTGGAAGGAACGGGCACCAATAATGCAATATACATCTTAAGGACATTGATAGAAAGATCTATAGAGGTAAAGAAAGATCTATATATGTGCTTTATGGACTACACGAAAGCATTTGACAAAGTAAAGCATGTGGAAATAATCAATATGCTGGAGAAATTAAACATTGATGGCAAGGATCTGCGAATCATAAAAAACATGTACTGGCAACAAACAGCAGCTATACAAATTAACAACCAAACAGGACAATTTCAATTTATAAAACAAGGAGTCAGACAAGGCTGTGTTCTGTCACCAGATTTGTTTTCATTTTACAGCACAAACATATTATGAGATCAATAGTAGACAAAAAAGGAATTGAAGTCAACGGTCACAACATAAATAATTTACGATATGCGGATGACACAGTCTTAATAGCAGAGACAGAGAATGAGCTACAAGAAATGATAGATATAATAGTAAAAGAAAGCAACAAGAAAGGTCTCAGTCTGAATAGTAAGAAAACAGAAGTAGTGGTTATATCAAAGAAACAATCACCACCATCATGCAGCATAAAAATAAACAAGACAAATCTGAAACAAGTGCAATGTTTCAAATACTTGGGCACAGTGATAACATCAGATGGAAGATGCAACACAGAAATAAAAAGCAGAATAGCTCAGGATAAAATAGCATTTCAGAAAATGAAAAATATCTTATGCAACAAATCTATGTCAATAGAAATGAGAAAGAGAGTTCATCGATGCTATATAGAACCAATTCTGACCTATGGAAGTGAATCATAGACAATTGACAAACAAATGAAAAGACTATTAGAGGCCACAGAGATGGGATTTCTCAGAAGAACGTTGAAAGTTCCCTGGACAGCTAAAAAGACCAATGAGAAAGTTCTCAAAGAGGCCAACACAAAAATGGAGCTCTTAAAAAACATCAGAAAGAAGCAATCAACATTTTTGGGCACATCATGAGAAGAGGAAAGTTGGAATACTTGGTTACAACTGGCAAAATAAAAGGAAAGAGAGATTGCGGACGACAAAGAGAGAAAATACTGGATAACTTGGTGTCATGGCATGGAAAACAGTCAACAACAGAACTCATACGATGCACTGTGGATAGAATATTATGGAAGGACATGATCGCCAACGCCAACCGGTACGGCACATGGTTATGGTTATGGAAGGTCCCGGTATCACTGCAAATTAATTAAAATCCATAATTGCTCAACCGCCCGTGCCAGTGGAATCATTCAAATTAACATCTCATCTCACTGAAGGATCCAAACAAAGAAAGGTAGCTGAAGTCCCCATCATAGCAGTCTCAGCACACACCAAAAGATATCAGGTGAAACCGCACTGAAAGTGAACATAGCCATCTGTTCCCTGTCATATGATATCATCATTCAAGGTAAGCAATCGGAATATTGAAACACGATCCGGATGAAAAATACAGCTCACGGAGTGCACAGAACACTTAACTCAGTAGCACTGGCAGCAAGCTGGACTTGGAATACGAGGAAACTGCAACAAGGAACACTTTTAAGACACAGCCTTTAATGGTTTCACATGGAAAGGAAAAACAGAGAAAACCTAGAACACATGGAGGTAAAACAAAGATAAGAAACACCATGAGAAGACTAGAATAAAAAGAAAATGATAGGATTGGAGAACTTTTGCTGGTGGCCTATGCCTCAATAGAGTTGAAAAAGAGAAAGGGTAAAAAAGGCAAAAATAGAATAGAATGAATCTCAGCACAAATATATGGTAGAGTCTCATTCTAAGACAGGTTTGATTAATGCATGGTTAACAAAACTGACTTTATTTCACTTGGAGCATACCTAAAGATGCTTGAGATGTCATAAGGTAAGCCTTTGGTCTAACAAAAGCTTGCATTAGATTATCAGCAATGAGAGTCATCTGCTGACACTGAACAACGGTTGCTGGTACTTTTGTATCAGGGATTCTCACCCACTGAGTGTGCCATGCCCATGCTCATTGTTTGTACTAATCATATTGACATTCTGGAAAGAGTGCAAAATGAAGCCAAGCACATTATATTGGGATGCATGAGAAACACCTCAATGCGATTTCTACTCGATTTTCCCCACTATGTAGGGCAGACTCATGATGGATGTGTATACTTAAAGATAAGCACTGATCAGGAAAATCCACTGTATGAGAAGTTGATTGAAGATCTCCAGGCCATAATACCTCTGATGACCTCCATGTTAGTGGCATCATCTCTTGTTCCTCTGATACCCATAGTAAGTTTGCATTGAAGAGCCAACTCATAGCCCACTTTGGTACTCTTAAACTGAGAGGATTAAACTCTTTTCACACTTTTCTGTAACCTCTGGTCTCCTATCCATTTCTTTCCCTATTCTTCTCTGAGTTATCTTTAATACCTCTTTTGCTATTTCCCCTTAGCCATCACTATCCTCTCTTTCTTTTACTCTACTCATTTTCTTCATACCCTATGGGACATCTCCTTTCATTTTTCAAACTTTTCATTGTTTGGTTCCTTTGGTCTAATTAAATCCTACCTGCCCTTTTGTCTATTAATCTTTCAACCAGACTCTACATAAATCCTGGTCACCATCTTTTCCACTAGTGGATGATCTGTAGTGCTACCTTCTTGTAGTGCTACCTTCTATTGAAGACAATGAAAGAATAGATAGGTTAACTGGTTGAGCAATCATATCAGAAGGACAACCAATGGATAGTGCAGATACCATTGATCTCAGAGTTATGGGTTGAATAAAGAATTTTGAAAGAAGTGGAACTACGTCACTATCTAGATTGCATGAACTGGAGTGAAGATTGGCATTGCCAGAACAGAATGACATTCTGAATGAATGAAAGGAAAGGATGTCTGGCACAATTAATTGTTGTGTGTTGATAAACAATGTGAGAAGATTGGAGCACCTATGGATGTGTCCAGAGTGCAGTGATTATGATACTAACATAACATAACATAACATGCGTACTAATAGTTCCAGTAACTCATTGATTAAACAGAGCACTTGTCTGCCATTTTAAATGTGTGATCTATAGCTCCATTGATCATTGTGTAATTCCTCATCCAGACAGCGATCACCAAATGAGTTCAATCTGCATCTTATGTCAATAATCAACAACCTCATTGACAGTCTTACATTGCAATAATTCATTGAGTCTAAAAGTGAATCAAGATTACTTCATTTAATAAGATAGATAAGCCCACAATTTGATTAACCAGCCAGGCAATGTGAGGTGGGAGATATCCTGTCCTGTGTTGCAGAATGACTCGTCAATATCATTGGGTGACAACATGTTGGGATGACAACAAGTTGGGGTGACAAGCTGGGGTGACAGCACGATGGAGTGATAACAAGCTGGGGTGACAACAAGTTGGGGTGACAACAAGCTGGGGTTTCAACAAGATGGAGTGACAACAAGTTGGGACGACAGCAAGATGGAGTGACAACAAGATGGAGTGACAACAAGATGGAGTGACAACAAGATGGAGTGACAACAAGATGGAGTGACAACAAGATGGAGTGACAACAAGATGGGGTGACAACAAGCTTGGGTGACAACAAGATGGAGTGACAACAAGTTGGGGTGACAACAAGATGGAGTGACAACAAGATGGAGTGACAACAAGATGGAGTGACAACAAGCTTGGGTGACAACAAGATGGAGTGACAACAAGATGGAGTGACAACAAGATGGAGTGACAACTAGATGGAGTGACAACAAGATGGAGTGACAACAAGATGGGGTGACAACAAGATGGAGTGACAACAAGATGGAGTGACAACAAGATGGAGTGACAACAAGCTTGGGTGACAACAAGATGGAGTGACAACAAGTTGGGACGACAACAAGATGGAGTGACAACAAGATGGAGTGACAACAAGTTGGGGTGACAACAAGATGGAGTGACAACAAGATGGAGTGACAACAAGATGGAGTGACAACAAGCTTGGGTGACAACAAGATGGAGTGACAACAAGTTGGGACGACAACAAGATGGGGTGACAACAAGATGGAGTGACAACAAGATGGAGTGACAACAAGCTTGGGTGACAACAAGATGGAGTGACAACAAGTTGGGACGACAACAAGATGGGGTGACAACAAGATGGAGTGACAACAAGATGGAGTGACAACAAGCTTGGGTGACAACAAGATGGAGTGACAACAAGTTGGGACGACAACAAGATGGAGCGACAACAAGATGGAGCGACAACAAGATGGAGTGACAAGATAGGGCGACAACAAGTTGGGACGACAACAAGATGGAGTGACAACAAGATGGAGTGACAACAAGATGGAGTGACAACAAGATGGAGTGACAACAAGATGGAGTGACAACAAGATGGAGTGACAACAAGATGGAGTGACAACAAGATGGGGTGACAACAAGATGGAGTGACAACAAGATGGAGTGACAACAAGATGGAGTGACAACAAGATGGGGTGACAACAAGATGGGATGACAACAAGATAGGGTGACAACAAGATGGGGGTGACAACAAGTTGGGACGACAACAAGATGGGGTGACAACAAGCTGGGGTTTCAACAAGATGGGGTGACAACAAGTTGGGACGACAACAAGCTTGGGTGACAACAAGTTGGGGTGACAACAAGATGGGGTGACAACAAGTTGGGACGACAACAAGCTTGGGTGACAACAAGTTGGGGTGACAACAAGATGGGGTGACAACAAGCTTGGGTGACAACAAGTTGGGGTTTCAACAAGATGGGGTGACAACAAGTTGGGACGACAACAAGCTTGGGTGACAACAAGTTGGGGTGACAACAAGATGGGGTGACAACAAGATGGGGTGACAACAAGATGGAGTGACAACAAGATGGGGTGACAACAAGATGGGGTGACAACAAGATGGGGTGACAACAAGATGGAGTGACAACAAGTTGGGACGACAACAAGATGGGGTGACAACAAGATGGGGTGACAACAAGATGGGGTGACAACAAGATGGGGTGACAACAAGATGGAGTGACAACAAGATGGGGTGACAACAAGATGGGGTGACAACAAGATGGAGTGACAACAAGATGGAGTGACAACAAGATGGAGTGACAACAAGATGGGGTGACAACAAGCTGGGGTTTCAACAAGATGGAGTGACAACAAGCTGGGGTTTCAACAAGTTGGGGTGACAACAAGATGGGGTGACAACAAGATGGGGTGACAACAAGCTGGGGTTTCAACAAGTTGGGGTGACAACAAGATGGGGTGACAACAAGATGGGGTGACAACAAGATGGGGTGACAACAAGATGGGGTGACAACAAGTTAGGGTGACAACAAGATGGAGTGACAACAAGATGGGGTGACAACAAGATGGGGTGACAACAAGATGGAGTGACAACAAGATGGAGTGACAACAAGATGGAGTGACAACAAGATGGGGTGACAACAAGCTGGGGTTTCAACAAGATGGAGTGACAACAAGCTGGGGTTTCAACAAGTTGGGGTGACAACAAGATGGGGTGACAACAAGATGGGGTTTCAACAAGTTGGGGTGACAACAAGATGGGGTGACAACAAGATGGGGTGACAACAAGCTGGGGTTTCAACAAGTTGGGGTGACAACAAGATGGGGTGACAACAAGATGGGGTGACAACAAGATGGAGTGACAACAAGTTGGGACGACAACAAGATGGGGTGACAACAAGCTGGGGTTTCAACAAGATGGGTGACAACAAGTTGGGACGACAACAAGCTTGGGTGACAACAAGCTGGGGTTTCAACAAGATGGGGTGACAACAAGTTGGGACGACAGCAAGATGGAGTGACAACAAGTTGGGACGACAACAAGCTTGGGTGACAACAAGCTGGGGTTTCAACAAGATGGGGTGACAAGTTGGGACGACAGCAAGATGGAGTGACAACAAGATGGAGTGACAACAAGATGGAGTGACAACAAGATGGAGTGACAACAAGATGGAGTGACAACAAGCTTGGGTGACAACAAGATGGAGTGACAACAAGTTGGGACGACAACAAGATGGGGTGACAACAAGATGGAGTGACAACAAGATGGAGTGACAAGATAGGGCGACAACAAGTTGGGACGACAACAAGATGGAGTGACAACAAGATGGAGTGACAACAAGATGGAGTGACAACAAGATGGAGTGACAACAAGATGGAGTGACAACAAGATGGGGTGACAACAAGATGGAGTGACAACAAGATGGGGTGACAACAAGATGGAGTGACAACAAGATGGAGTGACAACAAGATGGAGTGACAACAAGATGGAGTGACAACAAGCTGGGGTTTCAACAAGATGGAGTGACAACAAGCTGGGGTTTCAACAAGTTGGGGTGACAACAAGATGGGGTGACAACAAGATGGGGTGACAACAAGCTGGGGTTTCAACAAGTTGGGGTGACAACAAGATGGGGTGACAACAAGATGGGGTGACAACAAGATGGGGTGACAACAAGATGGGGTGACAACAAGATGGGGTGACAACAAGATGGAGTGACAACAAGATGGGGTGACAACAAGATGGGGTGACAACAAGATGGAGTGACAACAAGATGGAGTGACAACAAGATGGAGTAACAACAAGATGGGGTGACAACAAGCTGGGGTTTCAACAAGATGGAGTGACAACAAGCTGGGGTTTCAACAAGTTGGGGTGACAACAAGATGGGGTGACAACAAGATGGGGTTTCAACAAGTTGGGTGACAACAAGATGGGGTGACAACAAGATGGGGTGACAACAAGCTGGGGTTTCAACAAGTTGGGGTGACAACAAGATGGGGTGACAACAAGATGGAGTGACAACAAGTTGGGACGACAACAAGATGGGGTGACAACAAGCTGGGGTTTCAACAAGATGGGGTGACAACAAGTTGGGACGACAACAAGCTTGGGTGACAACAAGCTGGGGTTTCAACAAGATGGGGTGACAACAAGTTGGGACGACAGCAAGATGGAGTGACAACAAGTTGGGACGACAACAAGCTTGGGTGACAACAAGCTGGGGTTTCAACAAGATGGGGTGACAACAAGTTGGGACGACAGCAAGATGGAGTGACAACAAGATGGAGTGACAACAAGATGGAGTGACAACAAGATGGAGTGACAACAAGATGGAGTGACAACAAGATGGAGTGACAACAAGATGGAGTGACAACAAGATGGAGTGACAACAAGCTTGGGTGACAACAAGATGGAGTGACAACAAGTTGGGACGACAACAAGATGGGGTGACAACAAGATGGAGTGACAACAAGATGGAGTGACAAGATAGGGCGACAACAAGTTGGGACGACAACAAGATGGAGTGACAACAAGATGGAGTGACAACAAGATGGAGTGACAACAAGATGGAGTGACAACAAGATGGAGTGACAACAAGATGGGGTGACAACAAGATGGGGTGACAACAAGATGGAGTGACAACAAGATGGGGTGACAACAAGATGGAGTGACAACAAGATGGAGTTACAACAAGATGGAGTGACAACAAGATGGAGTGACAACAAGCTTGGGTGACAACAAGATGGAGTGACAACAAGTTGGGACGACAACAAGATGGGGTGACAACAAGATGGAGTGACAACAAGATGGAGTGACAAGATAGGGCGACAACAAGTTGGGACGACAACAAGATGGAGTGACAACAAGATGGGGTGACAACAAGATGGAGTGACAACAAGATGGAGTGACAACAAGTTGGGACGACAACAAGATGGAGTGACAACAAGATGGAGTGACAACAAGATGGAGTGACAACAAGTTGGGACGACAACAAGATGGAGTGACAACAAGATGGGGTGACAACAAGTTGGGACGACAACAAGATGGAGTGACAACAAGATGGAGTGACAACAAGTTGGGGTGACAACAAGATGGGGTGACAACAAGTTGGGGTGACAACAAGATGGGGTGACAACAAGATGGGGTGACAACAAGTTGGGACGACAACAAGTTGGAGTGACAACAAGATGGAGTGACAACAAGTTGGGGTGACAACAAGATGGAGTGACAACAAGATGGGGTGACAACAAGTTGGGTGACAGCAAGATGGAGTGACAACAAGATGGGGTGACAACAAGTTGGGACGACAACAAGATGGAGTGACAACAAGATGGAGAGACAACAAGATGGAGTGACAACAAGTTGGGTGACAAAAAGATGGGGTGACAACAAGTTGGGGTGACAACAAGATGGGGTGACAACAAGATGGGGTGACAACAAGTTGGGACGACAACAAGTTGGAGTGACAACAAGATGGAGTGACAACAAGTTGGGATGACAACAAGATGGAGTGACAACAAGATGGAGTGACAACAAGATGGGGTGACAACAAGATGGGGTGACAACAAGTTGGGACGACAACAAGATGGGGTGACAACAAGCTGGGGTTTCAACAAGATGGGGTGACAACAAGTTGGGACGACAACAAGCTTGGGTGACAACAAGCTGGGGTTTCAACAAGATGGGGTGACAACAAGTTGGGACGACAGCAAGATGGAGTGACAACAAGTTGGGACGACAACAAGCTTGGTGACAACAAGCTGGGGTTTCAACAAGATGGGGTGACAAGTTGGGACGACAGCAAGATGGAGTGACAACAAGATGGAGTGACAACAAGATGGAGTGACAACAAGCTTGGGTGACAACAAGATGGAGTGACAACAAGTTGGGACGACAACAAGATGGGGTGACAACAAGATGGAGTGACAACAAGATGGAGTGACAAGATAGGGCGACAACAAGTTGGGACGACAACAAGATGGAGTGACAACAAGATGGAGTGACAACAAGATGGAGTGACAACAAGATGGAGTGACAACAAGATGGAGTGACAACAAGATGGGGTGACAACAAGATGGAGTGACAACAAGATGGGGTGACAACAAGATGGAGTGACAACAAGATGGGTTTCAACAAGTTGGGGACAACAAGATGGGGTGACAACAAGATGGGGTTTCAACAAGTTGGGGTGACAACAAGATGGGGTGACAACAAGATGGGGTGACAACAAGCTGGGGTTTCAACAAGTTGGGGTGACAACAAGATGGGGTGACAACAAGATGGGGTGACAACAAGATGGAGTGACAACAAGTTGGGACGACAACAAGATGGGGTGACAACAAGCTGGGGTTTCAACAAGATGGGGTGACAACAAGTTGGGACGACAACAAGCTTGGGTGACAACAAGCTGGGGTTTCAACAAGATGGGGTGACAACAAGTTGGGACGACAGCAAGATGGAGTGACAACAAGTTGGGACGACAACAAGCTTGGGTGACAACAAGCTGGGGTTTCAACAAGATGGGGTGACAAGTTGGGACGACAGCAAGATGGAGTGACAACAAGATGGAGTGACAACAAGATGGAGTGACAACAAGATGGAGTGACAACAAGATGGAGTGACAACAAGCTTGGGTGACAACAAGATGGAGTGACAACAAGTTGGGACGAAAACAAGATGGGGTGACAACAAGATGGAGTGACAAGATAGGGTGACAACAAGTTGGGACGACAACAAGATGGAGTGACAACAAGATGGAGTGACAACAAGATGGAGTGACAACAAGATGGAGTGACAACAAGATGGGGTGACAACAAGATGGAGTGACAACAAGATGGGGTGACAACAAGATGGAGTGACAACAAGATGGAGTGACAACAAGATGGAGTGACAACAAGATGGAGTGACAACAAGCTGGGGTTTCAACAAGATGGAGTGACAACAAGCTGGGGTTTCAACAAGTTGGGGTGACAACAAGATGGGGTGACAACAAGATGGGGTGACAACAAGCTGGGGTTTCAACAAGTTGGGTGACAACAAGATGGGGTGACAACAAGATGGGGTGACAACAAGATGGGGTGACAACAAGATGGGGTGACAACAAGATGGAGTGACAACAAGATGGGGTGACAACAAGATGGGGTGACAACAAGATGGAGTGACAACAAGATGGAGTGACAACAAGATGGAGTAACAACAAGATGGGGTGACAACAAGCTGGGGTTTCAACAAGATGGAGTGACAACAAGCTGGGGTTTCAACAAGTTGGGGTGACAACAAGATGGGGTGACAACAAGATGGGGTTTCAACAAGTTGGGGTGACAACAAGATGGGGTGACAACAAGATGGGGTGACAACAAGCTGGGGTTTCAACAAGTTGGGGTGACAACAAGATGGGGTGACAACAAGATGGGTGACAACAAGATGGAGTGACAACAAGTTGGGACGACAACAAGATGGGGTGACAACAAGCTGGGGTTTCAACAAGATGGGGTGACAACAAGTTGGGACGACAACAAGCTTGGGTGACAACAAGCTGGGGTTTCAACAAGATGGGGTGACAACAAGTTGGGACGACAGCAAGATGGAGTGACAACAAGTTGGGACGACAACAAGCTTGGGTGACAACAAGCTGGGGTTTCAACAAGATGGGGTGACAACAAGTTGGGACGACAGCAAGATGGAGTGACAACAAGTTGGGACGACAACAAGCTTGGGTGACAACAAGCTGGGGTTTCAACAAGATGGGGTGACAACAAGTTGGGACGACAGCAAGATGGAGTGACAACAAGTTGGGACGACAACAAGCTTGGGTGACAACAAGCTGGGGTTTCAACAAGATGGGGTGACAACAAGTTGGGACGACAGCAAGATGGAGTGACAACAAGTTGGGACGACAACAAGCTTGGGTGACAACAAGCTGGGGTTTCAACAAGATGGGGTGACAACAAGTTGGGACGACAGCAAGATGGAGTGACAACAAGATGGAGTGACAACAAGATGGAGTGACAACAAGATGGAGTGACAACAAGATGGAGTGACAACAAGATGGAGTGACAACAAGCTTGGGTGACAACAAGATGGAGTGACAACAAGTTGGGACGACAACAAGATGGGGTGACAACAAGATGGAGTGACAACAAGATGGAGTGACAAGATAGGGCGACAACAAGTTGGGATGACAACAAGATGGAGTGACAACAAGATGGAGTGACAACAAGATGGAGTGACAACAAGATGGAGTGACAACAAGATGGAGTGACAACAAGATGGGGTGACAACAAGATGGGGTGACAACAAGATGGAGTGACAACAAGATGGGGTGACAACAAGATGGAGTGACAACAAGATGGAGTGACAACAAGATGGAGTGACAACAAGATGGAGTGACAACAAGCTTGGGTGACAACAAGATGGAGTGACAACAAGTTGGGACGACAACAAGATGGGGTGACAACAAGATGGAGTGACAACAAGATGGAGTGACAAGATAGGGCGACAACAAGTTGGGACGACAACAAGACGGGGGACAAGATAGGGCGACAACAAGTTGGGACGACAGCAAGATGGAGTGCCAACAAGATGGGGTGACAACAAGATGGAGTGACAACAAGATGGAGTGACAACAAGTTGGGACGACAACAAGATGGAGTGACAACAAGATGGAGTGACAACAAGATGGAGTGACAACAAGTTGGGACGACAACAAGATGGAGTGACAACAAGATGGGGTGACAACAAGTTGGGACGACAACAAGATGGAGTGACAACAAGATGGAGTGACAACAAGATGGAGTGACAACAAGTTGGGGTGACAACAAGATGGGGTGACAACAAGTTGGGGTGACAACAAGATGGGGTGACAACAAGATGGGGTGACAACAAGTTGGGACGACAACAAGTTGGAGTGACAACAAGATGGAGTGACAACAAGTTGGGGTGACAACAAGATGGAGTGACAACAAGATGGGGTGACAACAAGTTGGGGTGACAGCAAGATGGAGTGACAACAAGATGGGGTGACAACAAGTTGGGACGACAACAAGATGGAGTGACAACAAGATGGAGTGACAACAAGATGGAGTGACAACAAGTTGGGGTGACAAAAAGATGGGGTGACAACAAGTTGGGGTGACAACAAGATGGGGTGACAACAAGATGGGGTGACAACAAGTTGGGACGACAACAAGATGGAGTGACAACAAGATGGAGTGACAACAAGTTGGGTGACAACAAGATGGAGTGACAACAAGATGGGGTGACAACAAGATGGGGTGACAACAAGATGGGGTGACAACAAGTTGGGACGACAACAAGATGGAGTGACAACAAGATGGAGTGACAACAAGATGGAGTGACAACAAGATGGAGTGACAACAAGATGGAGTGACAACAAGATGGAGTGACAACAAGATGGAGTGACAACAAGATGGGGTGACAACAAGATGGGGTGACAACAAGATGGAGTGACAACAAGTTGGGACGACAACAAGATGGAGTGACAACAAGATGGGGTGACAACAAGATGGAGTGACAACAAGTTGGGACGACAACAAGATGGAGTGACAACAAGATGGAGTGACAACAAGTTGGGACGACAACAAGATGGAGTGACAACAAGATGGAGTGACAACAAGTTGGGACGACAACAAGATGGAGTGACAACAAGATGGAGTGACAACAAGTTGGGACGACAACAAGATGGAGTGACAACAAGATGGAGTGACAACAAGTTGGGACGACAACAAGATGGAGTGACAACAAGATGGAGTGACAACAAGTTGGGACGACAACAAGATGGAGTGACAACAAGATGGGGTGACAACAAGTTGGGACGACAACAAGATGGAGTGACAACAAGATGGGGTGACAACAAGATGGAGTGACAACAAGTTGGGACGACAACAAGATGGAGTGACAACAAGATGGAGTGACAACAAGATGGAGTGACAACAAGTTGGGACGACAAGATGGAGTGACAACAAGATGGAGTGACAACAAGTTGGGACGACAACAAGATGGAGTGACAACAAGATGGGGTGACAACAAGATGGAGTGACAACAAGATGGAGTGACAACAAGATGGGGTGACAACAAGATGGGGTGACAACAAGATGGGGTGACAACAAGTTGGGACGACAACAAGATGGGGTGACAACAAGTTGGGGTGACAACAAGTTGGGACGACAACAAGATGGGGTGACAACAAGATGGGGTGACAACAAGATGGGGTGACAACAAGATGGAGTGACAACAAGATGGGGTGACAACAAGATGGGGTGACAACAAGTTGGGACGACAACAAGATGGAGTGACAACAAGATGGAGTGACAACAAGATGGAGTGACAACAAGATGGAGTGACAACAAGATGGAGTGACAACAAGATGGGGTGACAACAAGTTGGGACGAGAACAAGATGGGGTGACAACAAGTGGGGTGACAACAAGTTGGGACGACAACAAGATGGAGTGACAACAAGATGGAGTGACAACAAGTTGGGACGACAACAAGATGGGGTGACAACAAGATGGGGTGACAACAAGTTGGGACGACAACAAGATGGGGTGACAACAAGATGGAGTGACAACAAGATGGAGTGACAACAAGATGGAGTGACAACAAGTTGGGACGACAACAAGATGGGGTGACAACAAGATGGGGTGACAACAAGTTGGGACGACAACAAGATGGGGTGACAACAAGATGGGGTAACAACAAGTTGGGACGACAACAAGATGGAGTGACAACAAGATGGAGTGACAACAAGTTGGGACGACAACAAGATGGGGTGACAACAAGATGGAGTGACAACAAGATGGGGTGACAACAAGATGGAGTGACAACAAGATGGGGTGACAACAAGTTGGGACGACAACAAGATGGGTGACAACAAGATGGGGTGACAACAAGATGGAGTGACAACAAGATGGAGTGACAACAAGTTGGGACGACAACAAGATTGAGTGACAACAAGATGGGGTGACAACAAGATGGAGTGACAACAAGATGGAGTGACAACAAGATGGGGTGACAACAAGATGGGGTGACAACAAGATGGGGTGACAACAAGTTGGGACGACAACAAGATGGGGTGACAACAAGATGGAGTGACAACAAGATGGGGTGACAACAAGATGGAGTGACAACAAGTTGGGACGACAACAAGATGGAGTGACAACAAGATGGAGTGACAACAAGATGGAGTGACAACAAGTTGGGACGACAACAAGATGGAGTGACAACAAGATGGAGTGACAACAAGTTGGGACGACAACAAGATGGAGTGACAACAAGATGGGGTGACAACAAGATGGAGTGACAACAAGATGGAGTGACAACAAGATGGGGTGACAACAAGATGGGGTGACAACAAGATGGGGTGACAACAAGTTGGGACGACAACAAGATGGGGTGACAACAAGTTGGGGTGACAACAAGTTGGGACGACAAGATGGGGTGACAACAAGATGGGGTGACAACAAGATGGGGTGACAACAAGATGGAGTGACAACAAGATGGGGTGACAACAAGATGGGGTGACAACAAGTTGGGACGACAACAAGATGGAGTGACAACAAGATGGAGTGACAACAAGATGGAGTGACAACAAGATGGAGTGACAACAAGATGGAGTGACAACAAGATGGGGTGACAACAAGTTGGGACGAGAACAAGATGGGGTGACAACAAGATGGGGTGACAACAAGTTGGGACGACAACAAGATGGAGTGACAACAAGATGGAGTGACAACAAGTTGGGACGACAACAAGATGGGGTGACAACAAGATGGGGTGACAACAAGTTGGGACGACAACAAGATGGGGTGACAACAAGATGGAGTGACAACAAGATGGAGTGACAACAAGATGGAGTGACAACAAGTTGGGACGACAACAAGATGGGGTGACAACAAGATGGGGTGACAACAAGTTGGGACGACAACAAGATGGGGTGACAACAAGATGGGGTAACAACAAGTTGGGACGACAACAAGATGGAGTGACAACAAGATGGAGTGACAACAAGTTGGGACGACAACAAGATGGGGTGACAACAAGATGGAGTGACAACAAGATGGGGTGACAACAAGATGGGGTGACAACAAGATGGAGTGACAACAAGATGGGGTGACAACAAGTTGGGACGACAACAAGATGGGGTGACAACAAGATGGGGTGACAACAAGATGGAGTGACAACAAGATGGAGTGACAACAAGTTGGGACGACAACAAGATGGAGTGACAACAAGATGGGGTGACAACAAGATGGAGTGACAACAAGATGGAGTGACAACAAGATGGGGTGACAACAAGATGGGGTGACAACAAGATGGGGTGACAACAAGTTGGGACGACAACAAGATGGGGTGACAACAAGTTGGGGTGACAACAAGTTGGGACGACAACAAGATGGGGTGACAATAAGATGGGGTGACAACAAGATGGGGTGACAACAAGATGGGGTGACAACAAGATGGGGTGACAACAAGTTGGGACGACAACAAGATGGAGTGACAACAAGATGGAGTGACAACAAGATGGAGTGACAACAAGATGGAGTGACAACAAGATGGAGTGACAACAAGATGGGGTGACAACAAGTTGGGACGAGAACAAGATGGGGTGACAACAAGATGGGGTGACAACAAGTTGGGACGACAACAAGATGGAGTGACAACAAGATGGAGTGACAACAAGTTAGGACGACAACAAGATGGGGTGACAACAAGATGGGGTGACAACAAGTTGGGACGACAACAAGATGGGGTGACAACAAGATGGAGTGACAACAAGATGGAGTGACAACAAGATGGAGTGACAACAAGTTGGGACGACAACAAGATGGGGTGACAATAAGATGGGGTGACAACAAGTTGGGACGACAACAAGATGGGGTGACAACAAGATGGGGTGACAACAAGTTGGGACGACAACAAGATGGAGTGACAACAAGATGGAGTGACAACAAGTTGGGACGACAAAAGGATGGGGTGACAACAAGATGGAGTGACAACAAGATGGGGTGACAACAAGATGGAGTGACAACAAGATGGGGTGACAACAAGTTGGGACGACAACAAGATGGAGTGACAACAAGATGGGGTGACAACAAGATGGAGTGACAACAAGTTGGGACGACAACAAGATGGGGTGACAACAAGATGGAGTGACAACAAGATGGAGTGACAACAAGATGGAGTGACAACAAGATGGAGTGACAACAAGATGGGGTGACAACAAGTTGGGACGACAACAAGATGGGGTGACAACAAGATGGGGTGACAACAAGATGGAGTGACAACAAGATGGAGTGACAACAAGATGGAGTGACAACAAGATGGGGTGACAACAAGATGGAGTGACAACAAGATGGAGTGACAACAAGATGGAGTGACAACAAGATGGAGTGACAACAAGATGGAGTGACAACAAGATGGAGTGACAACAAGATGGAGTGACAACAAGATGGAGTGACAACAAGATGGAGTGACAACAAGATGGAGTGACAACAAGATGGGGTGACAACAAGATGGAGTGACAACAAGATGGAGTGACAACAAGATGGAGTGACAACAAGATGGAGTGACAACAAGATGGAGTGACAACAAGATGGGGTGACAACAAGATGGAGTGACAACAAGATGGGGTGACAACAAGATGGAGTGACAACAAGATGGAGTGACAACAAGATGGGGTGACAACAAGATGGAGTGACAACAAGATGGGGTGACAACAAGATGGAGTGACAACAAGTTGGGACGACAACAAGATGGAGTGACAACAAGATGGGGTGACAACAAGATGGAGTGACAACAAGATGGGGTGACAACAAGATGGAGTGACAACAAGATGGAGTGACAACAAGATGGGGTGACAACAAGATGGAGTGACAACAAGATGGAGTGACAACAAGATGGAGTGACAACAAGATGGAGTGACAACAAGATGGAGTGACAACAAGATGGAGTGACAACAAGATGGGGTGACAACAAGATGGGGTGACAACAAGATGGGGTGACAACAAGATGGGGTGACAACAAGATGGAGTGACAACAAATTTGGGTGACAACATATTTGGGTGACAACAAGTTGGGGTGACAACAAGTTGGAGTGACAACAAGATGGAGTGACAACAAGATGGAGTGACAACAAGATGGCACGACAACAAGATGGAGTGACAACAAGATGGGGTGACAACAAGATGGGGTGACAACAAGATGGAGTGACAACAAGATGGAGTGACAACAAGATGGAGTGACAACAAGTTGGGACGACAACAAGATGGAGTGACAACAAGATGGAGTGACAACAAATTGGGACGACAACAAGATGGAGTGACAACAAGATGGAGTGACAACAAGTTGGGACGACAACAAGATGGAGTGACAACAAGATGGAGTGACAACAAGTTGGGACGACAACAAGATGGAGTGACAACAAGATGGGGTGACAACAAGTTGGACGACAACAAGATGGAGTGACAACAAGATGGGGTGACAACAAGATGGAGTGACAACAAGTTGGGACGACAACAAGATGGAGTGACAACAAGATGGAGTGACAACAAGATGGAGTGACAACAAGTTGGGACGACAACAAGATGGAGTGACAACAAGATGGAGTGACAACAAGTTGGGACGACAACAAGATGGAGTGACAACAAGATGGGGTGACAACAAGATGGAGTGACAACAAGATGGAGTGACAACAAGATGGGGTGACAACAAGATGGGGTGACAACAAGATGGGGTGACAACAAGTTGGGACGACAACAAGATGGGGTGACAACAAGTTGGGGTGACAACAAGTTGGGACGACAACAAGATGGGGTGACAACAAGATGGGGTGACAACAAGGTGGGGTGACAACAAGATGGAGTGACAACAAGATGGGGTGACAACAAGATGGGGTGACAACAAGTTGGGACGACAACAAGATGGAGTGACAACAAGATGGAGTGACAACAAGATGGAGTGACAACAAGTTGGGACGACAACAAGATGGAGTGACAACAAGATGGAGTGACAACAAGTTGGGACGACAACAAGATGGAGTGACAACAAGATGGAGTGACAACAAGTTGGGACGACAACAAGATGGAGTGACAACAAGATGGGGTGACAACAAGTTGGGACGACAACAAGATGGAGTGACAACAAGAAGGGTGACAACAAGATGGAGTGACAACAAGTTGGGACGACAACAAGATGGAGTGACAACAAGATGGAGTGACAACAAGATGGAGTGACAACAAGTTGGGACGACAACAAGATGGAGTGACAACAAGTTGGGACGACAACAAGATGGAGTGACAACAAGATGGGGTGACAACAAGATGGAGTGACAACAAGATGGAGTGACAACAAGATGGGGTGACAACAAGATGGGGTGACAACAAGATGGGGTGACAACAAGTTGGGACGACAACAAGATGGGGTGACAACAAGTTGGGGTGACAACAAGTTGGGACGACAACAAGATGGGGTGACAACAAGATGGGGTGACAACAAGTTGGGACGACAACAAGATGGAGTGACAACAAGATGGGGTGACAACAAGATGGAGTGACAACAAGATGGAGTGACAACAAGATGGGGTGACAACAAGATGGGGTGACAACAAGATGGGGTGACAACAAGTTGGGACGACAACAAGATGGGGTGACAACAAGTTGGGGTGACAACAAGTTGGGACGACAACAAGATGGGGTGACAACAAGATGGGGTGACAACAAGATGGGGTGACAACAAGATGGAGTGACAACAAGATGGGGTGACAACAAGATGGGGTGACAACAAGTTGGGACGACAACAAGATGGAGTGACAACAAGATGGAGTGACAACAAGATGGAGTGACAACAAGATGGAGTGACAACAAGATGGAGTGACAACAAGATGGGGTGACAACAAGTTGGGACGAGAACAAGATGGGGTGACAACAAGATGGGGTGACAACAAGTTGGGACGACAACAAGATGGAGTGACAACAAGATGGAGTGACAACAAGTTGGGACGACAACAAGATGGGTGACAACAAGATGGGGTGACAACAAGTTGGGACGACAACAAGATGGGGTGACAACAAGATGGAGTGACAACAAGATGGAGTGACAACAAGATGGAGTGACAACAAGTTGGGACGACAACAAGATGGGGTGACAACAAGATGGGGTGACAACAAGTTGGGACGACAACAAGATGGGGTGACAACAAGATGGGGTAACAACAAGTTGGGACGACAACAAGATGGAGTGACAACAAGATGGAGTGACAACAAGTTGGGACGACAACAAGATGGGGTGACAACAAGATGGAGTGACAACAAGATGGGGTGACAACAAGATGGAGTGACAACAAGATGGGGTGACAACAAGTTGGGACGACAACAAGATGGGGTGACAACAAGATGGGGTGACAACAAGATGGAGTGACAACAAGATGGAGTGACAACAAGTTGGGACGACAACAAGATTGAGTGACAACAAGATGGGGTGACAACAAGATGGAGTGACAACAAGATGGAGTGACAACAAGATGGGGTGACAACAAGATGGGGTGACAACAAGATGGGGTGACAACAAGTTGGGACGACAACAAGATGGGGTGACAACAAGATGGAGTGACAACAAGATGGGGTGACAACAAGATGGAGTGACAACAAGTTGGGACGACAACAAGATGGAGTGACAACAAGATGGAGTGACAACAAGATGGAGTGACAACAAGTTGGGACGACAACAAGATGGAGTGACAACAAGATGGAGTGACAACAAGTTGGGACGACAACAAGATGGAGTGACAACAAGATGGGGTGACAACAAGATGGAGTGACAACAAGATGGAGTGACAACAAGATGGGGTGACAACAAGATGGGGTGACAACAAGATGGGGTGACAACAAGTTGGGACGACAACAAGATGGGGTGACAACAAGTTGGGGTGACAACAAGTTGGGACGACAAGATGGGGTGACAACAAGATGGGGTGACAACAAGATGGGGTGACAACAAGATGGAGTGACAACAAGATGGGGTGACAACAAGATGGGGTGACAACAAGTTGGGACGACAACAAGATGGAGTGACAACAAGATGGAGTGACAACAAGATGGAGTGACAACAAGATGGAGTGACAACAAGATGGAGTGACAACAAGATGGGGTGACAACAAGTTGGGACGAGAACAAGATGGGGTGACAACAAGATGGGGTGACAACAAGTTGGGACGACAACAAGATGGAGTGACAACAAGATGGAGTGACAACAAGTTGGGACGACAACAAGATGGGGTGACAACAAGATGGGGTGACAACAAGTTGGGACGACAACAAGATGGGGTGACAACAAGATGGAGTGACAACAAGATGGAGTGACAACAAGATGGAGTGACAACAAGTTGGGACGACAACAAGATGGGGTGACAACAAGATGGGGTGACAACAAGTTGGGACGACAACAAGATGGGGTGACAACAAGATGGGGTAACAACAAGTTGGGACGACAACAAGATGGAGTGACAACAAGATGGAGTGACAACAAGTTGGGACGACAACAAGATGGGGTGACAACAAGATGGAGTGACAACAAGATGGGGTGACAACAAGATGGGGTGACAACAAGATGGAGTGACAACAAGATGGGGTGACAACAAGTTGGGACGACAACAAGATGGGGTGACAACAAGATGGGGTGACAACAAGATGGAGTGACAACAAGATGGAGTGACAACAAGTTGGGACGACAACAAGATGGAGTGACAACAAGATGGGGTGACAACAAGATGGAGTGACAACAAGATGGAGTGACAACAAGATGGGGTGACAACAAGATGGGGTGACAACAAGATGGGGTGACAACAAGTTGGGACGACAACAAGATGGGGTGACAACAAGTTGGGGTGACAACAAGTTGGGACGACAACAAGATGGGGTGACAATAAGATGGGGTGACAACAAGATGGGGTGACAACAAGATGGGGTGACAACAAGATGGGGTGACAACAAGTTGGGACGACAACAAGATGGAGTGACAACAAGATGGAGTGACAACAAGATGGAGTGACAACAAGATGGAGTGACAACAAGATGGAGTGACAACAAGATGGGGTGACAACAAGTTGGGACGAGAACAAGATGGGGTGACAACAAGATGGGGTGACAACAAGTTGGGACGACAACAAGATGGAGTGACAACAAGATGGAGTGACAACAAGTTAGGACGACAACAAGATGGGGTGACAACAAGATGGGGTGACAACAAGTTGGGACGACAACAAGATGGGGTGACAACAAGATGGAGTGACAACAAGATGGAGTGACAACAAGATGGAGTGACAACAAGTTGGGACGACAACAAGATGGGGTGACAATAAGATGGGGTGACAACAAGTTGGGACGACAACAAGATGGGGTGACAACAAGATGGGGTGACAACAAGTTGGGACGACAACAAGATGGAGTGACAACAAGATGGAGTGACAACAAGTTGGGACGACAAAAGGATGGGGTGACAACAAGATGGAGTGACAACAAGATGGGGTGACAACAAGATGGAGTGACAACAAGATGGGGTGACAACAAGTTGGGACGACAACAAGATGGAGTGACAACAAGATGGGGTGACAACAAGATGGAGTGACAACAAGTTGGGACGACAACAAGATGGGGTGACAACAAGATGGAGTGACAACAAGATGGAGTGACAACAAGATGGAGTGACAACAAGATGGAGTGACAACAAGATGGGGTGACAACAAGTTGGGACGACAACAAGATGGGGTGACAACAAGATGGGGTGACAACAAGATGGAGTGACAACAAGATGGAGTGACAACAAGATGGAGTGACAACAAGATGGGGTGACAACAAGATGGAGTGACAACAAGATGGAGTGACAACAAGATGGAGTGACAACAAGATGGAGTGACAACAAGATGGAGTGACAACAAGATGGAGTGACAACAAGATGGAGTGACAACAAGATGGAGTGACAACAAGATGGAGTGACAACAAGATGGAGTGACAACAAGATGGGGTGACAACAAGATGGAGTGACAACAAGATGGAGTGACAACAAGATGGAGTGACAACAAGATGGAGTGACAACAAGATGGAGTGACAACAAGATGGGGTGACAACAAGATGGAGTGACAACAAGATGGGGTGACAACAAGATGGAGTGACAACAAGATGGAGTGACAACAAGATGGGGTGACAACAAGATGGAGTGACAACAAGATGGGGTGACAACAAGATGGAGTGACAACAAGTTGGGACGACAACAAGATGGAGTGACAACAAGATGGGGTGACAACAAGATGGAGTGACAACAAGATGGGGTGACAACAAGATGGAGTGACAACAAGATGGAGTGACAACAAGATGGGGTGACAACAAGATGGAGTGACAACAAGATGGAGTGACAACAAGATGGAGTGACAACAAGATGGAGTGACAACAAGATGGAGTGACAACAAGATGGAGTGACAACAAGATGGGGTGACAACAAGATGGGGTGACAACAAGATGGGGTGACAACAAGATGGGGTGACAACAAGATGGAGTGACAACAAATTTGGGTGACAACATATTTGGGTGACAACAAGTTGGGGTGACAACAAGTTGGAGTGACAACAAGATGGAGTGACAACAAGATGGAGTGACAACAAGATGGCACGACAACAAGATGGAGTGACAACAAGATGGGGTGACAACAAGATGGGGTGACAACAAGATGGAGTGACAACAAGATGGAGTGACAACAAGATGGAGTGACAACAAGTTGGGACGACAACAAGATGGAGTGACAACAAGATGGAGTGACAACAAATTGGGACGACAACAAGATGGAGTGACAACAAGATGGAGTGACAACAAGTTGGGACGACAACAAGATGGAGTGACAACAAGATGGAGTGACAACAAGTTGGGACGACAACAAGATGGAGTGACAACAAGATGGGGTGACAACAAGTTGGGACGACAACAAGATGGAGTGACAACAAGATGGGGTGACAACAAGATGGAGTGACAACAAGTTGGGACGACAACAAGATGGAGTGACAACAAGATGGAGTGACAACAAGATGGAGTGACAACAAGTTGGGACGACAACAAGATGGAGTGACAACAAGATGGAGTGACAACAAGTTGGGACGACAACAAGATGGAGTGACAACAAGATGGGGTGACAACAAGATGGAGTGACAACAAGATGGAGTGACAACAAGATGGGGTGACAACAAGATGGGGTGACAACAAGATGGGGTGACAACAAGTTGGGACGACAACAAGATGGGGTGACAACAAGTTGGGGTGACAACAAGTTGGGACGACAACAAGATGGGGTGACAACAAGATGGGGTGACAACAAGGTGGGGTGACAACAAGATGGAGTGACAACAAGATGGGGTGACAACAAGATGGGGTGACAACAAGTTGGGACGACAACAAGATGGAGTGACAACAAGATGGAGTGACAACAAGATGGAGTGACAACAAGTTGGGACGACAACAAGATGGAGTGACAACAAGATGGAGTGACAACAAGTTGGGACGACAACAAGATGGAGTGACAACAAGATGGAGTGACAACAAGTTGGGACGACAACAAGATGGAGTGACAACAAGATGGGTGACAACAAGTTGGGACGACAACAAGATGGAGTGACAACAAGAAGGGTGACAACAAGATGGAGTGACAACAAGTTGGGACGACAACAAGATGGAGTGACAACAAGATGGAGTGACAACAAGATGGAGTGACAACAAGTTGGGACGACAACAAGATGGAGTGACAACAAGTTGGGACGACAACAAGATGGAGTGACAACAAGATGGGGTGACAACAAGATGGAGTGACAACAAGATGGAGTGACAACAAGATGGGGTGACAACAAGATGGGGTGACAACAAGATGGGGTGACAACAAGTTGGGACGACAACAAGATGGGGTGACAACAAGTTGGGGTGACAACAAGTTGGGACGACAACAAGATGGGGTGACAACAAGATGGGGTGACAACAAGGTGGGGTGACAACAAGATGGAGTGACAACAAGATGGGGTGACAACAAGATGGGGTGACAACAAGTTGGGACGACAACAAGATGGAGTGACAACAAGATGGAGTGACAACAAGATGGAGTGACAACAAGATGGAGTGACAACAAGATGGAGTGACAACAAGATGGGGTGACAACAAGTTGGGACGACAACAAGATGGGGTGACAACAAGATGGGGTGACAACAAGTTGGGACGACAACAAGATGGAGTGACAACAAGATGGAGTGACAACAAGTTGGGACGACAACAAGATGGGACAACAAGATGACAACAAGATGGGTGACAACAAGTTGGGACGACAACAAGATGGGGTGACAACAAGATGGAGTGACAACAAGATGGAGTGACAACAAGATGGGTGACAACAAGATGGAGTGACAACAAGATGGGTGACAACAAGATGGGGTGACAACAAGTTGGGACGACAACAAGATGGGGTGACAACAAGATGGGGTGACAACAAGTTGGGACGACAACAAGATGGGTGACAACAAGATGGGTGACAACAAGTTGGGACGACAACAAGATGGAGTGACAACAAGATGGAGTGACAACAAGTTGACGACAACAAGATGGGTGACAACAAGATGGAGTGACAACAAGATGGGGTGACAACAAGATGGAGTGACAACAAGATGGGGTGACAACAAGTTGGGATGACAACAAGATGGAGTGACAACAAGATGGGGTGACAACAAGATGGAGTGACAACAAGATGGAGTGACAACAAGTTGGGACGACAACAAGATGGGGTGACAACAAGATGGAGTGACAACAAGATGGAGTGACAACAAGATGGAGTGACAACAAGATGGGGTGACAACAAGTTGGGACGACAACAAGATGGGGTGACAACAAGATGGGGTGACAACAAGATGGAGTGACAACAAGA
Source organism: Megaustenia siamemsis (assembly GCA_032433765.1). Taxonomy (NCBI): domain Eukaryota; kingdom Metazoa; phylum Mollusca; class Gastropoda; order Stylommatophora; family Ariophantidae; genus Megaustenia; species Megaustenia siamemsis. Next base: position 32,299,242 of record JAVIAB010000145.1, on the reverse strand, counting down.
TGGAGTGACAACAAGATGGAGTGACAACAAGATGGGGTGACAACAAGATGGAGTGACAACAAGATGGAGTGACAACAAGATGGAGTGACAACAAGATGGAGTGACAACAAGATGGAGTGACAACAAGATGGAGTGACAACAAGATGGAGTGACAACAAGATGGAGTGACAACAAGATGGAGTGACAACAAGATGGGGTGACAACAAGATGGAGTGACAACAAGATGGAGTGACAACAAGATGGAGTGACAACAAGATGGGGTGACAACAAGATGGAGTGACAACAAGATGGAGTGACAACAAGATGGAGTGACAACAAGATGGAGTGACAACAAGATGGAGTGACAACAAGATGGGGTGACAACAAGATGGAGTGACAACAAGATGGGGTGACAACAAGATGGAGTGACAACAAGATGGAGTGACAACAAGATGGGGTGACAACAAGATGGAGTGACAACAAGATGGGGTGACAACAAGTTGGAGTGACAACAAGTTGGGACGACAACAAGATGGAGTGACAACAAGATGGGGTGACAACAAGATGGAGTGACAACAAGATGGGGTGACAACAAGATGGAGTGACAACAAGATGGAGTGACAACAAGATGGGGTGACAACAAGATGGAGTGACAACAAGATGGAGTGACAACAAGATGGAGTGACAACAAGATGGAGTGACAACAAGATGGAGTGACAACAAGATGGGGTGACAACAAGATGGGGTGACAACAAGATGGGGTGACAACAAGATGGGGTGACAACAAGATGGAGTGACAACAAGTTTGGGTGACAACATATTTGGGTGACAACAAGTTAGGGTGACAACAAGTTGGAGTGACAACAAGATGGAGTGACAACAAGATGGGACGACAACAAGATGGAGTGACAACAAGATGGGGTGACAACAAGATGGGGTGACAACAAGATGGAGTGACAACAAGATGGAGTGACAACAAGATGGAGTGACAACAAGTTGGGACGACAACAAGATGGGGTGACAACAAGTTGGAGTGACAACAAGTTGGGACGACAACAAGATGGGGTGACAACAAGATGGAGTGACAACAAGATGGGGTGACAACAAGTTGGGGTGACAACAAGTTGGGGTGACAACAAGATGGAGTGACAACAAGATGGAGTGACAACAAGATGGAGTGACAACAAGTTGGAGTGACAACAAGATGGGGTGACAACAAGATGGAGTGACAACAAGATGGGGTGACAACAAGATGGAGTGACAACAAGATGGAGTGACAACAAGATGGGGTGACAACAAGATGGAGTGACAACAAGATGGGGTGACAACAAGTTGGGACGACAACAAGATGGAGTGACAACAAGTTGGAGTGACAACAAGTTGGGATGACAACAAGATGGAGTGACAACAAGATGGGGTGACAACAAGATGGAGTGACAACAAGATGGGGTGACAACAAGTTGGGGTGACAACAAGATGGAGTGACAACAAGATGGAGTGACAACAAGATGGAGTGACAACAAGTTGGAGTGACAACAAGATGGGGTGACAACAAGATGGAGTGACAACAAGATGGAGTGACAACAAGATGGGGTGACAACAAGATGGAGTGACAACAAGATGGAGTGACAACAAGATGGAGTGACAACAAGATGGAGTGACAACAAGTTGGAGTGACAACAAGTTGGAGTGACAACAAGTTGGGACGACAACAAGATGGAGTGACAACAAGATGGGGTGACAACAAGTTGGGACGACAACAAGATGGAGTGACAACAAGATGGAGTGACAACAAGTTGGAGTGACAACAAGTTGGGACGACAACAAGATGGAGTGACAACAAGATGGGGTGACAACAAGTTGGGACGACAACAAGATGGAGTGACAACAAGTTGGAGTGACAACAAGTTGGGACGACAACAAGATGGAGTGACAACAAGATGGGGTGACAACAAGATGGGGTGACAACAAGATGGAGTGACAACAAGATGGAGTGACAACAAGATGGAGTGACAACAAGATGGAGTGACAACAAGATGGGGTGACAACAAGATGGAGTGACAACAAGATGGGGTGACAACAAGATGGAGTGACAACAAGATGGAGTGACAACAAGATGGAGTGACAACAAGATGGAGTGACAACAAGATGGAGTGACAACAAGATGGAGTGACAACAAGATGGAGTGACAACAAGATGGAGTGACAACAAGATGGAGTGACAACAAGATGGAGTGACAACAAGATGGAGTGACAACAAGATGGGGTGACAACAAGATGGGGTGACAACAAGATGGAGTGACAACAAGATGGAGTGACAACAAGATGGAGTGACAACAAGATGGAGTGACAACAAGATGGGGTGACAACAAGATGGGGTGACAACAAGATGGGGTGACAACAAGATGGGGTGACAACAAGATGGAGTGACAACAAGATGGGGTGACAACAAGATGGGGTGACAACAAGATGGGGTGACAACAAGATGGAGTGACAACAAGATGGAGTGACAACAAGATGGGGTGACAACAAGATGGGGTGACAACAAGATGGAGTGACAACAAGATGGAGTGACAACAAGATGGGGTGACAACAAGATGGAGTGACAACAAGATGGGGTGACAACAAGATGGGGTGACAACAAGATGGGGTGACAACAAGATGGAGTGACAACAAGATGGGGTGACAACAAGATGGAGTGACAACAAGATGGAGTGACAACAAGATGGAGTGACAACAAGATGGAGTGACAACAAGATGGGGTGACAACAAGATGGGGTGACAACAAGATGGAGTGACAACAAGATGGAGTGACAACAAGATGGGGTGACAACAAGATGGAGTGACAACAAGATGGGGTGACAACAAGATGGGGTGACAACAAGATGGGGTGACAACAAGATGGAGTGACAACAAGATGGAGTGACAACAAGATGGGTGACAACAAGATGGGGTGACAACAAGATGGAGTGACAACAAGATGGAGTGACAACAAGATGGGTGACAACAAGATGGAGTGACAACAAGATGGGGTGACAACAAGATGGGGTGACAACAAGATGGAGTGACAACAAGATGGAGTGACAACAAGATGGGGTGACAACAAGATGGAGTGACAACAAGATGGAGTGACAACAAGATGGAGTGACAACAAGATGGAGTGACAACAAGATGGAGTGACAACAAGATGGGGTGACAACAAGATGGGGTGACAACAAGATGGAGTGACAACAAGATGGAGTGACAACAAGATGGAGTGACAACAAGATGGGGTGACAACAAGATGGAGTGACAACAAGATGGAGTGACAACAAGATGGGGTGACAACAAGATGGGGTGACAACAAGATGGGGTGACAACAAGATGGAGTGACAACAAGTTGGGACGACAACAAGATGGGGTGACAACAAGATGGAGTGACAACAAGTTGGGACGACAACAAGATGGGGTGACAACAAGATGGAGTGACAACAAGATGGAGTGACAACAAGATGGAGTGACAACAAGATGGAGTGACAACAAGATGGAGTGACAACAAGTTGGGACGACAACAAGATGGAGTGACAACAAGATGGAGTGACAACAAGATGGAGTGACAACAAGTTGGGACGACAACAAGATGGAGTGACAACAAGATGGAGTGACAACAAGATGGAGTGACAACAAGATGGAGTGACAACAAGATGGAGTGACAACAAGATGGGTGACAACAAGATGGAGTGACAACAAGATGGAGTGACAACAAGATGGAGTGACAACAAGATGGAGTGACAACAAGATGGAGTGACAACAAGATGGGGTGACAACAAGATGGGGTGACAACAAGATGGGGTGACAACAAGATGGGGTGACAACAAGATGGAGTGACAACAAGTTTGGGTGACAACATATTTGGGTGACAACAAGTTAGGGTGACAACAAGTTGGAGTGACAACAAGATGGAGTGACAACAAGATGGAGTGACAACAAGATGGGACGACAACAAGATGGAGTGACAACAAGATGGGGTGACAACAAGATGGGGTGACAACAAGATGGAGTGACAACAAGATGGAGTGACAACAAGATGGAGTGACAACAAGTTGGGACGACAACAAGATGGGGTGACAACAAGTTGGAGTGACAACAAGTTGGGACGACAACAAGATGGGGTGACAACAAGATGGAGTGACAACAAGATGGGGTGACAACAAGTTGGGGTGACAACAAGTTGGGGTGACAACAAGATGGAGTGACAACAAGATGGAGTGACAACAAGATGGAGTGACAACAAGTTGGAGTGACAACAAGATGGGGTGACAACAAGATGGAGTGACAACAAGATGGGGTGACAACAAGATGGAGTGACAACAAGATGGAGTGACAACAAGATGGGGTGACAACAAGATGGAGTGACAACAAGATGGGGTGACAACAAGTTGGGACGACAACAAGATGGAGTGACAACAAGTTGGAGTGACAACAAGTTGGGATGACAACAAGATGGAGTGACAACAAGATGGGGTGACAACAAGATGGAGTGACAACAAGATGGGGTGACAACAAGTTGGGGTGACAACAAGATGGAGTGACAACAAGATGGAGTGACAACAAGATGGAGTGACAACAAGTTGGAGTGACAACAAGATGGGGTGACAACAAGATGGAGTGACAACAAGATGGAGTGACAACAAGATGGGGTGACAACAAGATGGAGTGACAACAAGATGGAGTGACAACAAGATGGAGTGACAACAAGATGGAGTGACAACAAGTTGGAGTGACAACAAGTTGGGACGACAACAAGATGGAGTGACAACAAGATGGGGTGACAACAAGTTGGGACGACAACAAGATGGAGTGACAACAAGATGGAGTGACAACAAGTTGGAGTGACAACAAGTTGGGACGACAACAAGATGGAGTGACAACAAGATGGGGTGACAACAAGTTGGGACGACAACAAGATGGAGTGACAACAAGTTGGAGTGACAACAAGTTGGGACGACAACAAGATGGAGTGACAACAAGATGGGGTGACAACAAGATGGGGTGACAACAAGATGGAGTGACAACAAGATGGAGTGACAACAAGATGGAGTGACAACAAGATGGAGTGACAACAAGATGGGGTGACAACAAGATGGAGTGACAACAAGATGGGGTGACAACAAGATGGAGTGACAACAAGATGGAGTGACAACAAGATGGAGTGACAACAAGATGGAGTGACAACAAGATGGAGTGACAACAAGATGGAGTGACAACAAGATGGAGTGACAACAAGATGGAGTGACAACAAGATGGAGTGACAACAAGATGGAGTGACAACAAGATGGAGTGACAACAAGATGGGGTGACAACAAGATGGGGTGACAACAAGATGGAGTGACAACAAGATGGAGTGACAACAAGATGGAGTGACAACAAGATGGAGTGACAACAAGATGGGGTGACAACAAGATGGGGTGACAACAAGATGGGGTGACAACAAGATGGGGTGACAACAAGATGGAGTGACAACAAGATGGGGTGACAACAAGATGGGGTGACAACAAGATGGGGTGACAACAAGATGGAGTGACAACAAGATGGAGTGACAACAAGATGGGGTGACAACAAGATGGGGTGACAACAAGATGGAGTGACAACAAGATGGAGTGACAACAAGATGGGGTGACAACAAGATGGAGTGACAACAAGATGGGGTGACAACAAGATGGGGTGACAACAAGATGGAGTGACAACAAGATGGAGTGACAACAAGATGGGGTGACAACAAGATGGAGTGACAACAAGATGGAGTGACAACAAGATGGAGTGACAACAAGATGGAGTGACAACAAGATGGAGTGACAACAAGATGGGGTGACAACAAGATGGGGTGACAACAAGATGGAGTGACAACAAGATGGAGTGACAACAAGATGGGGTGACAACAAGATGGAGTGACAACAAGATGGGGTGACAACAAGATGGGGTGACAACAAGATGGGGTGACAACAAGATGGAGTGACAACAAGATGGAGTGACAACAAGATGGGGTGACAACAAGATGGGGTGACAACAAGATGGAGTGACAACAAGATGGAGTGACAACAAGATGGGGTGACAACAAGATGGAGTGACAACAAGATGGGGTGACAACAAGATGGGGTGACAACAAGATGGAGTGACAACAAGATGGAGTGACAACAAGATGGGGTGACAACAAGATGGAGTGACAACAAGATGGAGTGACAACAAGATGGAGTGACAACAAGATGGAGTGACAACAAGATGGAGTGACAACAAGATGGGGTGACAACAAGATGGGGTGACAACAAGATGGAGTGACAACAAGATGGAGTGACAACAAGATGGAGTGACAACAAGATGGGGTGACAACAAGATGGAGTGACAACAAGATGGAGTGACAACAAGATGGGGTGACAACAAGATGGGGTGACAACAAGATGGAGTGACAACAAGTTGGGACGACAACAAGATGGGGTGACAACAAGATGGAGTGACAACAAGTTGGGACGACAACAAGATGGGGTGACAACAAGATGGAGTGACAACAAGATGGAGTGACAACAAGATGGAGTGACAACAAGATGGAGTGACAACAAGATGGAGTGACAACAAGTTGGGACGACAACAAGATGGAGTGACAACAAGATGGAGTGACAACAAGATGGAGTGACAACAAGTTGGGACGACAACAAGATGGAGTGACAACAAGATGGAGTGACAACAAGATGGAGTGACAACAAGATGGAGTGACAACAAGATGGAGTGACAACAAGATGGAGTGACAACAAGCTTGGGTGACAACATATTTGGGTGACAACAAGTTGGGGTGACAACAAGATGGGGTGACAAGATAGGGCGACAACAAGTTGGGGTTTCAACAAGATGGGGTGACAACAAGCTGGGGTTTCAACAAGATGGGGTGACAAGATAGGGCGATAACAAGTTGGGACGACAGCTAGATGGAGTGACAGCAAGATGGAGTGACAACAAGATGGAGTGACAACAAGCTTGGGTGACAACATATTTGGGTGACAACAAGTTGGGGTGACAACAAGCTGGGGTAACAACATATTTGGTAGACAACAAGCTGGGGTGACAACATATTTAGTAGACAACAAGCTGGGTAACAACATATTTGGTAGACAACAAGCTGGGGTAACAACATATTTGGTAGACAACAAGCTGGGGTAACAACATATTGGTAGACAACAAGCTGGGGTAACAACATATTTGGTAGACAACAAGCTGGGGTAACAACATATTTGGTAGACAACAAGCTGGGGTAACAACATATTTGGTAGACAACAAGCTGGGGTAACAACATATTTAGTAGACAACAAGCTGGAGTGACAACAAGTTGGAGTGACAACAAGTTGGGATGACAACAAGATGGAGTGACAACAAGATGGGGTGACAACAAGATGGGGTGACAACAAGATGGAGTGACAACAAGATGGAGTGACAACAAGTTGGAGTGACAACAAGTTGGGACGACAACAAGATGGAGTGACAACAAGATGGGGTGACAACAAGTTGGGACGACAACAAGATGGAGTGACAACAAGATGGAGTGACAACAAGTTGGAGTGACAACAAGTTGGGACGACAACAAGATGGAGTGACAACAAGATGGGGTGACAACAAGTTGGGACGACAACAAGATGGAGTGACAACAAGTTGGAGTGACAACAAGTTGGGACGACAACAAGATGGAGTGACAACAAGATGGGGTGACAACAAGATGGGGTGACAACAAGATGGAGTGACAACAAGATGGAGTGACAACAAGATGGAGTGACAACAAGATGGGGTGACAACAAGATGGGGTGACAACAAGATGGGGTGACAACAAGATGGGGTGACAACGAGATGGAGTGACAACGAGATGGAGTGACAATGAGATGGAGTGACAACAAGATGGAGTGACAACAAGATGGAGTGACAACAAGATGGAGTGACAACAAGATGGAGTGACAACAAGATGGAGTGACAACAAGATGGAGTGACAACAAGATGGAGTGACAACAAGATGGAGTGACAACAAGATGGGGTGACAACAAGATGGGGTGACAACAAGATGGGGTGACAACAAGATGGGGTGACAACAAGATGGAGTGACAACAAGATGGAGTGACAACAAGATGGGGTGACAACAAGATGGGGTGACAACAAGATGGGGTGACAACAAGATGGGGTGACAACAAGATGGAGTGACAACAAGATGGGGTGACAACAAGATGGGGTGACAACAAGATGGGGTGACAACAAGATGGAGTGACAACAAGATGGAGTGACAACAAGATGGGTGACAACAAGATGGGGTGACAACAAGATGGAGTGACAACAAGATGGAGTGACAACAAGATGGGGTGACAACAAGATGGAGTGACAACAAGATGGGGTGACAACAAGATGGGGTGACAACAAGATGGAGTGACAACAAGATGGAGTGACAACAAGATGGGGTGACAACAAGATGGAGTGACAACAAGATGGAGTGACAACAAGATGGAGTGACAACAAGATGGAGTGACAACAAGATGGAGTGACAACAAGATGGGGTGACAACAAGATGGGGTGACAACAAGATGGAGTGACAACAAGATGGAGTGACAACAAGATGGAGTGACAACAAGATGGAGTGACAACAAGATGGGGTGACAACAAGATGGAGTGACAACAAGATGGGGTGACAACAAGATGGGGTGACAACAAGATGGGTGACAACAAGATGGAGTGACAACAAGATGGAGTGACAACAAGATGGGTGACAACAAGATGAGGTGACAACAAGATGGAGTGACAACAAGATGGAGTGACAACAAGATGGGGTGACAACAAGATGGAGTGACAACAAGATGGGGTGACAACAAGATGGGTGACAACAAGATGGAGTGACAACAAGATGGAGTGACAACAAGATGGGGTGACAACAAGATGGAGTGACAACAAGATGGAGTGACAACAAGATGGAGTGACAACAAGATGGAGTGACAACAAGATGGGGTGACAACAAGATGGGGTGACAACAAGATGGAGTGACAACAAGATGGAGTGACAACAAGATGGAGTGACAACAAGATGGGGTGACAACAAGATGGAGTGACAACAAGATGGAGTGACAACAAGATGGGGTGACAACAAGATGGGGTGACAACAAGATGGGGTGACAACAAGATGGAGTGACAACAAGTTGGGACGACAACAAGATGGGGTGACAACAAGATGGAGTGACAACAAGTTGGGACGACAACAAGATGGGGTGACAACAAGATGGAGTGACAACAAGATGGAGTGACAACAAGATGGAGTGACAACAAGATGGAGTGACAACAAGATGGAGTGACAACAAGTTGGGACGACAACAAGATGGAGTGACAACAAGATGGAGTGACAACAAGATGGAGTGACAACAAGATGGAGTGACAACAAGATGGAGTGACAACAAGATGGAGTGACAACAAGATGGAGTGACAACAAGTTGGGGTGACAACAAGATGGGGTGACAAGATAGGGCGACAACAAGTTGGGGTTTCAACAAGATGGGGTGACAACAAGCTGGGGTTTCAACAAGATGGGGTGACAAGATAGGGCGACAACAAGTTGGGACGACAGCAAGATGGAGTGACAGCAAGATGGAGTGACAACAAGATGGAGTGACAACAAGCTTGGGTGACAACATATTTGGGTGACAACAAGTTGGGGTGACAACAAGCTGGGGTAACAACATATTTGGTAGACAACAAGCTAAGGTGACAACATATTTAGTAGACAACAAGCTGGGGTAACAACATATTTGGTAGACAACAAGCTGGGGTAACAACATATTTGGTAGACAACAAGCTGGGGTAACAACATATTTGGTAGACAACAAGCTGGGGTAACAACATATTTGGTAGACAACAAGCTGGGGTAACAACATATTGGTAGACAACAAGCTGGGGTAACAACATATTTGGTAGACAACAAGCTGGGGTAACAACATATTTAGTAGACAACAAGCTGGGGTAACAACATATTTGGTAGACAACAAGCTGGGGTAACAACATATTTGGTAGACAACAAGCTGGGGTAACAACATATTTGGTAGACAACAAGCTGGGGTAACAACATATTTGGTAGACAACAAGCTGGGGTAACAACATATTTGGTAGACAACAAGCTGGGGTAACAACATATTTGGTAGACAACAAGCTGGGGTAACAACATATTTGGTAGACAACAAGCTGGGGTAACAACATATTTGGTAGACAACAAGCTGGGGTAACAACATATTTGGTAGACAACAAGCTGGGGTAACAACATATTTGGTAGACAACAAGCTGGGGTAACAACATATTCGGTAGACAACAAGCTGGGGTAACAACATATTTGGTAGACAACAAGCTGGGGTAACAACATATTCGGTAGACAACAAGCTGGGGTAACAACATATTTGGTAGACAACAAGCTGGGGTAACAACATATTGGGTAGACAACAAGCTGGGGTAACAACATATTTGGTAGACAACAAGCTGGGGTAACAACATATTTGGTAGACAACAAGCTGGGGTAACAACATATTTGGTAGACAACAAGCTGGGGTGACAATAAACTTGGGTAACAGCAAGCTGGAGTGAAATCATCCCGACACATTAAACCTCTTGGTTACTTGACTGCCTCCCTGTTCAACATTAAGTTCTTTGATCAAACTAGTTAGCCTGTTTTCATTGCCATGCAGGAGTAGGATATTTATTAGTTCTCGTGCAGTAATTCTGATGTCGGCACCACTGGCCACCTCAGTCCAGAGTCTCAACACTATTTTCCTCTATAAAAGATGTTATCTTTGTTGTATCTCTTACTTAGAACATATCACAAATGAAAAAGCTTGCAAAAGGATAAAACAAGCAATCAGAGTACATCTTGATCTTCTGACTATTGTGAAGAAATGCAAAATAAAATACTTTGAACACGTATCTCGATCATCTGGCCATGCACACTCCATCCTACAAGGAACTATGAAAGAAGAAAGAAAGGTGGGCAGAGAAAGAGATGGAACATAAAAAAAATAACAGTTTTTGACTTCTCTCTTTTCCCAAAGAATGACTGAAGATAGAGTGAAATGGAGAAGGTTGACAAAGTCTGTTGGTGGTGCCTCAATGAGCCCTGAGTTTATGGGATGAAGAATGGCTTTTTCTACACTGATTTCATAGCTTGGCCAAAAAAAGTCAGTCTCTCTTTGCAGGACTCTCTACCATTGACCCTCACAGAATACTAGTGCATCCACAAACACTTAACATTTGATTCCCACATTCAAAACTCTGAATTCTTCTTCTCCTGCATTCATTCGACAATTACTCCTCTATATTGTCCCTCCTTAAAAGGACATTCATCCATTCATTCCTTCCTTCCTTCTGACTGTCTGTCTGTCCTTTTCAGCTAAAGATGGCACATAGGACAAAAAATCTATACTCTCATGTGTGACTATCTTTGCTATTTGTCAGTCTTTTCTCATGACTCCCATTGTTTCTTGCAACACATCACTGTACCAAGCGATCCTCTCAACCTAAGCTGATGCCTGCTGTTATTGCTTCTCATTGTCAGTGTAATCTTTAGTGTTTCTCTAACACTGCCTCCTTTTCTTACCCTCTGGTTCCCATTTGAGGGCCAGCTTTGAAATTCTTTGTTATCTTTTCTCAAAACATGGCCATTCACATCTCTTGATTATAGATGAGATTGTTGAATGCATTGCTATTTCTCTTATTTCTGCACAGATTTGAATTCATTCCATGGTATACAATGGACATTAAATGGACATAAATGCTTTGTGTTGTGATTTACAAAAAACTGCACTTTTGAGCCCAACACATCTGACCTCATCAAGGAATTTTGGGATGCCAGGTTGCCTTCCATCCATACTCATTTGGTCAGATTTGTAAGTTTGTCCACCACAAGGTGATGGAATAGGATCTTCATTTTTGGTTCACTCATCCTAACACTAGCAGTCAGCTATGAGTCACTGACCACTTTCAACCAAGATGCTTATAGGTCACTCTCATTTCATTAGTATAGAAAGGAGTGACTGTGGTATTTGAGACAAGTAAACTCACTTGATAACCAGGTTCAGATTTCAATATTTCATCAATGACCTCAGTCTTTATATCAATTCTTGAATCTTGAGAAGCCTACAGAGATTGATGAATGAATGATCATTACATCAGAACATGGATCATATAGACATAAATACATAACACTACTAATCTTCTTCAAATTCTTCTTTAAATACCCTGCCATAGATGACTATGATTCTTAACAATGTGTTTTTGTTTCTAACAGTTATTAATCCATTAACCGTTGACATCTGACCATATCATTCTTTCAAATTGTCTGGATGATGATTATTTCCTCTTGATGTTAGTAGTAAGCTTTCTTTTTGCCTTGGCTATCTTTAAAGCATTCTCTTAACTCTTTTTAACTGAATATGGTACTCTTAACACTCTACTACAAAATCTAATATCTCTAACCACCAAAGATTTTCTTGTCCTTAATCCAACTGTGTGAGATTAACTTCCTGATGTCTGGCTCTATGTAACATGAAGAACTCCTCTTTTATTCTTTTATTGACAAAGATAGGCTTTGTTGAATCTAAAAGTGTTTTCCCAGTTCATTGGAATAGGCAGGCATATGTACAAACCTGTTGCCATTGTCTATAAATATTATTATATGGGGAACTTCCGAGGCGATAATAGGGAATAATAGAACAAAGAAGTATGTGTTAGCACTCGGAAAAATTGACAGACAAACAACAATAGAAAAAAACGAAGAACAATATATGGTCCGAAGTGGGATCGAACCCGTACTCAGTGGCACCGCGCCTTGCCACGAGAAGCCGAACGCTTGGTACACTGCCACGCAGCCAACTAAAAAATTGGCTATTGCAGTAGTGTCTTCCACGAAAGGCGATCTCAATGACTATAGCATAGGGTAACGATCACAGACCGGAAATAAATTGTATATTTGTACTTTCCTATTAATGCAAGTATCTCCCAGTAGGGCTGAATACTTGTGTTGTAGACAAACATTTATAGGACGAAACAGCACGAATAGTAGTTCCCAGTGGTTATATACTGGGTACAAATAATAATACATAAATATTATTATATGGGGAACTTCCGAGGCGATAATAGGGAATAATAGAACAAAGAAGTATGTGTTAGCACTCGGAAAAATTGACAGACAAACAACAATAGAAAAAAACGAAGAACAATATATGGTCCGAAGTGGGATCGAACCCGTACTCAGTGGCACCGCGCCTTGCCACGAGAAGCCGAACGCTTGGTACACTGCCACGCAGCCAACTAAAAAATTGGCTATTGCAGTAGTGTCTTCCACGAAAGGCGATCTCAATGACTATAGCATAGGGTAACGATCACAGACCGGAAATAAATTGTATATTTGTACTTTCCTATTAATGCAAGTATCTCCCAGTAGGGCTGAATACTTGTGTTGTAGACAAACATTTATAGGACGAAACAGCACGAATAGTAGTTCCCAGTGGTTATATACTGGGTACAAATAATAATACATAAATATTATTATATGGGGAACTTCCGAGGCGATAATAGGGAATAATAGAACAAAGAAGTATGTGTTAGCACTCGGAAAAATTGACAGACAAACAACAATAGAAAAAAACGAAGAACAATATATGGTCCGAAGTGGGATCGAACCCGTACTCAGTGGCACCGCGCCTTGCCACGAGAAGCCGAACGCTTGGTACACTGCCACGCAGCCAACTAAAAAATTGGCTATTGCAGTAGTGTCTTCCACGAAAGGCGATCTCAATGACTATAGCATAGGGTAACGATCACAGACCGGAAATAAATTGTATATTTGTACTTTCCTATTAATGCAAGTATCTCCCAGTAGGGCTGAATACTTGTGTTGTAGACAAACATTTATAGGACGAAACAGCACGAATAGTAGTTCCCAGTGGTTATATACTGGGTACAAATAATAATACATAAATATTATTATATGGGGAGGAAGTTCCCCATATAATAATATTTATGTATTATTATTTGTACCCAGTATATAACCACTGGGAACTACTATTCGTGCTGTTTCGTCCTATAAATGTTTGTCTACAACACAAGTATTCAGCCCTACTGGGAGATACTTGCATTAATATGAAAGTACAAATATACAATTTATTTCCGGTCTGTGATCGTTACCCTATGCTATAGTCATTGAGATCGCCTTTCGTGGAAGACACTACTGCAATAGCCAATTTTTTAGTTGGCTGCGTGGCAGTGTACCAAGCGTTCGGCTTCTCGTGGCAAGGCGCGGTGCCACTGAGTACGGGTTCGATCCCACTTCGGACCATATATTGTTCTTCGTTTTTTTCTATTGTTGTTTGTCTGTCAATTTTTCCGAGTGCTAACACATACTTCTTTGTTCTATTATTCCCTATTATCGCCTCGGAAGTTCCCCATATAATAATATTTATGTATTATTATTTGTACCCAGTATATAACCACTGGGAACTACTATTCGTGCTGTTTCGTCCTATAAATGTTTGTCTACAACACAAGTATTCAGCCCTACTGGAGATACTTGCATTAATAGGAAAGTACAAATATACAATTTATTTCCGGTCTGTGATCGTTACCCTATGCTATAGTCATTGAGATCGCCTTTCGTGGAAGACACTACTGCAATAGCCAATTTTTTAGTTGGCTGCGTGGCAGTGTACCAAGCGTTCGGCTTCTCGTGGCAAGGCGCGGTGCCACTGAGTACGGGTTCGATCCCACTTCGGACCATATATTGTTCTTCGTTTTTTTCTATTGTTGTTTGTCTGTCAATTTTTCCGAGTGCTAACACATACTTCTTTGTTCTATTATTGCCATTGTCTATGTCTACTATGAAGACTTTAAGTCAAAACATTTTCTTGTTTTCATTGTGCATTATGAAACGTGAATTCCAAAACAGCCTCTTCTATAGGAAACATAGAATACATGCAGGAAAATAGGATGACCTGGAGAGATACTAAAAGGAATAAGAGAAGCAAAGTTGGCAGGCATAAACTCAGTAGATAAGATCAAACATTTCGCCAAGAATATATATGAATGGAGACAAACACTACGAGCCCTATGTGACTTCTAGTGGCACTGGAAGGATCAAGATCAAGATTCTGAAAGGTTGTAATTATGACATTTATGTGATAACTTCTTCTTGTCAGTTCATAGTTAGTCGGGCAAGAAGGATAAAAGTGTCAATTGTTTACATTTTTCTTCTCCTTTTCACTTAAACCAAGTGCCAAGGAAGACACAAAGTTTTAAGTCTCTCTTTCTGGTAGCCTCAATTATTGTCATTTAATGTTCTTGCATGCTCTACCCCTGTTTTGTCTTCCTAGAACTAGGCCTTTCATGATTGTTCTTTATGGCCCACTGTGTCTTATAACTTAGACATAATATTTTAATCTCCTCTGTAAGAAGTTTATAAGCCAGTTCTTTTCAATGTTTAGGTCTTTTAATGTGTCTTCCTTGTTCTTTTACTTGTTCAACCCTGTGTGTATATTTGTCTATGTGGATGCACTCTATTCTATTCTATTCTATTGACCTTTCGATCCGTAGCCAGCCCATAGGGCGTAGACCAAGATACTCCTCTTATCTAAATTTTTGTTCTAGCAGTTTTCAATTCTTTAAAGATATTTTATCAAATCTCGCCATTTGTCTCTGTTCTGTGCAAGCAGCTCTATCTCATTAAGGGAGCCGATTCCTGCTGCTCTTGTCTCTCTCATCAATGTTCTTCTCAGTGTCTCTCTGGGTATTCCTCTTTTCCTCTTACCTATTGTTTCCCACATGAGGGCTTGCTTTGCTATTCGGTTATTATCTCTTCTCATCACATGTCCAACATATGACCATCATCTTTTATTTACTACTGAAGATATTAGTGGTTGATTGGCAATTTCTCTAATTTCCTCATTTGTTTGAGGCACTCTATAATGCCAGTTCAAATGTACTTTGATATGATTTAATTGGCTAGCTCAAGTATAAACTGAGCCAGTTTTTCTCTACATAAATGTTATTTTTGAAAAAGTTTTTGTGCACATTAATTTTAAGAAGAAAAAAATGCAGTTTCACAAAAATTGTCTTTTTTATGTGCATTGAAAATACACCATAACAAGAAAAAAAAAATCCATACAAAACACAACCAACTAGTATCATATGGAAGGTATGCTTCAAAATGCATAGACATCAAAGTTCAAATTGAATTAAAAAATCATAACACAACTGACACTCAATATTTTATTTTTTTTTATACCATAAAAGATACAAATGTCATTAACCCTAGATTACGCTACTGTAGGAAAAATTACCACATCAAAACAGAAATTCTTCAAACTTTGACATTTTGCTATGTTAAAACATTACACCACCCACCCCCAGAATACCTACCTAATTACCACTTCTGGTGACCCCCTGAGTGTTTGATTTATTTCCATTGTTGCATTTTTTTTTCCTGATTCTGTGTCTCATATAATGCGAACAATTTGTAAATTTTCTTTTTTCTTTTGCTGTGACCAGAAAAATTTCCAGGTCAACATCAAACAACCCTTTGTAACAAGGAAAAAGCAGCGAATAACACTATGAGTTAGCCGAACATACTGATGGACTTAGGGCTTCTTTACCAATAGACATTGTAACACGTCCGACGCCTAAGATCTATTTCAAGTCATAAATCAACATGAGATAGGAAATTCGAGTTCCAGTGTCTGTCCTAGTGTAAACACACAGATGTGTATTAAAAAAATTCAAAGAAAACACTATTTTTAGAGCTCTCAATGTTACTATAAAGTGGTAGTAATTTTTACTACGGTAGCATAAATACGTTAGTCGGAGATAGACATTGTAATCTAGGGTTAGTTAATCTGCATCGAAAAGCTTGCATGAGATATGATACATGTACATAGAGACAAAGTGTTTCACTGTGTTTTGCACCCTACAGTCCCATGCATCTGTCTTTAGCACACAATAACTATATATTGCTTCCTAATCATTGGTTTTTTATTTTAATTTCAGCTTTCTAAAGTTAAAACATTTTTGCAATCACATGTGATATCTAAGTCATATTGACATCAATGCCTGGGTCATAAGTTGCTCTTGGGTTTAAAAACATTCACTTTGAGTCAAATTTGTTTTGGTGGAGCTCAACTCTTAGTAAATAATTCACATACCTCACAGTCTTGTTCCTGCTTGATTTGTCCTGTTAGGTCGTGTCTGGTTTCTGTCTGATCCTAATGAAACAACAAATAAATTAGAATATTCAATGACAAGATTCTGAATACTCGCTAAATCAATAACTATATGCAAAACCATTAAAATTGATTTCCAAATTATTAAAATAATGAAGGGTAAGATGACCATGGTCCAGTAGGAGATGAATGGACATTGCTCTTTCAATCTTGGCATCATAAGTTAACAACACCTTAAATTTAGCCATTTTTTTTTTTTTAATTACTTCTGAAAGACATACAACTTGTGGACATTAAATGAAGAGTTAGGAATAAAAGTTACATACCCAGCACAACACCACATTATGGAAAGGTGAGGGTTTTGACCCACTGAGACAAAAATACTTGGCACTACAAGAACTGATTGGGAGCTGTGATACCTCAGTGGTTAGTGAACTGGACTACAAAGGACAAGAGGCCGGATTCAATCCTGACCAACGGTTGCCAGGTTCACCCAGCCTTAAGTGGGTACCAGATTTTTTTCTGGGTAAGTAAAACGGCATGGGCATAATACCGACCACATTACCCCAAAAATCATATGCCAAAGGTCTATAAAAATTATGGTCACTAACACCATATTCCCTATACGCCACTTGGTGTAATGGGGATCTTTACTTTACTTACAAGAACTGATTGGCCAACAACAAGTTCATACACAGTTTAATGACAAGAGTTCAAGCAATCTGCTATCTATTCTGCTAATGCAACTAGAGAATTAAAATAATGAATAACTAAAACATAAAGACCATTTATTTCACAATAAAATCCTGGTTTAAAATAAACTATTCTCAAAGCCAGATACCTTATAATGTGGATCCAATTTTACATCTGTAGTGTCTTCACTCTGATTCATTATCTCTGCAAGTTTTTCTCTCAGATCCTCTTGTACAATAAATGACCTCTATCAACACCTAAAAGAAAAATCACAGACATCATGTATGAGTTCTTAATACTTCTGTTTGTTCATTAGTTTAGCTCATCAGTTCTTAATACTTCTATTTGTTCATTAGTTTAGCTCATCAGTTCTTAATACTTCTATTTGCTCATTAGTTTAGCTCATCAGTTCTTAATACTTCTGTTTGTTCATTAGTTTAGCTCATCAGTTCTCAATACTTCTGTTTATTCATTAGTTTAGCTCATCAGTTCTTAATACTTCTGTTTGTTCATTAGTTTAGCTCATCAGTTCTCAATACTTCTGTTTGTTCATTAGTTTAGCTCATCAGTTCTCAATACTTCTGTTTGTTCATTAGTTTAGCTCATCAGTTCTCAATACTTCTGTTTGTTCATTAGTTTAGCTCATCAGTTCTCAATACTTCTGTTTATTCATTAGTTTAGCTCATCAGTTCTCAATACTTCTGTTTATTTATTAGTTTAGCTCATCAGTTCTCAATACTTCTGTTTATTCATTAGTTTAGCTCATCAGTTCTCAATACTTCTGTTTATTTATTAGTTTAGCTCATCAGTTCTCAATACTTCTGTTTGTTCATTAGTTTAGCTCATGAGTTGTCAATACTTCTGTTTATTGATTAGTTTAGCTCATGAGTTGTCAATACTTCTGTTTATTGATTAGTTTAGCTCATGAGTTGTCAATACTTCTGTTTATTGATTAGTTTAGCTCATGAGTTGTCAATACTTCTGTTTATTCATTAGTTTAGCTCATGAGTTGTCAATACTTCTGTTTATTGATTAGTTTAGCTCATGAGTTGTCAATACTTCTGTTTATTGATTAGTTTAGCTCATGAGTTGTCAATACTTCTGTTTATTCATTAGTAATCCTCAACAACATCATATAACTAACAAATGTGGCATTCAGTCAGGAATGAAAGTACACTGTGATTATTACTTCTAACACACATAACCAAGATGTAGCCTACCTGGCATGTTAACTATAATTCTAAAATTATTTCAGCATTAATAAAAAACGATTCCCTGAGTTTAACCTCAGCATATCTAAGGTCAGTGAGCGAAGAGTGTTTTCCTGAAATTACCAAAATTTGTGACATCTTCAGCTATGAGAGCTATTGACAACTGACGTCATTTTACCACAACTGTCCCTGCTCGTAAAGCTGAAAACATCACAAGCTTAGGGTGATCCCTTCCAGCCCACAGGCCTTAGATATAATTGACTATGTTTTAACACATTCTTAAAATAGCTATTTGATTGGAGTGGTTACAGTTTATAACACGAAGCACATAAATATTAATTTTCTGGTTTCACTACCCTTAATTACAGTTCCATCATAACATTTACAGCTTCAAATTACATTTTATTAAAATTCAACAGTTTACCCACTGGCAAATATTCCTCCTTCCCTCCCTATACCTTCCTAATTTTCACTTCTGGTGACCCCTGAGTGTTGAATTTCTTTCCTTTGTTGTTAGATTTATTTTTTTTGTCATTCATGTAGTAAAACGTGCTATGGTATCGTAAAAACACACCAGTTTTTTTCTTTTAATTCTGCCAATTCTCAAGAAATTTGTTATTCCTTTTTTTTTTCTCATAACAAGGGGAATCTCCTCGACATAGGACTTTACCCTCACATTGTTTCACTTTTCTATAAAATTAGGGGTCTTCTAATGACATAATGAGAATATCAGAATAGAGTGCAATGTTTATTTGGAGACACTATTCTTCCAAACTGAAATAATTTATCGGACTAAACTTGACCTTTACCAAATAATTTCATATAATAATAATGGTAATTTATGAGTTTAGCGACATAAATAAGTGATCTTCCCAAATTGTTGAGAGCAGAAAAACAACACATTATGTTCCTCAAATCAAACCCAAGCAGACTTAAAAGAATGCATTGATGAACATTGAGCTCATTTTTAGTATTTTAGATATACTGCAGTTTTGTTGTGACACCAACTAAGGGGAAATCACTTTAATTTAAGTCGCTAAATTCATATTGTGTCATTAAAAAGGAGATAGTGTGTGCTGTAGAAAATACTTTTGAAAACAAATCATGCGTAAGAAGAATACTGTGTACAATGGAATGAATTCAAGACTAATAAAATAATAATAGTAGAAATAAGAGAAATGGACATGCAATCAACGATTTTCATCTATAATTAGGAAGAGAAGATGGACATGAAAGAAACAACAAGAGAATTCAAAAACAGGCTCTTCTAAGGAAAAATTTAAAAATAGAAAAAAATGGTATGTTAGAAGCTTTATGCGATAAGTAGACGACACAGATTAAACGACGTTTCGGCCCAATAGGCCTTCAGCAGGAACAAACAAAAAAACACACACACGGATATGTAAGTAAAACTAATCCTACATAGCTAGCCAGTAACGAAACATCCAAAACAAAAATAATCGAAATATGTTAAAGAAAATAAAAATGTCTTCCCTGTTTGTCAGACCGAGGTCAAAATGAAAATGAAATGGTAACCTGAGTGTGGCTGCCGTGTATGTGCAGAAACGTGCAAAAATGTGCGCAAATGCACACAGAACCAGAGGAGTTCACACCGGGTTAATGTGCAAACACAAAGGAGAAAGAATAGAACAGTAGACTAACAGGTGCTCAAAAGGCGGTAAGAGTGAGATGTCTGAGAGTACAATAAAACAAATGAGGGGTAAGGAGCACAGAAAAAGGTATAGAGGAGAACACCAAAGTGTCTCATTACAATAAAAACAGAGGGGTAAGGAGCACAGAAAAAAGGTATAGAGGAGAACACTGAAGTGTCTCATTACAATAAAAACAAATGAGGGGTAAGGAGCACAGAAAAAAGGTATAGAGGAGAACACCGAAGTGTCTCATTCAATTTAATTACTGGCTAGCTATGTAGGATTAGTTTTACTTACATATCCGTGTGTTGTTTTTTTGTTTGTTCCTGCTGAAGGCCTATTGGGCCGAAACGTCATTTAATCTGTGTCGTCTACTTATCGCATAAAGCTTCTAACATACCATTTTTTCTATTTTTTAATTTTTCCTCACATTCAGCTTTACTGCAGCTTCGCATTTGTATGCATTCATTTGCATTTCTTTGCCTTAACCTCTTCTAAGGGAAGCATCAGGATACACTGAAAAAGAGGAAGACCCAAAAAAAGTATTGAACAAAGTTGGCATGCATAGACTCATTAGCACAGAATAGAAATAGGTGATGAAAAACACTACAAGCCCTCTAATAGAGTGAAGCTCTATCATCTATGCTACTTCTGCTGGGTCTACACTTTAACTCTAACAATAACACTTGACTTTCTTTAACGGCGCGGGAAGGATCAAGATACTCGTTAATAACCATAATAACATCATAATAATATTTAAATTATTATAAAAATGATTCTTCTTTCTGTTGCAGCTATCACTATATCAGATTTATTCTGATCTTGATCAGTGTGGTGTGATATGAAATGGAATATTTAAATTATGAATTTTATTCCATTTAATTACTGAAAATGATGCTCAGAATCAGTTGAATTATAAAAATTATGAAATGAAATTAATTGATATCATCATCATCATGTTTGAATATTGTATTGTATAATAATTGTTAATAATGTTTGTCAACAAATTATTCAGTTAGGCGGTCACAAGTGACACAAATACAAATAAATAAAGGCATATGTGAAGAAATAAAGGAACAAAGTATAACATTTTCTCACGACGTATACTCCTGATTACAAAACAAAGCAACAAAAGTGTGCAACTAGAGTGTAACTATCCCTTTTAACAGTCTGGTGGTGTGTGCTTTTATTGTTGTTGCAGACTATCACATAATTCGTTATTTTTAGCATCTTCCGGTTCCACTCCACATTTTTTATAAAATGACCTGCTAGAGAAGCAGGGGCCTAATTAATAAATCACCAAGTCCACAACTAAGGCATCAACAATACCCCTAGATAAAACAGCTTTAAATCGTAAAGATGTTAAAGATAATTATACAAGTAAAGAACAACATATCAGAAACTGCTAGAAGAAGGGTTGAGCAGTACAGAAGATAAAATCCTGATGAAAATGTTAGAACCATCATTGATTTCCATCAAAAGCTGGACAAGTCAGCGTACGACAACCTGCACCCTCAAAGCACGAGACAGCGGAATGGTGCTCCATGGTAGCCAAGCTTAGATGCGGAGACGGCATTCAATTGTGATGAAGTCAACAACAGATGCCTCTCTCACTCTCTCTCCCTCCCTCTCTGCGATCAAGACTCAGTCAGAGTAGGATCCCAGACCCTCTCATGAAGCCAGCTGTCCGTTTAAGTGAATCGACCGTCCCACACAGTTTCTCCTCCAGGGAGGTGGGTGTGGACCACATGGCCCTTCTCAAGACTGTGCACCGGGGCAATCCTGTAGAACATGTTTGGTAGTCATATTGTCCTACCGTGGCACAGGCCGGCAGTACCTATTTTGAACTTGGTGAACAGGTGATTTCTCATTCTATTGTGGCCAGTGCGTATGCGAAGTATGATGACTTGATCCCTCCTTGATGGTATCCGTCACTCTCGTTATACTTTGGGTGTTCTCGTATCCATTTTACATGGAACTGACCTTTGAGGATGAATTGACTTCATCATAACTGAGCGGATGGTTCTCCTGTGGTAATCCCCCTCCTTCCCTAGCTAACCTGTCTGCGCGTTCGTTCCCGTGCACACTACAGTGTGATGGCATCCACCGAATGACCATTCCCTGGAAGCCATTGCACAGTTGGTCCAGGGTTGTTCTCAAGTCATCTAGTTCATTGTTCCCGGAGCCTTTTAGAGCTGATAGTACTGACAGTGCATCAGCCAGAATCACCAATTTATTGTGCATGTTATTTCCGGGTTGAATAGCCAGCCCTGCAGCATCCCCGATGGCCTCAGTCTCCGCCCTAAAGCCGCTTGAGAATTTTCCGGTAGCTATTGACCCGGCGATCCCGTCCTGATCATTCAGTGTTAACACACTCCCCCTCCATTTTTTTGGTGGCACCTGTAGCAGAGCCACCCGTGTACATGTGGGACCTAGAGTCCCGTGGGCAGGCATTGTGCATGTGTCCTTCCGCAACGTGTTCTCCCTCAGTGTCTGACTGGACGCCTTCCCTCACGATTCCCGCCACACTCTCCCAAGTTCTGGTATTCCATGTTTTCCATGAGGAGACACATCAGATGGGACCAAGGGTTTCGATATTGTTTGGGAAAGTACTAAGTCTCCAGTAGTTAGTTCATTGGCAATTGCAGCGAAGTTGCTACTCTTTAGTCGTACAAGTCCGGAACCAGTTATTCTTTCGGTGCATGGGGTGGCCAAGGAGCCCTCAACATTTCTCCGCCCGTTGCAATACCCAGTGACCCGTCTGTTTACCAAGGGCTGTAAACCTGTTACTGTTTCTAGAGTCTTGATAGGTGTAGATTACATAGCACCAGTGATGATACGGGCAGCTTGATTCTGTGTTCTGTTAATTTTGCTAAGGTGTGATTTGGAAGCCATAGCCCAGGCTGTGACTCCATACTCTAGAACTGATCTGACTACGCATAGTCTTATTCCCAGTCCGTTCCTGCCAATTTCTTCATAATATTAGTTCGTTTTCTGGCTTTTTTCCTTGCTCTATCTGATTTTTTCATTCATTCTGCAATTCATGGTGGCGCCATGATATGTTGGGTTTTGGTCAATAGGGAGTGTATGGTCTTTTATCTTCAAGTTTGCAGAGAGTGTGTTTCTTGATAGGCTGAAAATTGTATATGTAGCTTGTTGTTCGTTGATTGGTAAGAACCAGGTGTTCGTCCATTTTTCAAGTTCACCTAGGGCATCTTGCATCCTGGGTCCAGCCACCGACAGATGTGACACGTCTAGACCTGCAGATAGTTTTAAATGTGTATTTATCGGATAGAGGGTGCGAAAGTGATGATATAGAACGATCCTTAGTTTGAATATGCTTGAGCTAAGGTTATATATATATATATATGTACTACTAAGTCAAAGGCATTGCTTTTTTATGATTGATCATGATTAGTTCATCATCGTTGAGTGCCGTATCCGCATTGAAGGTTGACTACTATGAAGAAACATTCCGCTCTGTTTCTTGCTTTGATGGTGCAGATTGTCATAGGATGACTTGTCCATCTTTTGATGTTACTCGTCCATGTTAGTCTTGGTCTGCCTCTACCTCTTTACCTTGTATTTTCCCTTCCAAGATTACTTTTAGTAGGCTGTTGTGTCTTTTAACATGCCCAAAAATTTCATTTGTCTTGTTCTAATTGTGTTTTAGTTGTTCTCTTCACTTTTAGTTGTTTTAAAACTTCATCGTTTGTTTTCTTTTCTTCCATCCAATTCTACCTATTCTTCTATAGATCCACATTTCAAAGGCTTCAATTCTCTGTTCTGTTTTCTGGTCTACCGTCAATGTTTCTGCACCATATAGGAATATTGAAAAGATGTAACATTTTACTATTCTTAGTTTTAGCCCTGGTGTTATTTGTTTTGTTGTTAGTATATTTTTCATGGCATTAAAGTTATTTTTTGCCATACCTATTCTTTTGTTTTTTTCAGTTGTTATTTCAGTTGTACATTTTCCATCACTGGTTTTAATATGTCCCAGGTAGTTGTAGCACTGAACTGTTTCCAGACGCATTTCTTGAACGTTGATATTTAATTGTAGGTCTTGAGAATTTTCTTTGTTTATGATCATAGTTTTAGTCTTTTTGGTATTTATAGACTTATTATTTCTTTCTTTCCTTCCTCGTTTGCTTTTCGACGTCGAGAGGAGATATGATTCGCGGTTTCTTGCACTTCTATTGGCCACTCCACTTCTGCCGTTATACCTTCAAGTGTTTCTGGTATTCCATTTATCCACCGTTTTCTCGGTCGGTCTCATAGTCTGATTTCTCGTATCGTTTGTTATTGGCTCGTTGTGTTCAATTTAGTTCTTTGTGTTATATCATATACCCGAACCACTTGATCTCTTGTCGCTTTATGTATTCAACAGCTGTTTCTGTTAGACGTAAGTAAAGCTTTACACCCGTCACGCCAAGTGGCGTATAGGGAAATATGGTGTTAGTGACCCTATATTTTACAGACCTTCAGCACATGATTTTTGGGGTAATGTGGTCAGTATTACGCCCGTGCTGCTTTACTTTCCCAGAAAAAATCCGGTACCCATTTAAGGCTGGGTGAACCCGGTGCCGTCGGTTGGGATCGAACCCTACCCCTTGTCCGTGGTAGTCCAGTTCACTAACCACTGAGCTATCGCGGCTCCCTCTGTTAGACGTCTTTTTCGTAAATCTTCATTTCTGATCTTACCTCTCAGGCTGTTTCCTGTCATGTTCTGACACACGTAATTTATGTGATAGATATGTTTCTAATAGTTATTGAGTCTGAGGTCAATATCGCACTGACTGCACAAGATTGGGATAAAGATAATCATCATCAAGTACCATGTCTACTGGGATAAAGATAGTCGTATAAATAGCTCGCTTTGCTTCTAACGTTACTTATTTGTTCGACAATAGTGGTGAGATCTGTCCGATAACTTGACAGGCTTTGTTACATTTTGAGTCTATTTATGTTGCTTGCATGTTGTTATATTGTCTTATGTTTCTTTTCATGTGTTCGGCCGTCTATTCAGAAGTGTTCGGAAACTTCTGGAAGAGTTTCTTCAAGCATCGAAACTCACGATGCCAGGCGGCATTTCTCACATTCCCAGAGTACTACTACCCTGGTACCTATTTCTGACAGCGGCTGGGTCGACCGTCGATTTTATTTTTTTGTTTTAACCACGAGTACAACTCACACTGTTTCCAGCGGGAATCGAGCACGTGATGTCCGAAAGTCGGTAGCCCAGTCGAGTGTTTCCCCAATTAGGCTACCGAGGCCCCAAAGGGGTTTGTATAGCCTGCTGCTGTTCTTGCTTTTCTGATGCTGCTGTTGTTGTATAGGCTTGTATAGACTTCTGCACGAGTTGATCAAATGTTGATTTACACCGTAAGTTAATATAGTGCTACAGTTGTTCTCTTTGTACGCGATCGAAAGCTTTACTCTTGAATGTTCTGTATAATCTTTGATTCTATTCGAATGCATTTTCTGTTTGTTGTTTCAAAGAAAATAACACATCAGTATACGCTCTGTTCCTTCTGAAACCCATTTTTGCGTCGCTTATTAGTTTCTACAATTGGTCTTAACCTGTTCCTTATTATTTTGACATACAATTTGCATGTGTGGCTTAGTAGGGTGATACCTCTGTACTGATTGCAATATCTCTTACTGCTTTTCCCTTTCCATATTGGAATTATGATGGCTTGTTTCCAGTCTTCTGGTACTTGTAGTTGCCAAGCTATATTGAATATTCTTCTACTCATGTTGTTCCTGTAATGATCTCTAGTGGTAGGTTGTCAATTCCTGGGGCTTTGTTTCTTGGTGCTTGTCTTATGGCTTCTGCGATTTAGGCTTCTAGGATGCTTGCTTCTAGATCTTGACGTCGACTTTTCAGGGCGTTGGTGTCATTGGTTGGCGTGTTTAGAAGTCTTCGAATAGACTTGTTCGGAGACTTCCGTCTCTAAGATGGCGGATCTGGTCCACGTCCTCTTGATCGCTGCAGAAAGTGCATCTAGGATCTGATTAATTTCGGTTTTCCGTTGCACTTTTCTGCGTTAAAGTCAAAATCATGATATACTTAATAACATCTGTGTCGCTAAAGCGAGGTCGTAGGCCGACAACAGTCCGTTTTTGACAAATCAAGTGATGTGAATGAGACCTTCCACTGTCTAGACTTGATCTGCGCTTTACGTCACATGGTGCTGTTCATGACCGTTGTTGGAATTCCTTGACGCAAGTTATTTCCATGTTACTCATTAATGTAAACTACTTCGTCAGCCGCAGTTTTGTCTCGTTGGGGAATTTGCTTCGTGTTTTGTTCGTCGTAGGCTGCTTACATTAGAGTAATCAGAAATCTAAAGGGAACGAGATTGTGTATTCGACATTGTTGTGTGCTACGTCATCGTAATGGTTCCCTAGACAGGCCGTGTGCTAATCTTACGGTCTGCTGTTTGATGTCCGACGGGGATAATTTGACGACTAACTGTGTGTCTATATGTTCGGAATTGGAGTCAACAACGATGACCTAACATCATCAAGTGCTGCGACGATCATCATTTTCAAGAGGACGTGACTTACCGGTATATGGATAGGCGGCGGAACAATTGAAGGCTATGCATGAAAAGTGTTCCTTGTTGCAGTTTCCTCATATTACAAGTCGCGTGTCTGTGTTAGTCACCTCTAGTGACTCGGGCAGATGGTGCTTGTAAACCTGAGAGGGCTGACCATCCAAGGGCAGAATCCTCCTACAGAAAAGATCATCTAATGCCTTGCAGGAAGATTGGGGACAATCAAAGGCTAAGGAAAGCAAACCTGAACAAAATGCTGGCTGAAATCGGATGCACTGGGCCACTGGCGCAGAACACAGTGCAACGTTTTAACAGGTATTCAAGCGGAGTGGATCTTACAGGCTTAAACAGACAGCTGTCTTCGTGTGAGAGTCTGGAGTCCTACTCTGATTGAGTCCTGATCGCAGAGAGAGAAATAGACTTGTTCGATGTAGATAAACTCCGTCGACTAAACTAAGCTAAATTAAATCTAACAATCTAAAATTAAAATATTTTCCTCTTTACAAGATCATTCAACAGAGTTAAAATGACGTCGATTTTTTTAAAATTCCACACATATTTTGAAAAAAAATATTTTGTGTGGTTCACGAAACCTTTAATAATATCAAATATCGCGATAAGTTTTCTTTCTTTCTTTAATTTTAAATTAAATGACAGTTTAAGTTTTTAGAATATCCTCAATGGCTTTCTACAACTGTCGGATTGGAAACGCTCACGGAATATTTCATTTTTGTAAATTGTAAATAGTAAACTGATACGATATGATAGTCAGTTGTGAGTTACAAAGATAGACAAAGATATAATATGTGGTAGTTAGAGAATACAAGTGAGTGATATCATCATGTACCATGCCTGCTGGCGTAAGTGATCATGTCTCTCCACAACTCTCGATATCTCTACACACAGAGTTCACTGTTACTGTTATTTATTTATAATTTATCATTTCTATTCTGTTGGTTGACCATCTGCTGGTATCTTACTCGACTTGACTTATCCTTACGATTATTCATTATATTATATGGTCTTATCTTTGTCTTTGCTTTCCTCTATCTCTTCATCCCTCAATTTTTCTAGTTTTCACAAATGTGAGATATTTCCAGCTGTTCCCTTCTCATTACAGTTGTGAAGTGATTACACTTACAGTACATGGCCAAAAAAATTATGATTGCAATCATTGTTTCTTCCTAATATTGGATGATATTAACTGTCTTTTTGCTTTGGCCTCTTTCACAACCGGAGAACGTTTTCATTACAGTACTCTAGTCTTCTTCTTAGCTGTCCTTAGTATTCTCAACATTCTTCTGTAAAACCACATTTCTACAGCCTCCAGTGAATTTCTTTCTGTTGTCCTATTAGCTATTGTCCATGATTATATGTTAAGTTAAGACTGGCTCTACATAACATTTGCTTGCTTGCGTTCGCCGGATGATAAAGTAAAGTAAGTATTCTAGAGTATTCTGGTAGACTAGAATATTACTTTTCGCCATCCGCCCTTAAAAGGACATTAGGCTTGTCTACGTTGTGTTGTGGTTTGCAGTAAAACTGTTATATTTGTGCCTTTCGGCCCAACACATCCGACTTCAGCACAACATTTTTGAGTACCGGGTTGTCTTCTTTCTTCGATCCCTGCTCGCTTGGCCAGACTAGACTGGTTAGTCTGTTACTAGAGGCACCGCAGAGAGGTGGAGCAGGGTCTGGATGGTTCTGGTTCACCGATACTGGCGCAAGCCATCAGCTGTAGATATAACATTTAAGAACTCTTTTCTTGTTGCTGTTGTCAAAAGGATTGCACAGTATGAGTATCTTCCTAATTTTTTGGAAAGCTGCTTTTGCCTTGGCAGTTTTGCATCTCACCTCTGTTGTAAATCCACCATCTGATGTTAACATTGTTCTGAGATATTTAAATTCATTTACCTGTTTTAATATTGTTCCATCATCATCATTGGGTGCCATCTCCACATCGAAGGTTGGCTACCATGGAGCGCCATTCTGCTCTGTCTCTTACTATGATGGTGCAGGTTGTCATAGAGCCTGACTTGTCCATCTTTTGATGTTACTCGTTCATGTTAGTCTTGGTCTGCTTCTGCTTCTTTTACCTTGTATTTTCCCTTCCAAGATTACTTTTAGAAGGCTGCTGTGTCTTTTAACATGGCCCAAAAATCTCATTTGTCTTGTTTGGATTGTATTTAGTAGTTCTTTTCATTTTTAGTTGTTTTAAGACCTCATCATTTGTTTTCTTGTCTTTCCATCCAATTCTATATATTCTTCTATATATCCACATTTCAAAGGCTATTATTGTTCCACTTGTATTTTTGTGCAATGTGGTGATGTCTTTTTCTTTGTTGTTACCATTACTTCTGTCTTTTTTATATTAAAGGCTGAGTCCTTTATTTTTGCTTTCTTTCACTATGTCGACGATTTCTTGTAACTCATTTTCACTCTTAACGTTTAAGACTGTATTAACAACATACCATTAGATTATTTATATTATGACATCCAATTGTTATTCCAGGCATACCCTTTATGGATCTTAAAAATAATCTCGCTATACATATTAAATAAATCTGGCACCAAGATGGACGCTTGTTTGCATTCGAGCCATGATGTAAACAATGTTGACTTTGCTTGTCTCCAACGGTTTGTCTCATTCTATTGGAGAACATCACGCTATCTGTTATCACAGTGAGTTGGCGGATTTTTAGAAATGTAATCACGGGTTTGATAATAAATGTTTGTACACAGTTCGTTAACCATCGCTGTAGATCAAGTCTTTATTCTGCTGGCTTCGTTCGCGGCCTTGGAAGCTAATGACCTTACTTGTGCAGAAGGTTGGTTTGGGGCAAATTGTACGTTACAATGTCACTGCTATAATGACTCAGTTTGTGACAAAACTACAGGGACATGCCCAAACAATGACAGTTGTCAGCACAAATATTTCGGACCCCAGTGTCAGTACTTGGATCTCGTGTACAAATACGCCCAAAAATCTGAACCTACTTTCCTGTTTGATAACAACGACACCACAGGTAATCTGGACAAATATTCTACATCAGTTGAGGCAACTCTCAATCAATCTTTGCCGTTCTCCTGGTTTAGGATTTATGTGAATGACTTAACAGATCCAGATAGTTTCACGGTAAAACTAAATGGTTCTGCCTCATGTAACAATGAATCAAGGTTTGTAGTTAGTCAGCACGAGATTGATGTCTTTTGCTCTGGGACTGGTCTGATCAACAAGTTACGGATTGAAGCGGCGATAGTTGCAAATATCTGCTCCATCTACATTGGCGGGGGTCGGAATGTGGCTCTCAAACAGAACACAAACCAGACCGACACATTTAATGCTTGTTATACAGGAGACGGATGTGGACCAGAGGCCGCAGTTAATGGCAAAACAAAGACCAATCTCTACGACAATGACTGTACACACACAAAATTGAGAAGTGGAACCAATCCTGTTTACTGGTATCTGAACTTTGCCGCGCCCCAGAAGATTCACACCATTCGAATCTATCATCGAGCTAGCACTATGATTCGGGTAAAGAATGCCACTCTAAAGGCTTTCTCTGACAGTGGCGGCGTAGTGTTCCAGTATAATGATGTATCATACCCTAATGTTTCTGTGAACACTATTGTAGTCACCGCACAAACGTCAATGGCACACATTAAGATTGAGTTCTCACCGACCATTTCGCAGACCGACAGTGTACTGACGGTGTGTGAGGTGCAAACATTTACAGACACCTATTGTCTGGACGGGCATTCTTGGTCATTTTGTGAAGTGTGTAGTGGGTGTAGCTAAGGCTGCAACGTCATCATCGGTACGTGTCACGGCAACTGTTCACATGGGATCTATGGACACAATAGCTCCAGGTCTTGTCTCAGTGTCTGTCCTTTATGTGAGAAAAAATCAGGAAAATGCCTACAATGTAAACATCCTGGCTATACCTGTAATGACACTTGTCCCGATGGTAATTTTGGGCTACAGTGCGAACAGACGTGTTCTGATGGCTGTGACATCATATGTGACCTGGAAAGTGCAGACTGTACGTGCAAGGAAACGTACTACGGGTCAGACTGCGCTCTCAAATGTCCGGACAACTGTTTCAACGACACCTGTGAATAGTCAACCGGGAACTGTACATGCAAGGGAACGTTCTACGGGTCAGACTGCACTCTCAAATCTCCAACGATTTGAACGGAACCTGTGAACAGTTAACCGGGGCCTGCATCTCGTATGTCGATGATTCCCACATTAAAAGAAGAGTCTGCCGACTACAACAAACCAAGCATATGGATACCTTTCGCGATCGCTGCTCTTCTACCTCCTCTTCTGCTTCTCTTGAATTGAGCCACGGCTTAATTCTCAGTGTATATCCGTGCTAGTCGTAGCTCATATCTTAGTGGGTGTCTGCGATAGCCATGGCTGATATCTTAGTGGGTGTATGTGCTGGCCATGGCTCATATCTTAATGTGTGTCTGGGCTGGCCATGATTCATATCTTAGTGTGTATCTATGCTGGTCATGGTTCATATCTTAGTGTATATCCGTGCTAGCCATGGCCCATATCATGGTGGGTGTCTGTGCTGGCCAGGGTTCATATCTTAGTGTGTTTCCGTGAAGCCATGGCTCATATCTTAATGTGTTTCTGTGCTAGCCATGGCTCATATCTTAGTGTGATTCTGTGCTAGCCATGGCTCATATCTTAGCTTGTGTGTGTGTATGTGTGCTAGCCATGGCTCATATCTTGGTGTGTGTCATGTTAGTCATATCTCATATCTTGGTGTGTCCATGTTAATCATGTCTCATATCTTTATGTGTGTCTGTGTTTAGTCATATCTCATATCTTAGTGTGTATCTGTGCTAGTCATGTGTCATATCTCTGTGTGTGCATGTCTGGGTTAGTGATATCTCATATCTTTGTGTGCATGTTTATGTTAGTCATATCTCATATCTTTGTGTGTGCATATCTGTGTTTGTCACATCTCATATCTTTGTGTGTGCATGTCTATGTTAGTCATATCTCATATCTTTTTGTGCCTGTCTATGTTAGGCATGTGTCATATCTTTGTGTGTGCATGTCTATGTCAGTCATATCTCATATCTGTGTGTGCATGTCTATGTTAGTCATGTGTCATATCTTTGTGTGTGCATATCTATGTTAGTCATATCTCATATCTTTGTGTGCATGTCTATGTTAGTCATGTGTCATATCTTTGCATGTATGTCTGTGTTAGTCATATCTCATATCTTGATGTGTGTCAGTGTTAGTCATGCCTCGTATCGCTGTGTGCATGTCTGTGTTAGTCACATCTCATATCTTTGTGTGTGCATGTCTGTGTTAGTCACCTCTAGTAACTCGGGCAGATGGTGCTCGTAAACCTGGGAGGGTCGACCATGCCCTTAGGGGCAGAATCCCCCTACAGAAAAGACAATCTGCTGCCTTGCAAGAAGATTGGGGACAATCAAAGGCTAAGGAAAGCAAACCTGAATAAAATGCTGGCTGAAATCGGATGCACCGGGCCACTGGCACAGAACACAGTGCAACGTTTTAACGGGTGTTCAATCAGAGTGGATCTGGCAGACTCTAATTGTGACGTTCTGTCTGTGGGGGCGATCAACACACTTAACCTGACAGCTGACTTCATGTGAGAGTCTGGAATCCTACTCTGATTGAGTCCTGATCGCAGAGAGAGAGAGAGAAATAAATCTGGTGACAGCGTATAATCTTGATTAACTAGGTGATATCAACAATAAATCAATATTTGTAAGCTAGTATTTCCAAAAGTTAAATGCTATTAAATTATTTTGATTGAGATCCACAATATTATTCAATAGTATCAATCAAATATATTTTAATATTATATATTTATTATAACTCTTCATCACCATCATCATCATGTGCCATACCAGTTGGCCTAGGCAATCATGTCCTTCCACAATTTTCTATCTACAGTGCATCGTATCAGTTCTGTTGTTGACTGTTTTCCATCCCATGACACCAAACTATCTAGTATTTTCTCTCTTTGTCGTCCACGATCTCTCTTTCCTTGTATTTTGCCAGTCATAACCAAGTATTCCAATTTTCCTCTTCTCATGATGTGCCTGGAAAATGTTGATTGTTTCTTTCTGATTTTTTAGGAACTCCCTTTTTGTGTTGGCCTCTTTAAGAATTTTCTTATTAGTCTTTTTAGCTGTCCAGGAAACTTTCAATATTCTTCTAAGAAATCCCATCTCTGTTGCCTCTAACCATCTTTTCATTTGTTTGTCTACTGTCCATGATTCGCTTCCATAGGTCAGAATTGGTTCTATATAGCACCAGTGAACTCTTTTTCTCACTTCTATTAACATAGATTTGCTGCATAAGATATTTTCATTTTATGAAATGCTATTTTGGCCTGAACTATTCTGCTTTTTGTTTCTGTGGTGCATCTTCCATCTGATGTTATTATTGTGCCCAAGTATTTGACGCGTTGCACTTGTTTCAGATTTGCTGTTTATTTTTATGCTGCATGCTGGTGATGATTGTTTCTTTGATATGACCATTACTTCTGTTTTCTTACTATTCAGACTTAGACCTTTCTTGTTGCTTTCTTTTACTATTATGTCTATCATTATTATGTCAATCTTCGGGTTAGCGGGGTAGAGTTCTGCCCTACTAAAGGAGGAGTAAGATGTCTCCTTTCCTCCGCTAATCTTCGGGACACCCTTGGGTAAGGTGGAGATCCCATTTAGCCCCCCCTATCAGGGTTATGTGAAGCCATTGAAGCAAGTGGTGGATAGTGTTGTGGGAGCAGCCGGCAAGTAGTGCCGGTTATGGTCCCCACGCCGTGATGGCAGACAGGATCTCATGTATAGAGACAATGGCTGTGATCTCCAACTAGTACAGTCACTGCCAAGAAGGAAAGGAATGGCAAATTACCTTCTTATATTCTATCTATTGACCTTTCGAGCCGTAACCGGCCCATAGGGCGTAGACCAAGATACACCTTCACCTATATGAATTTTTGTTCTAGCAGTTTTCTTTTAAAGATATTTTATCAAATCTCGCCATCTGTCTCTGTTCTGTGCAAGCAGTTCTATCTCATTGAGGGAGCCGATTCCTGCTGCTCTTGCCTCTCTCATCAATGTTCTTCTCAGTGTCTCCCTGGGTCTTCCTCTTTTTCTTTTACCTGTTGTTTCCCATATGAGGGCTTGCTTTGCTATTCGATTATTATCTCTTCTCATCACATGTCCAACGTATGACCATCGTCTTTTCTTTATTACTGAAGATATTAGTGGTTGATTGGCGATTTCTCTAATTTCCTCGTTTGTTTTGAATTCGTTCCATTCTATACCAAGTATTTTCCTTAGACATTTATTTTCGAATGCGTTCAACTTTGTTTCTATATCTCTTGTTGTTTTCCAGCTTTCACACGCATACGTAAGGGTTGATAGTACATTTGATTTGAATAGCCTAAGTTTTGTGTTTGTGCTAATGAGTTTTGATTTCCACAACTTTTCAAGGCTTCTGAAAGACATTGCTGCTTTAGCCAGTCTGATTCTAATTTCTTTGCTCGTATCCCCTTCTCGATCAATGTGACTTCCAAGATAGATGAAGTGATCGATCTCTTCTACTGGTTTGTTTTCCATGTATATTTTGTCACTTGTTGGAATTAAACTTTTCATGACTTTAGTCTTTTCATGATTGACCTCAAGCCCAATTTTGCTGGCTATTGATGATAGTTCATTTGTGTTTTCCTGCATCGTTTTTATCTGATTGCTGATGAGAACTATGTCATCAGCAAAGTCCAGGTCCTCCAAATGGTCTCCTTGTATCCATTCGATGCCTTTATTACCAGTGCAGCATTTCTTCATTATGAAGTCCATAACAATTCCAAATAACAAGGGCGATAAAATACATCCTTGTTTAACCCCAGTTTCTATAGGGAAACATTCGCTCAGTCCTTCCTCTGTTCGAACTGCACATGTGTAACCATCATACATGTCTTTGATAATATTTATGATTTTTGATGGTAAGCCATATTGCTTCAGAATTTTCCACAAAGAATCTCTATGAATACTATCAAATGCTTTTTTGAAGTCGATGAAGTTAAGTACAAAAGGTTTTTGCTTTTCAATGTGTTCCTCCAATATAAGTCGTAGAGTGAAAATGTGGTCAAGACAGCTTCTCCCTTTTCTAAACCCAGCCTGTTCTTCACGCATTACTGTATCTATTGAATCCTTTATTCTATTTAGGATGATTTTACAGAATAATTTTGAGGCAACTGACAAAAGTGTCACGCCTCTCCAATTGTTACAATCTCTAAGATTGCCCTTTTTGGGATCTTAACAATGATTCCTTTTTTCCATTTATGAGGCGTCTTCTCTGTTTTCCAAATGATGTTGAACATTTTTTGGAGATGTATTAAATTATGGCTATCAATTGCCTTGAGGATCTCAGCTGTTAACTTATCCTCTCCAGCAGCCTTGTTATTGGTCATTAGCTTTAAGGTGGTTTCTATTTCACTCAAGGTGAAGTCATCTAAATTTACATCTAATTCTGCTGCTGGTGTTTCAGCTTCAAAATCTATTAAACTGTGAGGTAGTGGACGGTTAAGAATTTCTTTGAAGTGTTCCGCCCAACGGGCTTTTATGTCTGCGCTTGTTGTTAGCATTAATCCAGATTTGTCTAGAATTGGTGTTCCACTGGATGTATAGGTGTTTGTCAGCATCTTTTGTACAGTATAAAGAGTTCTGCTGTCTCCTGTAATTGCAGCTGTCTCTGCTTTCTCTGCCAAGTTGTCTATATAAGCTCTTGTATCTCTTCTTGCCGAACTTTTCACTTTGTTGTCTAATTCTTTGTATGTTGCTTATTCTTATATTGCCTAGTATAATTATGCCAAAACACAATATCTACAGTTAACGACGTTAATGGGGACTCCACAGCCACCTTGTCCGGTAGGGAGCGTCATGTGCTACAGGTGACACCCAATCATCATCAAGCAACTGTATGCAAATTAAAATATAAAGAGACACTAGCAATAGGAACTTGGAACATTAGATCACTCACGAAAGAGGAGTAGGCATCATGTTAGATAGAGAAAGAAGCAAAACAGTGAAAGGATTTTGGCCAGTATCAGATAGAATTCTGCTAGTAAAATATTATCTTCATTGGGGCATTTATAGAACTTTTCTATCCTTGGTTGCCTGTTCTGATATTCTGTAACTCATATTTTTAATCTCCGTTTCAATGTTTTGTCACTATTTCTAGATCTTCCCAGTTTCCTCTTACACTGTAGGTTCCTAGTGAGATCTTGTCTGGTAATGCTTGTATTTAACTTTCAAAGTGTATGTCCTAAACCATCATTATTTTTTCTTTTATATATCTTATACTGTAGATTGATAGACTTCCGTTGTGTGACTGTGCTGGCAACACGATACAATTTTCGATGGAAGTCAAATTTAAGATATAAGTGAATTTCAATGCTGTAGTAAAAGAAATTCAAGCGTTCTTGTGTTATTTCGAACGGATTTATTTGTAATTTATTCTTATGTTTGATTCAGACTCTTGGAAAGCATTTGGTGAAGAATTAGCAAAAACATGTAGAGAAGAACCAAGAGAATTTTTCAAAAGTGTAAAAGCAATGAGAGTAAGAAAAATTATTATAACCCAACCACTATAATAAACGACAAGAACGGTAGACCAATCAGCAGCAGGAAAAACATAATAATCAGATGGAGAGAATACTTTAAGGAACTATTAATTCAGGGAAATACAAACGGAAATACAGAGTTTAAACATAGGCAGTATGATGAACAGGAACCGAATATACTTAAAGCAGAAGTAGAATGGGCATTGAAACATAATAAAAAGAACAAAGCAGCTGGTATAGATGGAATAACAACAGAAATCATACTAGCCTGTACGGAAACAGCTATAGATTGGCTTAAT
Source organism: Megaustenia siamemsis (assembly GCA_032433765.1). NCBI lineage: Eukaryota > Metazoa > Mollusca > Gastropoda > Stylommatophora > Ariophantidae > Megaustenia > Megaustenia siamemsis. The sequence goes on along the minus strand of JAVIAB010000145.1, from coordinate 32,261,978 downwards.
TTAATATTCAATATGGCTTGGGAAGAAAGAAATGTCCCAGATGATTGGCAAAAAGCTATCATTGTCCCATTTTTGGAAGAATAAAGGAAGCAAAAGGGAGTGTGAAATGTACAGAGGAATATCCCTATTGAGTCAAGTTGGTAAAATGTATGCTAAAATATTGGAAAGGAGAGTAAGATACATAATAGAACCTCAATTAAGTAATAATCAATTCGGATTCAGAAAAGGCAAAAGCTGTCCTGATGCTATATTTACATTGAGACAACTATGTGAAAAAACAATAGAATATGACAGAAACCTAAATATAGTGTTTATAGATCAGGAAAAAGCGTTTGATCGTGTGGACAGGAACAAACTTTGGCAAACTTTACAAACCTACGGGGTAGCAGGAAACCTACTAGATAATATAATGGCGTTATATAAAAACAGTCAAAGTGCCGTCAGAACATCGGAAGGTCTGTCGAAATGGTTTCAGGTTACAACAGGTGTAAGACAAGGATGCGTCCTCTCACCACTCCCCTTCATCATATATATGGACAAAATAAATCAGGAAACAACCAACAATAAGGAAAAATCAAATAATAACATAGAGGTAGAAAACTCCAACATCAACGAGCTACTCTTTGCAGATGACCAATGACTAATATATGAGGATGAAAACCTGCTACAACAGCATTTAACATCTCTAGATAAAAGCTGTACAAACTACAGTATGAAAATTAACACAGCAAAAACAGAGGCTATAAGAATAAGCAAATTAAGACACCCATTAAACATTAAGATCAAAGATAAAGAAATAAAACAAGTAGAGGAATTCAAGTATTTAGGCACAATGTTCACAGAAGATGGAAAACTAGACAGAGAAATTGACATGAGAATACAAAAAGCAAATGCTGTCACATACCAGCTTTCACCATTGCTAAGACATCCAAACATTTCTATGCCAGCTAAACAACAAATGATAAATAGCATTTTCATACCAACTTTGTGCTATGAAAGTCAAACATGGACCCTTTCTAAATCACATTTAAGAAAGATCAATACATGTGAGATGCGATGCTTGAGAAAAATAACAAACAACACAAGAAGAGATAGAATACCAAGTGAAACCATAAGAAAAATGGTAGGAACAAAACCCTGCCAAGAATATATAGAACAACAACAACTTAAATGGTTTGGCCACCTGGTCAGAATGAATCCTCACCAATCACCATCAAGGGCGTTCTTCTCGAGAATGCATGGAAAAAGACCAAGAGGAAGACCCAGAAGAAGATGGATAGATGCAGTGACAGAGACAACAAAGGAAAGTCACTAATTCAGACAGGTCGAGCAGCTCAAGAACGACAAATGATATAAACCACGACACCTTTTAGGTATCAGTGAAAAGAGAAAAGAAGAAGAAGATACTGTAGATTGATTTATTCTTTGCCACAGCTCATTATTTCTAATGGTATCTGAGCCATTTTGGACATCGATGAAAAACAGGAGGTCCTGTGTGCACTCTGTGCACGTTGAAGTTCCCTTGGCAGTTAAAAAAGTAACAAGATTAGGTCAAAAATGGCCACTGCCTCAGCTCACTTTTAGTCAAAGACTTGTATTTGATCTTAAGAATAATCACCAAAGTCTAAAGAAGCATTTCAAGGGTCTTGGTAGCAGATTTGTATGTATCAGTTTATGGTGATCTTGCAGCAATAATGTCACTGGAAATAGTTTGGTTTGGTAAAATAAGGAGAGCTTGAGAGAACTTGCCTGTGACATTACAACAATTCAAACTTTGAGTTCATGAACAACAGAAATCTTGAATATCAGGTTTATTTGCATAGCAGAATAGTCTCAGATGAAATATTTAATGACAGGGTAACATTTCATTTACAATACTTCTATATTTATGGCTATGGCTTAGGAGCAATATATAACTCAAGCTGATAACACAATTATATAACTCAAGCTGATAACACAATTATATAACTCAAGGTGATAACATAATTATATAACTCAAGCTGATAACACAATTATATAACTCAAGCTGATAACAATGTTCTCTAGCCTGTTTTCTCAACTCTCTCCCGTGTTCTACTGTATCAGGTTACCAGTTCAGTTACCACCTTTAAGGTTAATACTGTAACTTGTTAGTAGCCTCCATCAGTCATAGTTACCAATAGTAGCCTCTGTCAGTCATAGTTGGCTATAGTAGCCTCTGTCAGTCATAGTTACCAATAGTAGCCTCCGTCAGTCATAGTTGGCTATAGTAGCCTCTGTCAGTCATAGTTGGCTATGGATTTTTAAAATAGAAATGTTATTTTTTCTTTTCTTTCACTGTGTATTCTCTTTTTCTATGAATATGTCCGCTTCTTGTTTGAGTTGGAGCTTTAGAGTGTATTTCCAAAGACTGCGGTCTGCGGATATTTCTTCCTAGGCTGCAAGGTTTATGTCCAGAGTCTTCATGTCATGTTTACACACCACACATCTACAAATCGAAGTTTTGGGTGCCCCCCCTAGTCATTTTGCCACCTGCTAGTTGTCCATAGAGTATATGTTTTGGTGTGCAATCATCTTTCATACGGTGTCCATGGCCAAGCCAGCATAACCTACATTGTTTGAGCAGCGTGTAGATATTCGGGAGGCCTGTGCAAGTCATAACCTCCACATTTGTCACTTTATCCTTCCAGGTGTTACCAAGAATATGGCACAGACATCACATATGCAATGCATATAGCCTTCTCTCCTGCTTTGCATAAGCTGTCCAAGATTCGCTGCCACACAGGAGGATACTAATGATGCAGGCATTGTAAACTGCGGCCTTTGTTCTAATTGTCAGTTTGCTGTTTTGCCAAACATGCCTAGAAAGATGGGCGAAGGTAGTAACAATGCTGTAACTAGTTCATCTCATATTATTCATTCTGCTTCGGTTTGTCTCTTTGAATAATGAACTTCAAGTTAAGTTTTGTGATTAGGCTTCTCCAACCTTCATGACTTGAATCGTTAGTTCCCTTAGACATGATCATTCACTATCACTGAACGCCATCTCCGCATCGAAGGTTGGCTACCATGGAGTGCCATTCCTCTCTGTCTCTTGCTTTGATGGTGCAAGTTGTCATAGACTGACTTGTCCATCATTTGATGTTACTCATCCATATTAGTCCTGGTCTGCCTCTATTACCCTGTATTTCCACTTCCAATATTACTTTTAGTAAGCTGGTGTGTCTTTTAACATGTCCCAAAAATGTCATTTGTCTTGTTCTAATTGTGTTTAGTAGTTCTCTTTTCATTTTTAGTTGTTTTAAAACTTCATTTGTTCTCTTTTCTTTCCATCCAATTCTACCTATTCTTCTATAGATCCACATTTCAAAGGCTTCAATTTTCTTTTCTGTTTTCTTGTCTAATGTCCATGTTTCTGCACCATACAGGAGTATTGAGCAGATATATCGTTTTGCCATTCTTAGTTTTAACCCTGGTGTTATTTGTTTTGATGTTAGTATACTTTTCATGGCATTAAAATTACTTTTTGCCATTCCTATTCTTTTATTTATTTCAGTTTTACATTTTCCATCACTGGTTATAGTATGTCCAAGGTATTTATAGCTCTGAGCTGTCTCCAGGTCTTTTCCTTCAACTTTGATATACTCTGGTTTTGGGTATTATCTTTGCTTATGATCATAGTTTTAGTCTTTTTGATATTCCTATCTAATCCATATTTTTTGCTTATCATGTTTATTTTATTAAGTAATTGTAGATCTTTAAGATTTTCTGCTAAAAATACAGTATCATCAGTATATCTTAAGTTTTCGATTATCTTTCCATTAATGTTTCCATTAATAATCATTTCAACTTCCTCAAATATGTCTAATAGACTCTAACTACACTTCTGTACATTCTGTCTATCCCTAACTTACTTATGTATTCTGTCTATACATGTCCATTCCTAATGATTATCTGTGATCTGGTGTTGTTGGTCAAAGTCTAGGTAGCCCTGTCTCAGTGAAAATGTATTGTTTGGTTACCTCTTGTCCATTTCTGCATCCTGCTTTTGCATATTAATTTTGTCTACATGACAAAAGTTAGAAAATTGTGCAGGTTTATTTCTGTATCTGTGGTCTTCCATCCATGCCCTCCCAACACACTGACCTCTGTCTCTCCTCTTTGTCCCATCCTTTTCCCTCTTTTAACATTCAAGCTCCTCACAGTAAGAGTTCACTGTCCCCAACTGCAGGCTCTTTCTTTCCCCTACTTTCTGTGTCTACTAAAGTGTCAAAGTTCTATTTTATAGATATCCTGCTGGCTTATATCTGCAGCTGCTGCTCCCAGCCCTTCCAAACTTCACTATCTGCCAAAGAGTTGACATTCCTGCTCCTCCGCTGGTTATTTCTTATTTCTTCTCTCCCACCTTCTGTCTTTCCATCTCTCTGTCTACAGTGTTCTACACCAAACATTGTCACATATCAAGCTTCTTGCATAGTTTGACACAAACACATTTCTACAATTTATCAAATTTATCAACGTTTGTATCGTTGGCGATCACATGTAGAAGCTCATCATGTGTAGACACATGGTAGAGTTCATCATTCACTATTGTCATTGTTGGCATCAGAGCACTCCAGGCAAATTCATAAGTGCTCATTTAGCAGACTACAGAGTGTGTGCACAGTTATGGTTATAATAATTGCTGGTCGTGCACATACCAAACTCACCCTTGTAGGTTATCAGTTCTGTTTGTTTGATGTTATATTTTATATTCTTGCTGTCCCATAAGGTCTGCGAACCTTATTAATAGCAATGTGTATGTTTAAAATACAACAATCTGCACCTTTTGGTGCAACATATCTGATTTCAGCATGGTTTTTTGAATACCAGGTTGTCTTTTCTCTTCATTTATTATTTGCTTGATCATACTTGGTAGTTTGTTTCCACATTCACCACAGCAAAGGGGACTAAGATCTTGATCAGTTCTGGTTTACTGATCCTGACATAAGCAGTCAGCAGTCAGTCTCTTACCACTTTCAGCCTAGGTGTTGTTGAGCTACTTGGGTCTATGTAACTGATATATTGTGTGTATTTTTTTTTCTAGCTAAGTGTTCTCATAATGCAGCTTATTTTTAATATTTCTTTCTATGATCTCATAGCCATCCATGTTATTTTTTACAGATGAACTCTTAGTTGCTGCCAGTTATATTTAGGAATTTCTAAAATTGAAATTTAAACAAATTATTTTTAAAGCCATGATTGCTTCAACAATTAAAATTTGTAAAGTTTTTTAAAAATATATAACCGTACAAGCAGATATTAATTTAGAAAATGATGCACTTCATTAGTTTCATGCACATTTTGAACCTGGAATACATTTTCAGAAATCCAATCTGATGAGAAAATGAGCAAAATGGCTAATGTGATGGACAAGGCAGATACCAAAGGAGCTATTTTCATTCTTGAAAACACTAAATCAAGATCAGCAACAAATTTGTCTGTGAATTCCATTGTCTGTTCTTCAAAGACTACAGATTTTGTTGGTACCATAAATGCTCTTACAATGGTGGCAGAAAATGACTCAGAATTTGCTGAAACTTTACCTCGCAGTATGAATAGTTCTCACCATAATGGGGATGGTTTAAAGCATGGGATGTTGAATATTGTACAAATAAAAAACTACAGACAGGAGAGAATACTTATACTTGTGGTGAATGTGATCTTGAGTTTAGTAATAATGATGATTTAGTGATGCACAACATTATACACATAGGTGAGAATTCTTATAAGTGTGATGTTTGTAGTTTGGAGTTTGTGTTTTTCGAGAATCTGAAAAATCACAAACAAAAGCACACAGGAGAGAACTTTTACAAATGTGATATTTGTGGCATAGGATTTGCTCACAGCCATGATCTAAGGAATCATAAAAGAAAGCACACAGGCGATAAACCATACAAATGTGATGTTGTGGTCTAGGATTTGCCCAGAAAGACAACATAAAAAAGCATAGAAGAATACACACAGGAGTGAAACCTTACAAATGTCATATTTGTGGCTTATCATTTATTCGAAAGGATTACCTCCAAGAACACAACTTATTACACACAGGAGAAAAACCTTATAAGTGTGAATTTTGTGGTAAAGGATTTCACGATGTAGTAGTCTCAAAATACACAAAAGAATGCACACCAATGAAAAGCCCTACAAGTGTGATGAGTGTGAAGTAGGGTTTGCTCAAAGTAGTGATCTGGTACAACACAAAAGAATACACACAGGAGAAAAGCCTTACAAATGTGACATTTGTAGTAAAGGATTTGTTAGGAGCAGTCATCTAAAGGCACACAAAAGAATACACTCAGGAGAAAAACCTTACAAGTGTGGTGTTTGTCATGTAGGAGTTGCTCAAAGCAGTTACCTGAAAATACACAAAAGAATACACACAGGAGAGAAGCCATACAGATGTGATGTATGTGGTTTATCTTTTCTCCATGTTGAAAACCTTCAAAGACATATAAGAAAACATACTGAAGAGAAACCCTACAAATGTGAAGTTTGTGGTTTAGAATTCACTCAGAGCAGCCATCTGACAACACACAAAAGAAAACACACAGGAGAGAAACCTCACCAATGTGATATTTGTGGTAAAGGTTTGCACAGTTAGGTTCTGTAAGTTCGCACAAAAGAAAACACACAGGGGAGAAGCCTTACAAATGTGATGCCTGTGATGCAAAGTATGCTCATCTCAGTTCTCTCAATACACACAAAAGAATACACACAGGGGAGAAGCCTTACAAGTGTGATATATGTGGCATTTCCTTTCCTCGTAATGTTTATCTTCAGAGACATAAGGTAAAGCACACAGATGAGAACAATTGAAGGTTCAATCTTGATGGTGCTGAATCTCCTGTGTTCTAACATTGGAAAGAACAAAGATTATGTTCTAAAATACAAAAAAGTGTTTAGCTTGACATTTTTATTGTACTCTGTTATCTTATCAGTTTTCTGACAACAATAAAGAGGGAGATCTTAAAGGCACAGTGTGTGTTGTAACAGTTGTATTAGACTTGGTGTTTGTGGTGTAACAGTTGTATTAGACTTGGTGTTTGTGGTGTAACAGTTGTATTAGACTTGGTGTTTGTGGTGTAACAGTTGTATTAGACTTGGTGTTTGTGGTGTAACAGTTGTATTAGACTTGGTGTTTGTGGTGTAACAGTTGTATTAGACTTGGTGTTTGTGGTGTAACAGTTGTATTAGACTTGGTGTTTGTGGCATAGCAGTTGTATTAGACTTGGTGTTTGTGGTGTAACAGTTGTATTAGACTTGGTGTTTGTGGTGTAACAGTTGTATTAGACTTGGTGTTTGTGGTGTAACAGTTGTATTAGACTTGGTTTTTGTGGTGTAACAGTTGTATTAGACTTGGTGTTTGTGGCATAACAGTTGTATTAGACTTGGTGTTTGTGGTGTAACAGTTGTATTAGACTTGGTGTTTATGGTGTAACAGTTGTATTAGACTTGGTGTTTGTGGTGTAACAGTTGTATTAGACTTGGTTTTTGTGGTGTAACAGTTGTATTAGACTTGGTGTTTGTGGTGTAACAGTTGTATTAGACTTGGTTTTTGTGGTGTAACAGTTGTATTAGACTTGGTGTTTGTGGTGTAACAGTTGTATTAGACTTGGTGTTTGTGGTGTAACAGTTGTATTAGACTTGGTGTTTGTGGTGTAACAGTTGTATTAGACTTGGTGTTTGTGGTGTAACAGTTGTATTAGACTTGGTGTTTGTGGTGTAACAGTTGTATTAGACTTGGTGTTTGTGGTGTAACAGTTGTATTAGACTTGGTGTTTGTGGCATAGCAGTTGTATTAGACTTGGTGTTTGTGGTGTAACAGTTGTATTAGACTTGGTGTTTGTGGTGTAACAGTTGTATTAGACTTGGTGTTTGTGGTGTAACAGTTGTATTAGACTTGGTTTTTGTGGTGTAACAGTTGTATTAGACTTGGTTTTTGTGGTGTAACAGTTGTATTAGACTTGGTGTTTGTGGTGTAACAGTTGTATTAGACTTGGTTTTTGTGGTGTAACAGTTGTATTAGACTTGGTGTTTGTGGTGTAACAGTTGTATTAGACTTGGTGTTTGTGGTGTAACAGTTGTATTAGACTTGGTGTTTGTGGCGTAACAGTTGTATTAGACTTGGTGTTTGTGGTGTAACAGTTGTATTAGACTTGGTGTTTGTGGTGTGACAGTTGTATTAGACTTGGTGTTTGTGGCATAACAGTTGTATTAGACTTGGTGTTTGTGGTGTAACAGTTGTATTAGACTTGGTGTTTGTGGCATAACAGTTGTATTAGACTTGGTGTTTGTGGTGTAACAGTTGTATTGGACTTGGTTTATGTGGTGTAACAGTTGTATTAGACTTGGTTTTGTGGTGTAACAGTTGTATTAGACTTGGTTTTTGTGGTGTAACAGTTGTATTAGACTTGGTGTTTGTGGTGTAACAGTTGTATTAGACTTGGTGTTTGTGGCATAACAGTTGTATTAGACTTGGTGTTTGTGGTGTAACAGTTGTATTAGACTTGGTGTTTGTGGTGTAACAGTTGTATTAGACTTGGTGTTTGTGGTGTAACAGTTGTATTAGACTTGGTGTTTGTGGTGTAACAGTTGTATTAGACTTGGTGTTTGTGGCATAACAGTTGTATTAGACTTGGTGTTTGTGGTGTAACAGTTGTATTAGACTTGGTGTTTGTGGTGTAACAGTTGTATTAGACTTGGTGTTTGTGGCATAACAGTTGTATTAGACTTGGTGTTTGTGGCATAACAGTTGTATTAGACTTGGTTTTTGTGGTCTAACAGTTGTATTAGACTTGATGTTTGTGGTGTAAAAGTTGTATTAGACTTGATGTTTGTGGCGTAACAGTTGTATTAGACTTGATGTTTGTGGCATAACAGTTGTATTAGACTTGGTTTTTGTGTGTAACAGTTGTATTAGACTTGGTTTTTGTGGCGTAACAGTTGTATTAGACTTGGTGTTTGTGGTGTAACAGTTGTATTAGACTTGGTGTTTGTGGCATAACAGTTGTATTAGACTTGGTGTTTGTGGTGTAACAGTTGTATTAGACTTGGTGTTTGTGGCATAACAGTTGTATTAGACTTGGTGTTTGTGGCATAACAGTTGTATTAGACTTGGTGTTTGTGACATAACAGTTGTATTAGACTTGGTGTTTGTGGCATAACAGTTGTATTAGACTTGGTTTTTGTGGCATAACAGTTGTATTAGACTTGATGTTTGTGGTGTAAAAGTTGTATTAGACTTGATGTTTGTGGCGTAACAGTTGTATTAGACTTGATGTTTGTGGCATAACAGTTGTATTAGACTTGGTGTTTGTGGTGTAACAGTTGTATTAGACTTGGTTTTTGTGGTGTAACAGTTGTATTAGACTTGGTGTTTGTGGTGTAACAGTTGTATTAGACTTGGTGTCTGTGGTGTAACAGTTGTATTAGACTTGTGTTTGTGGTGTAACAGTTGTATTAGACTTGGTGTTTGTGGTGTAACAGTTGTATTAGACTTGGTTTTTGTGGTGTAACAGTTGTATTAGACTTGGTGTTTGTGGTGTAACAGTTGTATTAGACTTGGTTTTTGTGGTGTAACAGTTGTATTAGACTTGGTGTTTGTGGTGTAACAGTTGTGTTAGTCTTGGTATTTGTGGTGTAACAGTTGTATTAGACTTGGTTTTTGTGGGTGTAACAGTTGTATTAGACTTGTTTTTGTGGTGTAACAGTTGTATTAGATTTGGTGTTTGTGGTGTAACATTTGTATTAGACTTGGTGTTTGTGGCATAACAGTTGTATTAGACTTGGTGTTTGTGGTGTAACAGTTGTATTAGACTTGGTGTTTGTGGCGTAACAGTTGTATTAGACTTGGTGTTTGTGTGCATAACAGTTGTATTAGACTTGGTGTTTGTGGCATAACAGTTGTATTAGACTTGGTGTTTGTGGCATAACAGTTGTATTAGACTTGGTGTTTGTGGCATAACAGTTGTATTAGACTTGGTGTTTGTGGCATAACAGTTGTATTAGACTTGGTTTTGTGGCATAACAGTTGTATTAGACTTGATGTTCGTGGTGTAAAAGTTGTATTAGACTTGATGTTTGTGGCGTAACAGTTGTATTAGGCTTGATGTTTGTGGCATAACAGTTGTATTAGACTTGGTGTTTGTGGTGTAACAGTTGTATTAGACTTGGTTTTTGTGGTGTAACAGTTGTATTAGACTTGGTGTTTGTGGTGTAACAGTTGTATTAGACTTGGTGTTTGTGGTGTAACAGTTGTATTAGACTTGGTTTTTGTGTGTGTAACAGTTGTATTAGACTTGGTGTTTGTGGTGTAACAGTTGTATTAGACTTGGTGTTTGTGGTGTAACAGTTGTATTAGACTTGGTGTTTGTGGCATAACAGTTGTATTAGACTTGGTGTTTGTGGTGTAACAGTTGTATTAGACTTGGTGTTTGTGGTGTAACAGTTGTATTAGACTTGGTGTTTGTGGTGTAACAGTTGTATTAGACTTGGTGTTTGTGGCATAACAGTTGTATTAGACTTGGTGTTTGTGGTGTAACAGTTGTATTAGACTTGGTGTTTGTGGTGTAACAGTTGTATTAGACTTGGTGTTTGTGGCATAACAGTTGTATTAGACTTGGTGTTTGTGGCATAACAGTTGTATTAGACTTGGTTTTTGTGGTCTAACAGTTGTATTAGACTTGATGTTTGTGGTGTAAAAGTTGTATTAGACTTGATGTTTGTGGCGTAACAGTTGTATTAGACTTGATGTTTGTGGCATAACAGTTGTATTAGACTTGGTTTTTGTGTAGTGTAACAGTTGTATTAGACTTGGTTTTTGTGGCGTAACAGTTGTATTAGACTTGGTGTTTGTGGTGTAACAGTTGTATTAGACTTGGTGTTTGTGGCATAACAGTTGTATTAGACTTGATGTTTGTGGCATAACAGTTGTATTAGACTTGGTTTTGTGGTGTAACAGTTGTATTAGACTTGGTGTTTGTGGTGTAACAGTTGTATTAGACTTGGTGTCGTGGTGTAACAGTTGTATTAGACTTGGTGTTTGTGGTGTAACAGTTGTATTAGACTTGGTGTTTGTGGTGTAACAGTTGTATTAGACTTGGTGTTTGTGGTGTAACAGTTGTGTTAGACTTGGTGTTTGTGGTGTAACAGTTGTATTAGACTTGGGTTTTGTGGTGTAACAGTTGTATTAGACTTGGTGTTTGTGGTGTAACAGTTGTATTAGACTTGGTGTTTGTGGTGTAACAGTTGTATTAGACTTGGTATTTGTGGTGTAACAGTTGTATTAGACTTGGTGTTTGTGGCGTAACAGTTGTATTAGACTTGGTGTTTGTGGTGTAACAGTTGTATTAGACTTGGTTTTTGTTTTTTGGTGTGACAGTTGTATTAGACTTGGTGTTTGTGGTGTAACAGTTGTATTAGACTTGGTGTTTGTGGCATAACAGTTGTATTAGACTTGGTTTTTGTGGCATAACGGTTGTATTAGACTTGATGTTTTGTGGTGTAAAAGTTGTATTAGACTTGATGTTTGTGGCGTAACAGTTGTATTAGACTTGATGTTTGTGGCAAACAGTTGTATTAGACTTGGTTTTTGTGGTGTAACAGTTGTATTAGACTTTTTTGTGGTGTAACAGTTGTATTAGACTTGGTGTTTGTGGTGTAACAGTTGTATTAGACTTGGTGTTGTGGTGTAACAGTTGTATTAGACTTGGTGTTTGTGGTGTAACAGTTGTATTAGACTTGGTGTTTGTGGTGTAACAGTTGTATTAGACTTGGTTTTTGTGGTGTAACAGTTGTATTAGACTTGGTGTTTGTGGTGTAACAGTTGTATTAGACTTGGTTTTTGTGGTGTAACAGTTGTATTAGACTTGGTGTTTGTGGTGTAACAGTTGTGTTAGTCTTGGTATTTGTGGTGTAACAGTTGTATTAGACTTGGTTTTGTGGTGTAACAGTTGTATTGACTTGGTTTTTGTGGTGTAACAGTTGTATTAGACTTGGTGTTTGTGGTGTAACAGTTGTATTAGACTTGGTGTTTGTGGTGTAACAGTTGTATTAGACTTGGTGTTTGTGGCATAACAGTTGTATTAGACTTGGTGTTTGTGGTGTAACAGTTGTATTAGACTTGGTGTTTGTGGTGTAACAGTTGTATTAGACTTGGTGTTTGTGGCATAACAGTTGTATTAGACTTGGTGTTTGTGGTGTAACAGTTGTATTAGACTTGGTGTTTGTGGTGTAACAGTTGTATTAGACTTGGTGTTTGTGGTGTAACAGTTGTATTAGACTTGGTTTTTGTGGTGTAACAGTTGTATTAGACTTGGTGTTTGTGGTGTAACAGTTGTATTAGACTTGGTGTTTGTGGTGTAACAGTTGTATTAGACTTGGTGTTTGTGGCATAACAGTTGTATTAGACTTGGTGTTTGTGGTGTAACAGTTGTATTAGACTTGGTGTTTGTGGTGTAACAGTTGTATTAGACTTGGTGTTTGTGGCATAACAGTTGTATTAGACTTGGTGTTTGTGGTGTAACAGTTGTATTAGACTTGGTGTTTGTGGTGTAACAGTTGTATTAGACTTGGTTTTTGTGGTGTAACAGTTGTATTAGACTTGGTGTTTGTGGTGTAACAGTTGTATTAGACTTGGTGTTTGTGGTGTAACAGTTGTATTAGACTTGGTGTTTGTGGCATAACAGTTGTATTAGACTTGGTGTTTGTGGTGTAACAGTTGTATTAGACTTGGTGTTTGTGGTGTAACAGTTGTATTAGACTTGGTGTTTGTGGTGTAACAGTTGTATTAGACTTGGTGTTTGTGGCATAACAGTTGTATTAGACTTGGTGTTTGTGGTGTAACAGTTGTATTAGACTTGGTGTTTGTGGTGTAACAGTTGTATTAGACTTGGTGTCTGTGGTGTAACAGTTGTATTAGACTTGGTGTTTGTGGTGTAACAGTTGTATTAGACTTGGTGTTTGTGGTGTAACAGTTGTATTAGACTTGGTGTTTGTGGTGTAACAGTTGTGTTAGACTTGGTGTTTGTGGTGTAACAGTTGTATTAGACTTGGTTTTTGTGGTGTAACAGTTGTATTAGACTTGGTGTTTGTGGTGTAACAGTTGTATTAGACTTGGTGTTTGTGGTGTAACAGTTGTATTAGACTTGGTATTGTGGTGTAACAGTTGTATTAGACTTGGTGTTTGTGGCGTAACAGTTGTATTAGACTTGGTGTTTGTGGTGTAACAGTTGTATTAGACTTGGTTTTTGTGGTGTGACAGTTGTATTAGACTTGGTTTTTGTGGTGTAACAGTTGTATTAGACTTGGTGTTTGTGGTGTAACAGTTGTATTAGACTTGGTGTTTGTGGTGTAACAGTTGTATTAGACTTGATGTTTGTGGCATAACAGTTGTATTAGACTTGGTGTTTGTGGTGTAACAGTTGTATTAGACTTGGTGTTTGTGGCATAACAGTTGTATTAGACTTGGTGTTTGTGGTGTAACAGTTGTATTAGACTTGGTTTTTGTGGTGTAACAGTTGTATTAGACTTGGTGTTTGTGGTGTAACAGTTGTATTAGACTTGGTGTTTGTGGTGTAACAGTTGTATTAGACTTGGTGTTTGTGGCATAACAGTTGTATTAGACTTGGTGTTTGTGGTGTAACAGTTGTATTAGACTTGGTGTTTGTGGTGTAACAGTTGTATTAGACTTGGTGTTTGTGGCATAACAGTTGTATTAGACTTGGTTTTTGGTGTAACAGTTGTATTAGACTTGGTGTTTGTGGTGTAACAGTTGTATTAGACTTGGTGTTTGTGGCATAACAGTTGTATTAGACTTGGTGTTTGTGGCATAACAGTTGTATTAGACTTGGTTTTGTGGCATAACAGTTGTATTAGACTTGATGTTTGTGGTGTAAAAGTTGTATTAGACTTGATGTTTGTGGCGTAACAGTTGTATTAGACTTGATGTTTTGTGGCATAACAGTTGTATTAGACTTGGTTTTTGTGGTGTAACAGTTGTATTAGACTTGGTTTTTGTGGTGTAACAGTTGTATTAGACTTGGTGTTTGTGTGTGTAACAGTTGTATTAGACTTGGTGTTTGTGGTGTAACAGTTGTATTAGACTTGGTTTTTGTGGTGTAACAGTTGTATTAGACTTGGTGTTTGTGGTGTAACAGTTGTATTAGACTTGGTGTTTGTGGTGTAACAGTTGTATTAGACTTGGTGTTTGTGGCATAACAGTTGTATTAGACTTGGTGTTTGTGGTGTAACAGTTGTATTAGACTTGGTGTTTGTGGTGTAACAGTTGTATTAGACTTGGTGTTTGTGGTGTAACAGTTGTATTAGACTTGGTGTTTGTGGCATAACAGTTGTATTAGACTTGGTGTTTGTGGTGTAACAGTTGTATTAGACTTGGTGTTTGTGGTGTAACAGTTGTATTAGACTTGGTGTTTGTGGCATAACAGTTGTATTAGACTTGGTGTTTGTGGCATAACAGTTGTATTAGACTTGGTTTTTGTGGTCTAACAGTTGTATTAGACTTGATGTTTGTGGTGTAAAAGTTGTATTAGACTTGGTGTTTGTGGCGTAACAGTTGTATTAGACTTGATGTTTGTGGCATAACAGTTGTATTAGACTTGGTTTTTGTGGTGTAACAGTTGTATTAGACTTGGTTTTTGTGGCGTAACAGTTGTATTAGACTTGGTGTTTGTGGTGTAACAGTTGTATTAGACTTGGTGTTTGTGGCATAACAGTTGTATTAGACTTGGTGTTTGTGGTGTAACAGTTGTATTAGACTTGGTGTTTGTGGCATAACAGTTGTATTAGACTTGGTGTTTGTGGCATAACAGTTGTATTAGACTTGGTGTTTGTGACATAACAGTTGTATTAGACTTGGTGTTTGTGGCATAACAGTTGTATTAGACTTGGTTTTTGTGGCATAACAGTTGTATTAGACTTGATGTTTGTGGTGTAAAAGTTGTATTAGACTTGATGTTTGTGGCGTAACAGTTGTATTAGACTTGATGTTTGTGGCATAACAGTTGTATTAGACTTGGTGTTTGTGGTGTAACAGTTGTATTAGACTTGGTTTTTGTGGTGTACAGTTGTATTAGACTTGGTGTTTGTGGTGTAACAGTTGTATTAGACTTGGTTTTTGTGGTGTAACAGTTGTATTAGACTTGGTGTTTGTGGTGTAACAGTTGTGTTAGACTTGGTATTTGTGGTGTAACAGTTGTATTAGACTTGGTTTTTGTGGTGTAACAGTTGTATTAGACTTGGTTTTTGTGGTGTAACAGTTGTATTAGACTTGGTGTTTGTGGTGTAACATTTGTATTAGACTTGGTGTTTGTGGCATAACAGTTGTATTAGACTTGGTGTTTGTGGTGTAACAGTTGTATTAGACTTGGTGTTTGTGGTGTAACAGTTGTATTAGACTTGGTGTTTGTGGTGTAACAGTTGTATTAGACTTGGTGTTTGTGGCATAACAGTTGTATTAGACTTGGTGTTTGTGGCATAACAGTTGTATTAGACTTGGTGTTTGTGGCATAACAGTTGTATTAGACTTGGTGTTTGTGGCATAACAGTTGTATTAGACTTGGTGTTTGTGGCATAACAGTTGTATTAGACTTGGTTTTGTGGCATAACAGTTGTATTAGACTTGATGTTCGTGGTGTAAAAGTTGTATTAGACTTGATGTTTGTGGCGTAACAGTTGTATTAGACTTGATGTTTGTGGCATAACAGTTGTATTAGACTTGGTTTTTGTGGTGTAACAGTTGTATTAGACTTGGTGTTTGTGGTGTAACAGTTGTATTAGACTTGGTGTTGTGGTGTAACAGTTGTATTAGACTTGGTGTTTGTGGTGTAACAGTTGTATTAGACTTGGTGTTTGTGGTGTAACAGTTGTATTAGACTTGGTTTTGTGGTGTAACAGTTGTATTGGACTTGGTTTTTGTGGTGTAACAGTTGTATTAGACTTGGTGTTTGTGGTGTAACAGTTGTATTAGACTTGGTGTTTGTGGTGTAACAGTTGTATTAGACTTGGTTTTTGTGGTGTAACAGTTGTATTAGACTTGGTGTTTGTGGCGTAACAGTTGTATTAGACTTGATGTTTGTGGCATAACAGTTGTATTAGACTTGATGTTTGTGGTGTAACAGTTGTATTAGACTTGGTTTTTGTGGCGTAACAGTTGTATTAGACTTGGTGTTTGTGGTGTAACAGTTGTGTTAGACTTGGTGTTTGTGGGTAACAGTTGTGTTAGACTTGGTGTTTGTGGTGTAACACTTGTATTAGACTTGGTTTTGTGTGTGTAACAGTTGTATTAGACTTGGTGTTTGTGGTGTAACAGTTGTATTAGACTTGGTGTTTGTGGTGTAACAGTTGTATTAGACTTGGTTTTTGTGGTGTAACAGTTGTATTAGACTTGGTGTTTGTGGTGTAACAGTTGTATTAGACTTGGTATTTGTGGTGTAACAGTTGTATTAGACTTGGTGTTTGTGGTGTAACAGTTGTATTAGACTTGGTTTTTGTGGTGTAACAGTTGTATTAGACTTGGTGTTTGTGGTGTAACAGTTGTATTAGACTTGGTGTTTGTGGTGTAACAGTTGTATTAGACTTGGTGTTTGTGGTGTAACAGTTGTATTAGACTTGGTGTTTGTGGTGTAACAGTTGTATTAGACTTGGTGTTTGTGGTGTAACAGTTGTATTAGACTTGGTGTTTGTGGTGTAACAGTTGTATTAGACTTGGTTTTTGTGGTGTAACAGTTGTATTAGACTTGGTGTTTGTGGTGTAACAGTTGTATTAGACTTGGTGTTTGTGGTGTAACAGTTGTATTAGACTTGGTATTTGTGGTGTAACAGTTGTATTAGACTTGGTGTTTGTGGCGTAACAGTTGTATTAGACTTGGTGTTTGTGGTGTAACAGTTGTATTAGACTTGGTTTTTGTGGTGTGACAGTTGTATTAGACTTGGTTTTTGTGGTGTAACAGTTGTATTAGACTTGGTGTTTGTGGCATAACAGTTGTATTAGACTTGGTTTTTGTGGCATAACAGTTGTATTAGACTTGATGTTTGTGGTGTAAACAGTTGTATTAGACTTGATGTTTGTGGCGTAACAGTTGTATTAGACTTGGTGTTTGTGGCATAACAGTTGTATTAGACTTGGTTTTTGTGGTGTAACAGTTGTATTAGACTTGGTTTTTGTGGTGTAACAGTTGTATTAGACTTGGTGTTTGTGGTGTAACAGTTGTATTAGACTTGGTGTCTGTGGTGTAACAGTTGTATTAGACTTGGTGTTTGTGGTGTAACAGTTGTATTAGACTTGGTGTTTGTGGTGTAACAGTTGTATTAGACTTGGTTTTTGTGGTGTAACAGTTGTATTAGACTTGGTGTTTGTGGTGTAACAGTTGTATTAGACTTGGTTTTTGTGGTGTAACAGTTGTATTAGACTTGGTGTTTGTGGTGTAACAGTTGTGTTAGACTTGGTATTTGTGGTGTAACAGTTGTATTAGACTTGGTTTTTGTGGTGTAACAGTTGTATTAGACTTGGTTTTTGTGGTGTAACAGTTGTATTAGACTTGGTGTTTGTGGTGTAACATTTGTATTAGACTTGGTGTTTGTGGCATAACAGTTGTATTAGACTTGGTGTTTGTGGTGTAACAGTTGTATTAGACTTGGTGTTTGTGGTGTAACAGTTGTATTAGACTTGGTGTTTGTGGCATAACAGTTGTATTAGACTTGGTGTTTGTGGCATAACAGTTGTATTAGACTTGGTGTTTGTGGCATAACAGTTGTATTAGACTTGGTGTTTGTGGCATAACAGTTGTATTAGACTTGGTGTTTGTGGCATAACAGTTGTATTAGACTTGGTGTTTGTGGCATAACAGTTGTATTAGACTTGGTTTTTGTGGCATAACAGTTGTATTAGACTTGGTGTTTGTGGTGTAACAGTTGTATTAGACTTGATGTTTGTGGCGTAACAGTTGTATTAGACTTGGTGTTTGTGGCATAACAGTTGTATTAGACTTGGTGTTTGTGGTGTAACAGTTGTATTAGACTTGGTTTTTGTGGTGTAACAGTTGTATTAGACTTGGTGTTTGTGGTGTAACAGTTGTATTAGACTTGGTGTTTGTGGTGTAACAGTTGTATTAGACTTGGTGTTTGTGGTGTAACAGTTGTATTAGACTTGGTGTTTGTGGTGTAACAGTTGTATTAGACTTGGTTTTTGTGGTGTAACAGTTGTATTAGACTTGGTTTTTGTGGTGTAACAGTTGTATTAGACTTGGTGTTTGTGGTGTAACAGTTGTATTAGACTTGGTGTTTGTGGTGTAACAGTTGTATTAGACTTGGTTTTTGTGGTGTAACAGTTGTATTAGACTTGGTGTTTGTGGTGTAACAGTTGTATTAGACTTGATTTTTGTTTCATAACAGTTGTATTAGACTTGATGTTTGTGGTGTAACAGTTGTATTAGACTTGGTTTTTGTGGCGTAACAGTTGTATTAGACTTGGTGTTTGTGGTGTAACAGTTCTGTTAGACTTGGTGTTTGTGGGGTAACAGTTGTGTTAGACTTGGTATTTGTGGTGTAACACTTGTATTAGACTTGGTTTTTGTGGTGTAACAGTTGTATTAGACTTGGTGTTTGTGGTGTAACAGTTGTATTAGACTTGGTGTTTGTGGTGTAACAGTTGTATTAGACTTGGTTTTTGTGGTGTAACAGTTGTATTAGACTTGGTGTTTGTGGTGTAACAGTTGTATTAGACTTGGTATTTGTGGTGTAACAGTTGTATTAGACTTGGTTTTTGTGGTGTAACAGTTGTATTAGACTTGGTGTTTGTGGTGTAACAGTTGTATTAGACTTGGTGTTTGTGGTGTAACAGTTGTATTAGACTTGGTGTTTGTGGTGTAACAGTTGTATTAGACTTGGTGTTTGTGGTGTAACAGTTGTATTAGACTTGGTGTTTGTGGTGTAACAGTTGTATTAGACTTGGTGTTTGTGGTAAACAGTTGTATTAGACTTGGTGTTTGTGGTGTAACAGTTGTATTAGACTTGGTGTTTGTGGTGTAACAGTTGTATTAGACTTGGTGTTTGTGGTGTAACAGTTGTATTAGACTTGGTTTTTGTGGTGTAACAGTTGTATTAGACTTGGTGTTTGTGGTGTAACAGTTGTATTAGACTTGGTGTTTGTGGTGTAACAGTTGTATTAGACTTGGTGTTTGTGGTGTAACAGTTGTATTAGACTTGGTGTTTGTGGCGTAACAGTTGTATTAGACTTGGTGTTTGTGGTGTAACAGTTGTATTAGACTTGGTTTTTGTGTGTAACAGTTGTATTAGACTTGGTTTTTGTGGTGTAACAGTTGTATTAGACTTGGTGTTTGTGGTGTAACAGTTGTATTAGACTTGGTGTTTGTGGTGTAACAGTTGTATTAGACTTGGTGTTTGTGGCATAACAGTTGTATTAGACTTGGTGTTTGTGGTGTAACAGTTGTATTAGACTTGGTGTTTGTGGTGTAACAGTTGTATTAGACTTGGTGTTTGTGGCATAACAGTTGTATTAGACTTGGTGTTTGTGGCATAACAGTTGTATTAGACTTGGTTTTTGTGGCATAACAGTTGTATTAGACTTGATGTTTGTAGTGTAAAAGTTGTATTAGACTTGATGTTTGTGGCGTAACAGTTGTATTAGACTTGATGTTTGTGGCATAACAGTTGTATTAGACTTGGTGTTTGTGGTGTAACAGTTGTATTAGACTTGGTTTTTGTGGTGTAACAGTTGTATTAGACTTGGTTTTGTGGTGTAACAGTTGTATTAGACTTGGTGTTTGTGGTGTAACAGTTGTATTAGACTTGGTGTTTGTGGTGTAACAGTTGTATTAGACTTGGTTTTTGTGGTGTAACAGTTGTATTAGACTTGGTGTTTGTGGCGTAACAGTTGTATTAGACTTGGTGTTTGTGGCATAACAGTTGTATTAGACTTGGTGTTTGTGGCGTAACAGTTGTATTAGACTTGGTTTTGTGGCGTAACAGTTGTATTAGACTTGGTGTTTGTGGTGTAACAGTTGTATTAGACTTGGTTTTTGTGGCGTAACAGTTGTATTAGACTTGGTGTTTGTGGTGTAACAGTTGTATTAGACTTGGTGTTTGTGGTGTAACAGTTGTATTAGACTTGGTGTTTGTGGTGTAACAGTTGTATTAGACTTGGTTTTTGTGGTGTAACAGTTGTATTAGACTTGGTGTTTGTGGTGTAACAGTTGTATTAGACTTGGTTTTTGTGGTGTAACAGTTGTATTAGACTTGGTGTTTGTGGTGTAACAGTTGTATTAGACTTGGTATTTGTGGTGTAACAGTTGTATTAGACTTGGTTTTTGTGGTGTAACAGTTGTATTAGACTTGGTTTTGTGGTGTAACAGTTGTATTAGACTTGGTGTTTGTGGTGTAACAGTTGTATTAGACTTGGTGTTTGTGGCATAACAGTTGTATTAGACTTGGTGTTTGTGGTGTAACAGTTGTATTAGACTTGGTGTTTGTGGTGTAACAGTTGTATTAGACTTGGTGTTTGTGGTGTAACAGTTGTATTAGACTTGGTGTTTGTGGCATAACAGTTGTATTAGACTTGGTGTTTGTGGCATAACAGTTGTATTAGACTTGGTGTTTGTGGCATAACAGTTGTATTAGACTTGGTGTTTGTGGCATAACAGTTGTATTAGACTTGGTGTTTGTGGCATAACAGTTGTATTAGACTTGGTTTTGTGGCATAACAGTTGTATTAGACTTGATGTTTGTGGTGTAAAAGTTGTATTAGACTTGATGTTTGTGGCGTAACAGTTGTATTAGACTTGATGTTTGTGGCATAACAGTTGTATTAGACTTGGTTTTTGTGGTGTAACAGTTGTATTAGACTTGGTGTTTGTGGTGTAACAGTTGTATTAGACTTGGTGTTTGTGGTGTAACAGTTGTATTAGACTTGGTGTTTGTGGTGTAACAGTTGTATTAGACTTGGTGTTTGTGGTGTAACAGTTGTATTAGACTTGGTTTTTGTGGTGTAACAGTTGTATTAGACTTGGTTTTTGTGGTGTAACAGTTGTATTAGACTTGGTGTTTGTGGTGTAACAGTTGTATTAGACTTGGTGTTTGTGGTGTAACAGTTGTATTAGACTTGGTTTTTGTGGTGTAACAGTTGTATTAGACTTGGTGTTTGTGGCGTAACAGTTGTATTAGACTTGATGTTTGTGGCATAACAGTTGTATTAGACTTGATGTTTGTGGTGTAACAGTTGTATTAGACTTGGTTTTGTGGCGTAACAGTTGTATTAGACTTGGTGTTTGTGGTGTAACAGTTGTATTAGACTTGGTGTTTGTGGGGTAACAGTTGTGTTAGACTTGGTATTTGTGGTGTAACAGTTGTATTAGACTTGGTTTTGTGGTGTAACAGTTGTATTAGACTTGGTGTTTGTGGTGTAACAGTTGTATTAGACTTGGTGTTTGTGGTGTAACAGTTGTATTAGACTTGGTTTTGTGGTGTAACAGTTGTATTAGACTTGGTGTTTGTGGTGTAACAGTTGTATTAGACTTGGTATTTGTGGTGTAACAGTTGTATTAGACTTGGTGTTTGTGGTGTAACAGTTGTATTAGACTTGGTTTTTGTGGTGTAACAGTTGTATTAGACTTGGTGTTTGTGGTGTAACAGTTGTATTAGACTTGGTGTTTGTGGTGTAACAGTTGTATTAGACTTGGTGTTTGTGGTGTAACAGTTGTATTAGACTTGGTGTTTGTGGTGTAACAGTTGTATTAGACTTGGTGTTTGTGGTGTAACAGTTGTATTAGACTTGGTGTTTGTGGTGTAACAGTTGTATTAGACTTGGTGTTTGTGGTGTAACAGTTGTATTAGACTTGGTGTTTGTGGTGTAACAGTTGTATTAGACTTGGTGTTTGTGGTGTAACAGTTGTATTAGACTTGGTTTTTGTGGTGTAACAGTTGTATTAGACTTGGTGTTTGTGGCGTAACAGTTGTATTAGACTTGGTGTTTGTGGTGTAACAGTTGTATTAGACTTGGTTTTTGTGGTGTAACAGTTGTATTAGACTTGGTTTTTGTGGTGTAACAGTTGTATTAGACTTGGTGTTTGTGGCATAACAGTTGTATTAGACTTGGTTTTTGTGGCATAACAGTTGTATTAGACTTGATGTTTGTGGTGTAAAAGTTGTATTAGACTTGATGTTTGTGGCGTAACAGTTGTATTAGACTTGGTGTTTGTGGCATAACAGTTGTATTAGACTTGGTTTTTGTGGTGTAACAGTTGTATTAGACTTGGTTTTTGTGGTGTAACAGTTGTATTAGACTTGGTGTTTGTGGTGTAACAGTTGTATTAGACTTGGTGTTTGTGGTGTAACAGTTGTATTAGACTTGGTGTTTGTGGTGTAACAGTTGTATTAGACTTGGTGTTTGTGGTGTAACAGTTGTATTAGACTTGGTTTTTGTGGTGTAACAGTTGTATTAGACTTGGTGTTTGTGGTGTAACAGTTGTATTAGACTTGGTTTTGTGGTGTAACAGTTGTATTAGACTTGGTGTTTGTGGTGTAACAGTTGTATTAGACTTGGTGTTTGTGGTGTAACAGTTGTATTAGACTTGGTTTTTGTGGTGTAACAGTTGTATTAGACTTGGTTTTTGTGGTGTAACAGTTGTATTAGACTTGGTGTTTGTGGTGTAACAGTTGTATTAGACTTGGTGTTTGTGGCATAACAGTTGTATTAGACTTGGTGTTTGTGGTGTAACAGTTGTATTAGACTTGGTGTTTGTGGTGTAACAGTTGTATTAGACTTGGTGTTTGTGGCATAACAGTTGTATTAGACTTGGTGTTTGTGGCATAACAGTTGTATTAGACTTGGTGTTTGTGGCATAACAGTTGTATTAGACTTGGTGTTTGTGGTGTAACAGTTGTATTAGACTTGGTGTTTGTGGCATAACAGTTGTATTAGACTTGGTGTTTGTGGCATAACAGTTGTATTAGACTTGGTTTTTGTGGCATAACAGTTGTATTAGACTTGATGTTTGTGGTGTAAAAGTTGTATTAGACTTGGTGTTTGTGGCGTAACAGTTGTATTAGACTTGATGTTTGTGGCATAACAGTTGTATTAGACTTGGTGTTTGTGGTGTAACAGTTGTATTAGACTTGGTTTTTGTGGTGTAACAGTTGTATTAGACTTGGTGTTTGTGGTGTAACAGTTGTATTAGACTTGGTGTTTGTGGTGTAACAGTTGTATTAGACTTGGTGTTTGTGGTGTAACAGTTGTATTAGACTTGGTGTTTGTGGTGTAACAGTTGTATTAGACTTGGTTTTTGTGGTGTAACAGTTGTATTAGACTTGGTTTTGTGGTGTAACAGTTGTATTAGACTTGGTGTTTGTGGTGTAACAGTTGTATTAGACTTGGTTTTTGTGGTGTAACAGTTGTATTAGACTTGGTGTTTGTGGCGTAACAGTTGTATTAGACTTGATTTTGTTTCATAACAGTTGTATTAGACTTGATGTTTGTGGTGTAACAGTTGTATTAGACTTGGTTTTGTGGCGTAACAGTTGTATTAGACTTGGTGTTTGTGGTGTAACAGTTGTGTTAGACTTGGTGTTTGTGGGGTAACAGTTGTATTAGACTTGGTATTTGTGGTGTAACAGTTGTATTAGACTTGGTTTTGTGGTGTAACAGTTGTATTAGACTTGGTGTTTGTGGTGTAACAGTTGTATTAGACTTGGTGTTTGTGGTGTAACAGTTGTATTAGACTTGGTTTTTGTGGTGTAACAGTTGTATTAGACTTGGTGTTTGTGGTGTAACAGTTGTGTTAGACTTGGTGTTTGTGGTGTAACAGTTGTATTAGACTTGGTTTTGTGGTGTAACAGTTGTATTAGACTTGGTGTTTGTGGTGTAACAGTTGTATTAGACTTGGTGTTTGTGGTGTAACAGTTGTATTAGACTTGGTGTTTGTGGTGTAACAGTTGTATTAGACTTGGTGTTTGTGGTGTAACAGTTGTATTAGACTTGGTGTTTGTGGTGTAACAGTTGTATTAGACTTGGTGTTTGTGGTGTAACAGTTGTATTAGACTTGGTGTTTGTGGTGTAACAGTTGTATTAGACTTGGTGTTTGTGGTGTAACAGTTGTATTAGACTTGGTGTTTGTGGTGTAACAGTTGTATTAGACTTGGTTTTTGTGGTGTAACAGTTGTATTAGACTTGGTGTTTGTGGTGTAACAGTTGTATTAGACTTGGTGTTTGTGGTGTAACAGTTGTATTAGACTTGGTGTTTGTGGTGTAACAGTTGTATTAGACTTGGTGTTTGTGGCGTAACAGTTGTATTAGACTTGGTGTTTGTGGTGTAACAGTTGTATTAGACTTGGTTTTTGTGGTGTAACAGTTGTATTAGACTTGGTTTTTGTGGTGTAACAGTTGTATTAGACTTGGTGTTTGTGGTGTAACAGTTGTATTAGACTTGGTGTTTGTGGTGTAACAGTTGTATTAGACTTGGTGTTTGTGGCATAACAGTTGTATTAGACTTGGTTTTGTGGTGTAACAGTTGTATTAGACTTGGTGTTTGTGGTGTAACAGTTGTATTAGACTTGGTGTTTGTGGCATAACAGTTGTATTAGACTTGGTGTTTGTGGCATAACAGTTGTATTAGACTTGGTTTTTGTGGCATAACAGTTGTATTAGACTTGATGTTTGTGGTGTAAAAGTTGTATTAGACTTGGTGTTTGTGGCGTAACAGTTGTATTAGACTTGATGTTTGTGGCATAACAGTTGTATTAGACTTGGTGTTTGTGGTGTAACAGTTGTATTAGACTTGGTTTTTGTGGTGTAACAGTTGTATTAGACTTGGTTTTTGTGGTGTAACAGTTGTATTAGACTTGGTGTTTGTGGTGTAACAGTTGTATTAGACTTGGTGTTTGTGGTGTAACAGTTGTATTAGACTTGGTTTTTGTGGTGTAACAGTTGTATTAGACTTGGTGTTTGTGGCGTAACAGTTGTATTAGACTTGATGTTTGTGGCATAACAGTTGTATTAGACTTGATGTTTGTGGCGTAACAGTTGTATTAGACTTGGTTTTTGTGGCGTAACAGTTGTATTAGACTTGGTGTTTGTGGTGTAACAGTTGTATTAGACTTGGTTTTTGTGGCGTAACAGTTGTATTAGACTTGGTTTTGTGGTGTAACAGTTGTATTAGACTTGGTGTTTGTGGTGTAACAGTTGTGTTAGACTTGGTATTTGTGGTGTAACACTTGTATTAGACTTGGTTTTGTGGTGTAACAGTTGTATTAGACTTGGTGTTTGTGGTGTAACAGTTGTATTAGACTTGGTTTTGTGGTGTAACAGTTGTATTAGACTTGGTGTTTGTGGTGTAACAGTTGTGTTAGTCTTGGTATTTGTGGTGTAACAGTTGTATTAGACTTGGTTTTTGTGGTGTAACAGTTGTATTAGACTTGGTTTTTGTGGTGTAACAGTTGTATTAGACTTGGTGTTTGTGGTGTAACAGTTGTATTAGACTTGGTGTTTGTGGCATAACAGTTGTATTAGACTTGGTGTTTGTGGTGTAACAGTTGTATTAGACTTGGTGTTTGTGGTGTAACAGTTGTATTAGACTTGGTGTTTGTGGTGTAACAGTTGTATTAGACTTGGTGTTTGTGGCATAACAGTTGTATTAGACTTGGTGTTTGTGGTGTAACAGTTGTATTAGACTTGGTGTTTGTGGTGTAACAGTTGTATTAGACTTGGTGTTTGTGGCATAACAGTTGTATTAGACTTGGTGTTTGTGGCATAACAGTTGTATTAGACTTGGTTTTTGTGGCGTAACAGTTGTATTAGACTTGGTGTTTGTGGCATAACAGTTGTATTAGACTTGGTGTTTGTGGCATAACAGTTGTATTAGACTTGGTGTTTGTGGCATAACAGTTGTATTAGACTTGGTTTTTGTGGCATAACAGTTGTATTAGACTTGATGTTTGTGGTGTAAAAGTTGTATTAGACTTGGTGTTTGTGGCATAACAGTTGTATTAGACTTGGTGTTTGTGCATAACAGTTGTATTAGACTTGGTGTTTGTGGTGTAACAGTTGTATTAGACTTGGTTTTGTGGTGTAACAGTTGTATTAGACTTGGTGTTTGTGGTGTAACAGTTGTATTAGACTTGGTGTTTGTGGTGTAACAGTTGTATTAGACTTGGTTTTTGTGGTGTAACAGTTGTATTAGACTTGGTGTTTGTGGTGTAACAGTTGTATTAGACTTGGTTTTTGTGGTGTAACAGTTGTATTAGACTTGGTTTTTGTGGTGTAACAGTTGTATTAGACTTGGTTTTTGTGGTGTAACAGTTGTATTAGACTTGGTGTTTGTGGTGTAACAGTTGTATTAGACTTGGTGTTTGTGGTGTAACAGTTGTATTAGACTTGGTTTTGTGGTGTAACAGTTGTATTAGACTTGGTGTTTGTGGCGTAACAGTTGTATTAGACTTGGTTTTTGTGGTGTAACAGTTGTATTAGACTTGGTGTTTGTGGTGTAACAGTTGTATTAGACTTGGTTTTGTGGTGTAACAGTTGTATTAGACTTGGTGTTTGTGGTGTAACAGTTGTGTTAGACTTGGTGTTTGTG
The DNA here is from genome assembly GCA_032433765.1 of Megaustenia siamemsis. Classification (NCBI taxonomy): domain Eukaryota; kingdom Metazoa; phylum Mollusca; class Gastropoda; order Stylommatophora; family Ariophantidae; genus Megaustenia; species Megaustenia siamemsis. The sequence goes on along the minus strand of JAVIAB010000145.1, from coordinate 32,235,357 downwards.
GTGTAACAGTTGTATTAGACTTGGTATTTGTGGTGTAACAGTTGTATTAGACTTGGTTTTTGTGGTGTAACAGTTGTATTAGACTTGGTGTTTGTGGTGTAACAGTTGTATTAGACTTGGTGTTTGTGGTGTAACAGTTGTATTAGACTTGGTTTTTGTGGTGTAACAGTTGTATTAGACTTGGTGTTTGTGGTGTAACAGTTGTATTAGACTTGGTGTTTGTGGTGTAACAGTTGTATTAGACTTGGTGTTTGTGGTGTAACAGTTGTATTAGACTTGGTGTTTGTGGTGTAACAGTTGTATTAGACTTGGTGTTTGTGGTGTAACAGTTGTATTAGACTTGGTTTTTGTGGTGTAACAGTTGTATTAGACTTGGTTTTTGTGGTGTAACAGTTGTATTAGACTTGGTGTTTGTGGTGTAACAGTTGTATTAGACTTGGTTTTTGTGGTGTAACAGTTGTATTAGACTTGGTGTTTGTGGTGTAACAGTTGTATTAGACTTGGTGTTTGTGGTGTAACAGTTGTATTAGACTTGGTGTTTGTGGTGTAACAGTTGTATTAGACTTGGTGTTTGTGGTGTAACAGTTGTATTAGACTTGGTGTTTGTGGTGTAACAGTTGTATTAGACTTGGTTTTTGTGGTGTAACAGTTGTATTAGACTTGGTGTTTGTGGTGTAACAGTTGTATTAGACTTGGTGTTTGTGGTGTAACAGTTGTATTAGACTTGGTGTTTGTGGTGTAACAGTTGTATTAGACTTGGTGTTTGTGGTGTAACAGTTGTATTAGACTTGGTGTTTGTGTGTAACAGTTGTATTAGACTTGGTTTTGTGGTGTAACAGTTGTATTAGACTTGGTGTTTGTGGTGTAACAGTTGTATTAGACTTGGTGTTTGTGGTGTAACAGTTGTATTAGACTTGGTGTTTGTGGCATAACAGTTGTATTAGACTTGGTGTTTGTGGTGTAACAGTTGTATTAGACTTGGTGTTTGTGGTGTAACAGTTGTATTAGACTTGGTGTTTGTGGCATAACAGTTGTATTAGACTTGGTGTTTGTGGCATAACAGTTGTATTAGACTTGGTTTTTGTGGCATAACAGTTGTATTAGACTTGATGTTTGTGGTGTAACAGTTGTATTAGACTTGATGTTTGTGGTGTAACAGTTGTATTAGACTTGGTGTTTGTGGCATAACAGTTGTATTAGACTTGGTGTTTGTGGTGTAACAGTTGTATTAGACTTGGTTTTTGTGGTGTAACAGTTGTATTAGACTTGGTGTTTGTGGCGTAACAGTTGTATTAGACTTGATGTTTGTGGCATAACAGTTGTATTAGACTTGATTTGTGGCGTAACAGTTGTATTAGACTTGGTTTTTGTGGCGTAACAGTTGTATTAGACTTGGTGTTTGTGGTGTAACAGTTGTATTAGACTTGGTTTTTGTGGCGTAACAGTTGTATTAGACTTGGTGTTTGTGGTGTAACAGTTCTGTTAGACTTGGTGTTTGTGGTGTAACAGTTGTGTTAGACTTGGTATTTGTGGTGTAACAGTTGTATTAGACTTGGTTTTTGTGGTGTAACAGTTGTATTAGACTTGGTGTTTGTGGTGTAACAGTTGTATTAGACTTGGTTTTTGTGGTGTAACAGTTGTATTAGACTTGGTGTTTGTGGTGTAACAGTTGTGTTAGACTTGGTATTTGTGGTGTAACAGTTGTATTAGACTTGGTTTTTGTGGTGTAACAGTTGTATTAGACTTGGTTTTTGTGGTGTAACAGTTGTATTAGACTTGGTGTTTGTGGTGTAACAGTTGTATTAGACTTGGTGTTTGTGGCATAACAGTTGTATTAGACTTGGTGTTTGTGGTGTAACAGTTGTATTAGACTTGGTGTTTGTGGTGTAACAGTTGTATTAGACTTGGTGTTTGTGGTGTAACAGTTGTATTAGACTTGGTGTTTGTGGCATAACAGTTGTATTAGACTTGGTGTTTGTGGTGTAACAGTTGTATTAGACTTGGTGTTTGTGGTGTAACAGTTGTATTAGACTTGGTGTTTGTGGCATAACAGTTGTATTAGACTTGGTGTTTGTGGCATAACAGTTGTATTAGACTTGGTTTTTGTGGCGTAACAGTTGTATTAGACTTGGTGTTTGTGGCATAACAGTTGTATTAGACTTGGTGTTTGTGGCATAACAGTTGTATTAGACTTGGTGTTTGTGGCATAACAGTTGTATTAGACTTGGTTTTTGTGGCATAACAGTTGTATTAGACTTGATGTTTGTGGTGTAACAGTTGTATTAGACTTGGTGTTTGTGGCATAACAGTTGTATTAGACTTGGTGTTTGTGGCATAACAGTTGTATTAGACTTGGTGTTTGTGGCATAACAGTTGTATTAGACTTGGTTTTTGGGTGTAACAGTTGTATTAGACTTGGTGTTTGTGGTGTAACAGTTGTATTAGACTTGGTGTTTGTGGTGTAACAGTTGTATTAGACTTGGTTTTTGTGGTGTAACAGTTGTATTAGACTTGGTGTTTGTGGTGTAACAGTTGTATTAGACTTGGTTTTTGTGGTGTAACAGTTGTATTAGACTTGGTGTTTGTGGTGTAACAGTTGTGTTAGACTTGGTATTTGTGGTGTAACAGTTGTATTAGACTTGGTTTTGTGGTGTAACAGTTGTATTAGACTTGGTTTTTGTGGTGTAACAGTTGTATTAGACTTGGTGTTTGTGGTGTAACAGTTGTATTAGACTTGGTGTTTGTGGCATAACAGTTGTATTAGACTTGGTGTTTGTGGTGTAACAGTTGTATTAGACTTGGTGTTTGTGGTGTAACAGTTGTATTAGACTTGGTGTTTGTGGTGTAACAGTTGTATTAGACTTGGTGTTTGTGGCATAACAGTTGTATTAGACTTGGTGTTTGTGGTGTAACAGTTGTATTAGACTTGGTGTTTGTGGTGTAACAGTTGTATTAGACTTGGTGTTTGTGGCATAACAGTTGTATTAGACTTGGTGTTTGTGGCATAACAGTTGTATTAGACTTGGTTTTTGTGGCGTAACAGTTGTATTAGACTTGGTGTTTGTGGCATAACAGTTGTATTAGACTTGGTGTTTGTGGCATAACAGTTGTATTAGACTTGGTGTTTGTGGCATAACAGTTGTATTAGACTTGGTTTTTGTGGCATAACAGTTGTATTAGACTTGATGTTTGTGGTGTAACAGTTGTATTAGACTTGGTGTTTGTGGCATAACAGTTGTATTAGACTTGGTGTTTGTGCATAACAGTTGTATTAGACTTGGTGTTTGTGGTGTAACAGTTGTATTAGACTTGGTTTTGTGGTGTAACAGTTGTATTAGACTTGGTGTTTGTGGTGTAACAGTTGTATTAGACTTGGTGTTTGTGGTGTAACAGTTGTATTAGACTTGGTTTTTGTGGTGTAACAGTTGTATTAGACTTGGTGTTTGTGGTGTAACAGTTGTATTAGACTTGGTTTTGTGGTGTAACAGTTGTATTAGACTTGGTTTTTGTGGTGTAACAGTTGTATTAGACTTGGTTTTTGTGGTGTAACAGTTGTATTAGACTTGGTGTTTGTGGTGTAACAGTTGTATTAGACTTGGTGTTTGTGGTGTAACAGTTGTATTAGACTTGGTTTTGTGGTGTAACAGTTGTATTAGACTTGGTGTTTGTGGTGTAACAGTTGTATTAGACTTGGTTTTTGTGTGTAACAGTTGTATTAGACTTGGTGTTTGTGGTGTAACAGTTGTATTAGACTTGGTTTTTGTGGTGTAACAGTTGTATTAGACTTGGTGTTTGTGGTGTAACAGTTGTATTAGACTTGGTGTTTGTGGCATAACAGTTGTATTAGACTTGGTGTTTGTGGTGTAACAGTTGTATTAGACTTGGTTTTTGTGGTGTAACAGTTGTATTAGACTTGGTGTTTGTGGTGTAACAGTTGTATTAGACTTGGTGTTTGTGGTGTAACAGTTGTATTAGACTTGGTTTTTGTGGTGTAACAGTTGTATTAGACTTGGTGTTTGTGGTGTAACAGTTGTATTAGACTTGGTGTTTGTGGTGTAACAGTTGTATTAGACTTGGTTTTTGTGGTGTAACAGTTGTATTAGACTTGGTGTTTGTGGTGTAACAGTTGTATTAGACTTGGTGTTTGTGGTGTAACAGTTGTATTAGACTTGGTGTTTGTGGCGTAACAGTTGTATTAGACTTGGTGTTTGTGGTGTAACAGTTGTATTAGACTTGGTGTTTGTGGTGTAACAGTTGTATTAGACTTGGTTTTTGTGGTGTAACAGTTGTATTAGACTTGGTGTTTGTGGTGTAACAGTTGTATTAGACTTGGTGTTTGTGGTGTAACAGTTGTATTAGACTTGGTGTTTGTGGTGTAACAGTTGTATTAGACTTGGTGTTTGTGGTGTAACAGTTGTATTAGACTTGGTGTTTGTGGTGTAACAGTTGTATTAGACTTGGTTTTTGTGGTGTAACAGTTGTATTAGACTTGGTGTTTGTGGTGTAACAGTTGTATTAGACTTGGTGTTTGTGGTGTAACAGTTGTATTAGACTTGGTGTTTGTGGTGTAACAGTTGTATTAGACTTGGTGTTTGTGGTGTAACAGTTGTATTAGACTTGGTTTTTGTTGTGTAACAGTTGTATTAGACTTGGTTTTTGTGGTGTAACAGTTGTATTAGACTTGGTGTTTGTGGTGTAACAGTTGTATTAGACTTGGTGTTTGTGGTGTAACAGTTGTATTAGACTTGGTGTTTGTGGTGTAACAGTTGTATTAGACTTGGTGTTTGTGGTGTAACAGTTGTATTAGACTTGGTGTTTGTGGTGTAACAGTTGTATTAGACTTGGTGTTTGTGGCATAACAGTTGTATTAGACTTGGTGTTTGTGGTGTAACAGTTGTATTAGACTTGGTGTTTGTGGTAACAGTTGTATTAGACTTGGTGTTTGTGGCATAACAGTTGTATTAGACTTGGTGTTTGTGGCATAACAGTTGTATTAGACTTGGTGTTTGTGGCGTAACAGTTGTATTAGACTTGGTGTTTGTGGTGTAACAGTTGTATTAGACTTGGTGTTTGTGGCATAACAGTTGTATTAGACTTGGTGTTTGTGGCATAACAGTTGTATTAGACTTGGTTTTTGTGGCATAACAGTTGTATTAGACTTGATGTTTGTGGTGTAAAGTTGTATTAGACTTGGTGTTTGTGGCATAACAGTTGTATTAGACTTGGTGTTTGTGGCATAACAGTTGTATTAGACTTGGTGTTTGTGGCATAACAGTTGTATTAGACTTGGTGTTTGTGGTGTAACAGTTCTGTTAGACTTGGTGTTTGTGGTGTAACAGTTGTATTAGACTTGGTATTTGTGGTGTAACATTTGTATTAGACTTGGTTTTTGTGGTGTAACAGTTGTATTAGACTTGGTGTTTGTGGTGTAACAGTTGTATTAGACTTGGTTTTTGTGGTGTAACAGTTGTATTAGACTTGGTGTTTGTGGTGTAACAGTTGTGTTAGTCTTGGTATTTGTGGTGTAACAGTTGTATTAGACTTGGTTTTTGTGGTGTAACAGTTGTATTAGACTTGGTTTTTGTGGTGTAACAGTTGTATTAGACTTGGTGTTTGTGGTGTAACAGTTGTATTAGACTTGGTGTTTGTGGCATAACAGTTGTATTAGACTTGGTGTTTGTGGTGTAACAGTTGTATTAGACTTGGTGTTTGTGGTGTAACAGTTGTATTAGACTTGGTGTTTGTGGTGTAACAGTTGTATTAGACTTGGTGTTTGTGGCATAACAGTTGTATTAGACTTGGTGTTTGTGGTGTAACAGTTGTATTAGACTTGGTGTTTGTGGTGTAACAGTTGTATTAGACTTGGTGTTTGTGGCATAACAGTTGTATTAGACTTGGTGTTTGTGGCATAACAGTTGTATTAGACTTGGTTTTTGTGGCGTAACAGTTGTATTAGACTTGGTGTTTGTGGCATAACAGTTGTATTAGACTTGGTGTTTGTGGCATAACAGTTGTATTAGACTTGGTGTTTGTGGCATAACAGTTGTATTAGACTTGGTTTTTGTGGCATAACAGTTGTATTAGACTTGATGTTTGTGGTGTAAAAGTTGTATTAGACTTGGTGTTTGTGGCATAACAGTTGTTTTAGACTTGGTGTTTGTTGCATAACAGTTGTATTAGACTTGGTGTTTGTGGCATAACAGTTGTATTAGACTTGGTTTTTGTGGCATAACAGTTGTATTAGACTTGATGTTTGTGGTGTAACAGTTGTATTAGACTTGGTGTTTGTGGTGTAACAGTTGTATTAGACTTGGTTTTTGTGGTGTAACAGTTGTATTAGACTTGGTGTTTGTGGTGTAACAGTTGTATTAGACTTGGTTTTTGTGGTGTAACAGTTGTATTAGACTTGGTTTTGTGGTGTAACAGTTGTATTAGACTTGGTTTTTGTGGTGTAACAGTTGTATTAGACTTGGTGTTTGTGGTGTAACAGTTGTATTAGACTTGGTGTTTGTGGTGTAACAGTTGTATTAGACTTGGTTTTTGTGGTGTAACAGTTGTATTAGACTTGGTGTTTGTGGCGTAACAGTTGTATTAGACTTGATTTTTGTTTGTAACAGTTGTATTAGACTTGATGTTTGTGGTGTAACAGTTGTATTAGACTTGGTTTTTGTGGCGTAACAGTTGTATTAGACTTGGTGTTTGTGGTGTAACAGTTGTATTAGACTTGGTGTTTGTGGTGTAACAGTTGTGTTAGACTTGGTGTTTGTGGTGTAACAGTTGTATTAGACTTGGTTTTTGTGGTGTAACAGTTGTATTAGACTTGGTGTTTGTGGTGTAACAGTTGTATTAGACTTGGTGTTTGTGGTGTAACAGTTGTATTAGACTTGGTTTTGTGGTGTAACAGTTGTATTAGACTTGGTGTTTGTGGTGTAACAGTTGTATTAGACTTGGTTTTGTGGTGTAACAGTTGTATTAGACTTGGTTTTTGTGGTGTAACAGTTGTATTAGACTTGGTGTTTGTGGTGTAACAGTTGTATTAGACTTGGTGTTTGTGGTGTAACAGTTGTATTAGACTTGGTTTTTGTGGTGTAACAGTTGTATTAGACTTGGTGTTTGTGGTGTAACAGTTGTATTAGACTTGGTGTTTGTGGTGTAACAGTTGTATTAGACTTGGTGTTTGTGGTGTAACAGTTGTATTAGACTTGGTGTTTGTGGTGTAACAGTTGTATTAGACTTGGTGTTTGTGGTGTAACAGTTGTATTAGACTTGGTGTTTGTGGTGTAACAGTTGTATTAGACTTGGTGTTTGTGGTGTAACAGTTGTATTAGACTTGGTGTTTGTGGTGTAACAGTTGTATTAGACTTGGTTTTTGTGGTGTAACAGTTGTATTAGACTTGGTGTTTGTGGTGTAACAGTTGTATTAGACTTGGTGTTTGTGGTGTAACAGTTGTATTAGACTTGGTGTTTGTGGCGTAACAGTTGTATTAGACTTGGTGTTTGTGGTGTAACAGTTGTATTAGACTTGGTTTTTGTGGTGTAACAGTTGTATTAGACTTGGTTTTTGTGGTGTAACAGTTGTATTAGACTTGGTGTTTGTGGTGTAACAGTTGTATTAGACTTGGTGTTTGTGGTGTAACAGTTGTATTAGACTTGGTGTTTGTGGCATAACAGTTGTATTAGACTTGGTGTTTGTGGTGTAACAGTTGTATTAGACTTGGTGTTTGTGGTGTAACAGTTGTATTAGACTTGGTGTTTGTGGCATAACAGTTGTATTAGACTTGGTGTTTGTGGCATAACAGTTGTATTAGACTTGGTTTTTGTGGCATAACAGTTGTATTAGACTTGGTGTTTGTGGTGTAACAGTTGTATTAGACTTGATGTTTGTGGCGTAACAGTTGTATTAGACTTGGTGTTTGTGGTGTAACAGTTGTATTAGACTTGGTGTTTGTGGTGTAACAGTTGTATTAGACTTGGTTTTTGTGGTGTAACAGTTGTATTAGACTTGGTGTTTGTGGTGTAACAGTTGTATTAGACTTGATGTTTGTGGCATAACAGTTGTATTAGACTTGATGTTTGTGGCGTAACAGTTGTATTAGACTTGGTTTTTGTGGCGTAACAGTTGTATTAGACTTGGTGTTTGTGGTGTAACAGTTGTATTAGACTTGGTTTTTGTGGCGTAACAGTTGTATTAGACTTGGTGTTTGTGGTGTAACAGTTGTATTAGACTTGGTGTTTGTGGTGTAACAGTTGTATTAGACTTGGTGTTTGTGGTGTAACAGTTGTATTAGACTTGGTTTTTGTGGTGTAACAGTTGTATTAGACTTGGTGTTTGTGGTGTAACAGTTGTATTAGACTTGGTTTTTGTGGTGTAACAGTTGTATTAGACTTGGTGTTTGTGGTGTAACAGTTGTATTAGACTTGGTGTTTGTGGTGTAACAGTTGTATTAGACTTGGTTTTTGTGGTGTAACAGTTGTATTAGACTTGGTTTTTGTGGTGTAACAGTTGTATTAGACTTGGTGTTTGTGGTGTAACAGTTGTATTAGACTTGGTGTTTGTGGTGTAACAGTTGTATTAGACTTGGTGTTTGTGGTGTAACAGTTGTATTAGACTTGGTGTTTGTGGTGTAACAGTTGTATTAGACTTGGTGTTTGTGGTGTAACAGTTGTATTAGACTTGGTGTTTGTGGCATAACAGTTGTATTAGACTTGGTGTTTGTGGTGTAACAGTTGTATTAGACTTGGTGTTTGTGGTGTAACAGTTGTATTAGACTTGGTGTTTGTGGCATAACAGTTGTATTAGACTTGGTGTTTGTGGCATAACAGTTGTATTAGACTTGGTTTTTGTGGTGTAACAGTTGTATTAGACTTGGTGTTTGTGGCATAACAGTTGTTTTAGACTTGGTGTTTGTGGCATAACAGTTGTATTAGACTTGGTGTTTGTGGCATAACAGTTGTATTAGACTTGGTTTTTGTGGCATAACAGTTGTATTAGACTTGATGTTTGTGGTGTAACAGTTGTATTAGACTTGGTGTTTGTGGCATAACAGTTGTATTAGACTTGGTGTTTGTGGCATAACAGTTGTATTAGACTTGGTGTTTGTGGTGTAACAGTTGTATTAGACTTGGTTTTTGTGGCATAACAGTTGTATTAGACTTGGTGTTTGTGGTGTAACAGTTGTATTAGACTTGGTGTTTGTGGTGTAACAGTTGTATTAGACTTGGTTTTTGTGGTGTAACAGTTGTATTAGACTTGGTGTTTGTGGTGTAACAGTTGTATTAGACTTGGTTTTTGTGGTGTAACAGTTGTATTAGACTTGGTGTTTGTGGTGTAACAGTTGTATTAGACTTGGTGTTTGTGGTGTAACAGTTGTATTAGACTTGGTGTTTGTGGTGTAACAGTTGTATTAGACTTGGTGTTTGTGGTGTAACAGTTGTATTAGACTTGGTGTTTGTGGTGTAACAGTTGTATTAGACTTGGTGTTTGTGGCATAACAGTTGTATTAGACTTGGTGTTTGTGGTGTAACAGTTGTATTAGACTTGGTGTTTGTGGTGTAACAGTTGTATTAGACTTGGTGTTTGTGGTGTAACAGTTGTATTAGACTTGGTGTTTGTGGCATAACAGTTGTATTAGACTTGGTGTTTGTGGTGTAACAGTTGTATTAGACTTGGTGTTTGTGGTGTAACAGTTGTATTAGACTTGGTGTTTGTGGCATAACAGTTGTATTAGACTTGGTTTTTGTGGCGTAACAGTTGTATTAGACTTGGTGTTTGTGGCATAACAGTTGTATTAGACTTGGTGTTTGTGGCATAACAGTTGTATTAGACTTGGTGTTTGTGGCATAACAGTTGTATTAGACTTGGTTTTTGTGGCATAACAGTTGTATTAGACTTGGTGTTTGTGGTGTAACAGTTGTATTAGACTTGATGTTTGTGGCGTAACAGTTGTATTAGACTTGATGTTTGTGGCATAACAGTTGTATTAGACTTGGTTTTTGTGGTGTAACAGTTGTATTAGACTTGGTGTTTGTGGTGTAACAGTTGTATTAGACTTGGTGTTTGTGGTGTAACAGTTGTATTAGACTTGGTGTTTGTGGTGTAACAGTTGTATTAGACTTGGTGTTTGTGGTGTAACAGTTGTATTAGACTTGGTTTTTGTGGTGTAACAGTTGTATTAGACTTGGTTTTTGTGGTGTAACAGTTGTATTAGACTTGGTGTTTGTGGTGTAACAGTTGTATTAGACTTGGTTTTTGTGGCATAACAGTTGTATTAGACTTGGTGTTTGTGGTGTAACAGTTGTATTAGACTTGGTGTTTGTGGCATAACAGTTGTTTTAGACTTGGTGTTTGTGGCATAACAGTTGTATTAGACTTGGTGTTTGTGGCATAACAGTTGTATTAGACTTGGTTTTTGTGGCATAACAGTTGTATTAGACTTGATGTTTGTGGTGTAACAGTTGTATTAGACTTGGTGTTTGTGGTGTAACAGTTGTATTAGACTTGGTTTTTGTGGTGTAACAGTTGTATTAGACTTGGTGTTTGTGGTGTAACAGTTGTATTAGACTTGGTTTTGTGGTGTAACAGTTGTATTAGACTTGGTGTTTGTGGTGTAACAGTTGTATTAGACTTGGTATTTGTGGTGTAACAGTTGTATTAGACTTGGTGTTTGTGGTGTAACAGTTGTATTAGACTTGGTGTTTGTGGTGTAACAGTTGTATTAGACTTGGTGTTTGTGGTGTAACAGTTGTATTAGACTTGGTGTTTGTGGTGTAACAGTTGTATTAGACTTGGTGTTTGTGGTGTAACAGTTGTATTAGACTTGGTGTTTGTGGTGTAACAGTTGTATTAGACTTGGTGTTTGTGGTGTAACAGTTGTATTAGACTTGGTGTTTGTGGCATAACAGTTGTATTAGACTTGGTGTTTGTGGTGTAACAGTTGTATTAGACTTGGTGTTTGTGGTGTAACAGTTGTATTAGACTTGGTGTTTGTGGCATAACAGTTGTATTAGACTTGGTTTTGTGTGTGTAACAGTTGTATTAGACTTGGTGTTTGTGGTGTAACAGTTGTATTAGACTTGGTGTTTGTGGCATAACAGTTGTATTAGACTTGGTGTTTGTGGCATAACAGTTGTATTAGACTTGGTTTTTGTGGCATAACAGTTGTATTAGACTTGGTGTTTGTGGTGTAAAGTTGTATTAGACTTGGTGTTTGTGGCGTAACAGTTGTATTAGACTTGGTGTTTGTGGCATAACAGTTGTATTAGACTTGGTTTTTGTGGTGTAACAGTTGTATTAGACTTGGTGTTTGTGGTGTAACAGTTGTATTAGACTTGGTGTTTGTGGTGTAACAGTTGTATTAGACTTGGTGTTTGTGGTGTAACAGTTGTATTAGACTTGGTGTTTGTGGTGTAACAGTTGTATTAGACTTGGTTTTTGTGGTGTAACAGTTGTATTAGACTTGGTTTTTGTGGTGTAACAGTTGTATTAGACTTGGTGTTTGTGGTGTAACAGTTGTATTAGACTTGGTTTTTGTGGTGTAACAGTTGTATTAGACTTGGTGTTTGTGGTGTAACAGTTGTATTAGACTTGGTGTTTGTGGTGTAACAGTTGTATTAGACTTGGTTTTTGTGGTGTAACAGTTGTATTAGACTTGGTTTTTGTGGTGTAACAGTTGTATTAGACTTGGTGTTTGTGGTGTAACAGTTGTATTAGACTTGGTGTTTGTGGTGTAACAGTTGTATTAGACTTGGTTTTTGTGGTGTAACAGTTGTATTAGACTTGGTGTTTGTGGTGTAACAGTTGTATTAGACTTGGTGTTTGTGGTGTAACAGTTGTATTAGACTTGGTGTTTGTGGTGTAACAGTTGTATTAGACTTGGTGTTTGTGGCGTAACAGTTGTATTAGACTTGGTGTTTGTGGCATAACAGTTGTATTAGACTTGGTGTTTGTGGCGTAACAGTTGTATTAGACTTGGTTTTTGTGGCGTAACAGTTGTATTAGACTTGGTGTTTGTGGTGTAACAGTTGTATTAGACTTGGTTTTTGTGGCGTAACAGTTGTATTAGACTTGGTGTTTGTGGTGTAACAGTTGTATTAGACTTGGTGTTTGTGGTGTAACAGTTGTATTAGACTTGGTGTTTGTGGTGTAACAGTTGTATTAGACTTGGTTTTTGTGGTGTAACAGTTGTATTAGACTTGGTGTTTGTGGTGTAACAGTTGTATTAGACTTGGTTTTTGTGGTGTAACAGTTGTATTAGACTTGGTGTTTGTGGTGTAACAGTTGTATTAGACTTGGTGTTTGTGGTGTAACAGTTGTATTAGACTTGGTTTTTGTGGTGTAACAGTTGTATTAGACTTGGTTGTTGTGGTGTAACAGTTGTATTAGACTTGGTGTTTGTGGTGTAACAGTTGTATTAGACTTGGTGTTTGTGGCATAACAGTTGTATTAGACTTGGTGTTTGTGGTGTAACAGTTGTATTAGACTTGGTGTTTGTGGTGTAACAGTTGTATTAGACTTGGTGTTTGTGGTGTAACAGTTGTATTAGACTTGGTGTTTGTGGTGTAACAGTTGTATTAGACTTGGTGTTTGTGGTGTAACAGTTGTATTAGACTTGGTGTTTGTGGTGTAACAGTTGTATTAGACTTGGTGTTTGTGGCATAACAGTTGTATTAGACTTGGTTTTTGTGGTGTAACAGTTGTATTAGACTTGGTGTTTGTGGCATAACAGTTGTATTAGACTTGGTGTTTGTGGCATAACAGTTGTATTAGACTTGGTGTTTGTGGCATAACAGTTGTATTAGACTTGGTGTTTGTGGCATAACAGTTGTATTAGACTTGGTTTTGTGGTGTAACAGTTGTATTAGACTTGATGTTTGTGGTGTAACAGTTGTATTAGACTTGGTGTTTGTGGCGTAACAGTTGTATTAGACTTGGTGTTTGTGGTGTAACAGTTGTATTAGACTTGGTTTTGTGGTGTAACAGTTGTATTAGACTTGGTGTTTGTGGTGTAACAGTTGTATTAGACTTGGTGTTTGTGGTGTAACAGTTGTATTAGACTTGGTGTTTGTGGTGTAACAGTTGTATTAGACTTGGTGTTTGTGGTGTAACAGTTGTATTAGACTTGGTTTTTGTGGTGTAACAGTTGTATTAGACTTGGTTTTGTGGTGTAACAGTTGTATTAGACTTGGTGTTTGTGGTGTAACAGTTGTATTAGACTTGGTGTTTGTGGTGTAACAGTTGTATTAGACTTGGTGTTTGTGGCGTAACAGTTGTATTAGACTTGGTGTTTGTGGCATAACAGTTGTATTAGACTTGGTTTTTGTGGCATAACAGTTGTATTAGACTTGATGTTTGTGGTGTAACAGTTGTATTAGACTTGGTGTTTGTGGCATAACAGTTGTATTAGACTTGGTGTTTGTGGCATAACAGTTGTATTAGACTTGGTGTTTGTGGCATAACAGTTGTATTAGACTTGGTTTTTGTGGTGTAACAGTTGTATTAGACTTGATGTTTGTGGTGTAACAGTTGTGTTAGACTTGGTATTTGTGGTGTAACAGTTGTATTAGACTTGGTTTTTGTGGTGTAACAGTTGTATTAGACTTGGTGTTTGTGGTGTAACAGTTGTATTAGACTTGGTTTTTGTGGTGTAACAGTTGTATTAGACTTGGTGTTTGTGGTGTAACAGTTGTATTAGACTTGGTATTTGTGGTGTAACAGTTGTATTAGACTTGGTGTTTGTGGTGTAACAGTTGTATTAGACTTGGTGTTTGTGGTGTAACAGTTGTATTAGACTTGGTGTTTGTGGCGTAACAGTTGTATTAGACTTGGTGTTTGTGGCATAACAGTTGTATTAGACTTGGTGTTTGTGGTGTAACAGTTGTATTAGACTTGGTGTTTGTGGTGTAACAGTTGTATTAGACTTGGTGTTTGTGGTGTAACAGTTGTATTAGACTTGGTGTTTGTGGCATAACAGTTGTATTAGACTTGGTGTTTGTGGTGTAACAGTTGTATTAGACTTGGTGTTTGTGGTGTAACAGTTGTATTAGACTTGGTGTTTGTGGCATAACAGTTGTATTAGACTTGGTTTTTGTGGCGTAACAGTTGTATTAGACTTGGTGTTTGTGGCATAACAGTTGTATTAGACTTGGTGTTTGTGGCATAACAGTTGTATTAGACTTGGTGTTTGTGGCATAACAGTTGTATTAGACTTGGTTTTTGTGGCATAACAGTTGTATTAGACTTGATGTTTGTGGTGTAACAGTTGTATTAGACTTGATGTTTGTGGCGTAACAGTTGTATTAGACTTGATGTTTGTGGCATAACAGTTGTATTAGACTTGGTTTTGTGGTGTAACAGTTGTATTAGACTTGGTGTTTGTGGTGTAACAGTTGTATTAGACTTGGTGTTTGTGGTGTAACAGTTGTATTAGACTTGGTGTTTGTGGTGTAACAGTTGTATTAGACTTGGTGTTTGTGGTGTAACAGTTGTATTAGACTTGGTTTTTGTGGTGTAACAGTTGTATTAGACTTGGTTTTTGTGGTGTAACAGTTGTATTAGACTTGGTGTTTGTGGTGTAACAGTTGTATTAGACTTGGTTTTTGTGGTGTAACAGTTGTATTAGACTTGGTGTTTGTGGTGTAACAGTTGTATTAGACTTGGTGTTTGTGGTGTAACAGTTGTATTAGACTTGGTTTTTGTGGTGTAACAGTTGTATTAGACTTGGTTTTTGTGGTGTAACAGTTGTATTAGACTTGATGTTTGTGGTGTAACAGTTGTATTAGACTTGGTATTTGTGGTGTAACAGTTGTATTAGACTTGGTTTTTGTGGTGTAACAGTTGTATTAGACTTGGTGTTTGTGGTGTAACAGTTGTATTAGACTTGGTTTTTGTGGTGTAACAGTTGTATTAGACTTGGTGTTTGTGGTGTAACAGTTGTGTTAGACTTGGTATTTGTGGTGTAACAGTTGTATTAGACTTGGTGTTTGTGGTGTAACAGTTGTATTAGACTTGGTGTTTGTGGTGTAACAGTTGTATTAGACTTGGTGTTTGTGGCGTAACAGTTGTATTAGACTTGGTGTTTGTGGCATAACAGTTGTATTAGACTTGGTGTTTGTGGTGTAACAGTTGTATTAGACTTGGTGTTTGTGGTGTAACAGTTGTATTAGACTTGGTGTTTGTGGTGTAACAGTTGTATTAGACTTGGTGTTTGTGGCATAACAGTTGTATTAGACTTGGTGTTTGTGGTGTAACAGTTGTATTAGACTTGGTGTTTGTGGTGTAACAGTTGTATTAGACTTGGTGTTTGTGGCATAACAGTTGTATTAGACTTGGTTTTTGTGGCGTAACAGTTGTATTAGACTTGGTGTTTGTGGCATAACAGTTGTATTAGACTTGGTGTTTGTGGCATAACAGTTGTATTAGACTTGGTGTTTGTGGCATAACAGTTGTATTAGACTTGGTTTTTGTGGCATAACAGTTGTATTAGACTTGGTGTTTGTGGTGTAAAAGTTGTATTAGACTTGATGTTTGTGGCGTAACAGTTGTATTAGACTTGATGTTTGTGGCATAACAGTTGTATTAGACTTGGTTTTTGTGGTGTAACAGTTGTATTAGACTTGGTGTTTGTGGTGTAACAGTTGTATTAGACTTGGTGTTTGTGGTGTAACAGTTGTATTAGACTTGGTGTTTGTGGTGTAACAGTTGTATTAGACTTGGTGTTTGTGGTGTAACAGTTGTATTAGACTTGGTTTTTGTGGTGTAACAGTTGTATTAGACTTGGTTTTTGTGGTGTAACAGTTGTATTAGACTTGGTGTTTGTGGTGTAACAGTTGTATTAGACTTGGTTTTTGTGGTGTAACAGTTGTATTAGACTTGGTGTTTGTGGTGTAACAGTTGTATTAGACTTGGTGTTTGTGGTGTAACAGTTGTATTAGACTTGGTTTTTGTGGTGTAACAGTTGTATTAGACTTGGTTTTTGTGGTGTAACAGTTGTATTAGACTTGGTGTTTGTGGTGTAACAGTTGTATTAGACTTGGTGTTTGTCGTGTAACAGTTGTATTAGACTTGGTTTTTGTGGTGTAACAGTTGTATTAGACTTGGTGTTTGTGGTGTAACAGTTGTATTAGACTTGGTGTTTGTGGTGTAACAGTTGTATTAGACTTGGTGTTTGTGGTGTAACAGTTGTATTAGACTTGGTGTTTGTGGCGTAACAGTTGTATTAGACTTGATGTTTGTGGCATAACAGTTGTATTAGACTTGATGTTTGTGGCGTAACAGTTGTATTAGACTTGGTTTTTGTGGCGTAACAGTTGTATTAGACTTGGTGTTTGTGGTGTAACAGTTGTATTAGACTTGGTTTTTGTGGCGTAACAGTTGTATTAGACTTGGTGTTTGTGGTGTAACAGTTCTGTTAGACTTGGTGTTTGTGGTGTAACAGTTGTGTTAGACTTGGTATTTGTGGTGTAACACTTGTATTAGACTTGGTTTTTGTGGTGTAACAGTTGTATTAGACTTGGTGTTTGTGGTGTAACAGTTGTATTAGACTTGGTTTTTGTGGTGTAACAGTTGTATTAGACTTGGTGTTTGTGGTGTAACAGTTGTGTTAGTCTTGGTATTTGTGGTGTAACAGTTGTATTAGACTTGGTTTTTGTGGTGTAACAGTTGTATTAGACTTGGTTGTTGTGGTGTAACAGTTGTATTAGACTTGGTGTTTGTGGTGTAACAGTTGTATTAGACTTGGTGTTTGTGGCATAACAGTTGTATTAGACTTGGTGTTTGTGGTGTAACAGTTGTATTAGACTTGGTGTTTGTGGTGTAACAGTTGTATTAGACTTGGTGTTTGTGGTGTAACAGTTGTATTAGACTTGGTGTTTGTGGCATAACAGTTGTATTAGACTTGGTGTTTGTGGTGTAACAGTTGTATTAGACTTGGTGTTTGTGGTGTAACAGTTGTATTAGACTTGGTGTTTGTGGCATAACAGTTGTATTAGACTTGGTTTTTGTGGCGTAACAGTTGTATTAGACTTGGTGTTTGTGGCATAACAGTTGTATTAGACTTGGTGTTTGTGGCATAACAGTTGTATTAGACTTGGTGTTTGTGGCATAACAGTTGTATTAGACTTGGTTTTTGTGGCATAACAGTTGTATTAGACTTGATGTTTGTGGTGTAAAAGTTGTATTAGACTTGATGTTTGTGGCGTAACAGTTGTATTAGACTTGATGTTTGTGGCATAACAGTTGTATTAGACTTGGTTTTTGTGGTGTAACAGTTGTATTAGACTTGGTGTTTGTGGTGTAACAGTTGTATTAGACTTGGTGTTTGTGGTGTAACAGTTGTATTAGACTTGGTGTTTGTGGTGTAACAGTTGTATTAGACTTGGTGTTTGTGGTGTAACAGTTGTATTAGACTTGGTTTTTGTGGTGTAACAGTTGTATTAGACTTGGTTTTTGTGGTGTAACAGTTGTATTAGACTTGGTTTTTGTGGCGTAACAGTTGTATTAGACTTGGTTTTTGTGGTGTAACAGTTGTATTAGACTTGGTGTTTGTGGTGTAACAGTTGTATTAGACTTGGTGTTTGTGGTGTAACAGTTGTATTAGACTTGGTTTTTGTGGTGTAACAGTTGTATTGGACTTGGTTTTTGTGGTGTAACAGTTGTATTAGACTTGGTGTTTGTGGTGTAACAGTTGTATTAGACTTGGTGTTTGTGGTGTAACAGTTGTATTAGACTTGGTTTTTGTGGTGTAACAGTTGTATTAGACTTGGTGTTTGTGGCGTAACAGTTGTATTAGACTTGATGTTTGTGGCATAACAGTTGTATTAGACTTGATGTTTGTGGCGTAACAGTTGTATTAGACTTGGTTTTTGTGGCGTAACAGTTGTATTAGACTTGGTGTTTGTGGTGTAACAGTTGTGTTAGACTTGGTGTTTGTGGTGTAACAGTTGTGTTAGACTTGGTATTTGTGGTGTAACATTTGTATTAGACTTGGTTTTGTGGTGTAACAGTTGTATTAGACTTGGTGTTTGTGGTGTAACAGTTGTATTAGACTTGGTGTTTGTGGTGTAACAGTTGTATTAGACTTGGTGTTTGTGGTGTAACAGTTGTATTAGACTTGGTGTTTGTGGCGTAACAGTTGTATTAGACTTGATGTTTGTGGCATAACAGTTGTATTAGACTTGATGTTTGTGGCGTAACAGTTGTATTAGACTTGGTGTTTGTGGTGTAACAGTTGTATTAGACTTGGTTTTTGTGGCGTAACAGTTGTATTAGACTTGGTGTTTGTGGTGTAACAGTTCTGTTAGACTTGGTGTTTGTGGTGTAACAGTTGTATTAGACTTGATGTTTGTGGCATAACAGTTGTATTAGACTTGGTGTTTGTGGTGTAACAGTTGTATTAGACTTGGTTTTGTGGTGTAACAGTTGTATTAGACTTGGTGTTTGTGGTGTAACAGTTGTATTAGACTTGGTGTTTGTGGTGTAACAGTTGTATTAGACTTGGTGTTTGTGGTGTAACAGTTGTATTAGACTTGGTGTTTGTGGTGTAACAGTTGTATTAGACTTGGTGTTTGTGGCGTAACAGTTGTATTAGACTTGATGTTTGTGGCATAACAGTTGTATTAGACTTGATGTTTGTGGCGTAACAGTTGTATTAGACTTGGTTTTTGTGGCGTAACAGTTGTATTAGACTTGGTGTTTGTGGTGTAACAGTTGTATTAGACTTGGTGTTTGTGGTGTAACAGTTGTATTAGACTTGGTGTTTGTGGTGTAACAGTTCTGTTAGACTTGGTGTTTGTGGTGTAACAGTTGTGTTAGACTTGGTATTTGTGGTGTAACACTTGTATTAGACTTGGTTTTTGTGGTGTAACAGTTGTATTAGACTTGGTGTTTGTGGTGTAACAGTTGTATTAGACTTGGTTTTTGTGGTGTAACAGTTGTATTAGACTTGGTGTTTGTGGTGTAACAGTTGTGTTAGTCTTGGTATTTGTGGTGTAACAGTTGTATTAGACTTGGTTTTTGTGGTGTAACAGTTGTATTAGACTTGGTTGTTGTGGTGTAACAGTTGTATTAGACTTGGTGTTTGTGGTGTAACAGTTGTATTAGACTTGGTGTTTGTGGCATAACAGTTGTATTAGACTTGGTGTTTGTGGTGTAACAGTTGTATTAGACTTGGTGTTTGTGGTGTAACAGTTGTATTAGACTTGGTGTTTGTGGTGTAACAGTTGTATTAGACTTGGTGTTTGTGGCATAACAGTTGTATTAGACTTGGTGTTTGTGGTGTAACAGTTGTATTAGACTTGGTGTTTGTGGTGTAACAGTTGTATTAGACTTGGTGTTTGTGGCATAACAGTTGTATTAGACTTGGTTTTTGTGGCGTAACAGTTGTATTAGACTTGGTGTTTGTGGCATAACAGTTGTATTAGACTTGGTGTTTGTGGCATAACAGTTGTATTAGACTTGGTGTTTGTGGCATAACAGTTGTATTAGACTTGGTGTTTGTGGCATAACAGTTGTATTAGACTTGGTGTTTGTGGCATAACAGTTGTATTAGACTTGGTGTTTGTGGCATAACAGTTGTATTAGACTTGGTTTTTGTGGCATAACAGTTGTATTAGACTTGATGTTTGTGGCGTAAAAGTTGTATTAGACTTGATGTTTGTGGCGTAACAGTTGTATTAGACTTGATGTTTGTGGTATAACAGTTGTATTAGACTTGGTTTTTGTGGTGTAACAGTTGTATTAGACTTGGTGTTTGTGGTGTAACAGTTGTATTAGACTTGGTGTCTGTGGTGTAACAGTTGTATTAGACTTGGTGTTTGTGGTGTAACATTTGGATTAGACTTGGTTTTTGTGGTGTAACAGTTGTATTAGACTTGGTGTTTGTGGTGTAACAGTTGTATTAGACTTGGTGTTTGTGGTGTAACAGTTGTATTAGACTTGGTGTTTGTGGTGTAACAGTTGTATTAGAATTGGTGTTTGTGGCGTAACAGTTGTATTAGACTTGATGTTTGTGGCATAACAGTTGTATTAGACTTGATGTTTGTGGCGTAACAGTTGTATTAGACTTGGTGTTTGTGGTGTAACAGTTGTATTAGACTTGGTTTTTGTGGCGTAACAGTTGTATTAGACTTGGTGTTTGTGGTGTAACAGTTCTGTTAGACTTGGTGTTTGTGGTGTAACAGTTGTATTAGACTTGATGTTTGTGGCATAACAGTTGTATTAGACTTGGTGTTTGTGGTGTAACAGTTCTGTTAGACTTGGTGTTTGTGGTGTAACAGTTGTGTTAGACTTGGTATTTGTGGTGTAACATTTGGATTAGACTTGGTTTTTGTGGTGTAACAGTTGTATTAGACTTGGTGTTTGTGGTGTAACAGTTGTATTAGACTTGGTGTTTGTGGTGTAACAGTTGTATTAGACTTGGTGTTTGTGGTGTAACAGTTGTATTAGAATTGGTGTTTGTGGCGTAACAGTTGTATTAGACTTGATGTTTGTGGCATAACAGTTGTATTAGACTTGATGTTTGTGGCGTAACAGTTGTATTAGACTTGGTGTTTGTGGTGTAACAGTTGTATTAGACTTGGTTTTTGTGGCGTAACAGTTGTATTAGACTTGGTGTGTGTGGTGTAACAGTTCTGTTAGACTTGGTGTTTGTGGTGTAACAGTTGTGTTAGACTTGGTATTTGTGGTGTAACACTTGTATTAGACTTGGTTTTTGTGGTGTAACAGTTGTATTAGACTTGGTGTTTGTGGTGTAACAGTTGTATTAGACTTGGTGTTTGTGGTGTAACAGTTGTATTCTATCTATCTATTGACCTTTCGAGCCGTAACCGGCCCATAGGGCGTAGACCAAGATACACCTTCTCCTATATGGATTTTTTTTGTTCTAGCAGTTTTCTTTTAAAGATATTTTATCAAATCTCGCCATCTGTCTCTGTTCTGTGCAAGCAGTTCTATCTCATTGAGGGAGCCGACTCCTGCTGCTCTTGCCTCTCTCATCAATGTTCTTCTCAGTGTCTCCCTGGGTCTTCCTCTTTTTCTTTTACCTGTTGTTTCCCATATGAGGGCTTGCTTTGCTATTCGGTTATTATCTCTTCTCATCACATGTCCAACGTATGACCATCGTCTTTTCTTTATTACTGAAGATATTAGTGGTTGATTGGCGATTTCTCTAATTTCCTCATTTGTTTTGAATTCGTTCCATGCTATACCAAGTATTTTCCTTAGACATTTATTTTCGAATGCGTTCAACTTTGTTTCTATATCTCTTGTTGTTTTCCAGCTTTCACACGCATACGTAAGGGTTGATAGTACATTTGATTTGAATAGCCTAAGTTTTGTGTTTGTGCTGATAAGTTTTGATTTCCACAACTTTTCAAGGCTTCTGAAAGACATTGCTGCTTTAGCTATTCTGATTTTAATTTCTTTGCTCGTATCCCCTTCTCGATCAATGTGACTTCCAAGATAGATAACGTGATCGATCTCTTCTACTGGTTTGTTTTCCATGTATATTTTGTCACCTGTTGGAATTAAACTAGTCATGACTTTAGTCTTTTCATGATTGATCTCAAGCCCAATTTTGCTGGCTATTGATGATAGTTCATTTGTGTTTTCCTGCATCGTTTTTATCTGACTGCTGATGAGGACTATGTCATCAGCAAAGTCCAGGTCCTCCAAATGGTCTCCTTGTATCCATTCGATGCCTTTATTACCAGTGCAGCATTTCTTCATTATGAAGTCCATAACAATTCCAAATAACAAGGGCGATAAAATACATCCTTGTTTAACCCCAGTTTACAGTTGTATTAGACTTGGTGTTTGTGGTGTAACAGTTGTATTAGACTTGGTGTTTGTGGTGTAACAGTTGTATTAGACTTGGTTTTTGTGGTGTAACAGTTGTGTTAGACTTGGTATTTGTGGTGTAACACTTGTATTAGACTTGGTTTTTGTGGTGTAACAGTTGTATTAGACTTGGTGTTTGTGGCATAACAGTTGTATTAGACTTGGTGTTTGTGGTGTAACAGTTGTATTAGACTTGGTGTTTGTGGTGTAACAGTTGTATTAGACTTGGTGTTTGTGGTGTAACAGTTGTATTAGACTTGGTGTTTGTGGCATAACAGTTGTATTAGACTTGGTGTTTGTGGTGTAACAGTTGTATTAGACTTGGTGTTTGTGGTGTAACAGTTGTATTAGACTTGGTGTTTGTGGCATAACAGTTGTATTAGACTTGGTGTTTGTGGCATAACAGTTGTATTAGACTTGGTTTTTGTGGCGTAACAGTTGTATTAGACTTGGTGTTTGTGGCATAATAGTTGTTTTAGACTTGGTGTTTGTGGCATAACAGTTGTATTAGACTTGGTGTTTGTGGCATAACAGTTGTATTAGGCTTGGTTTTTGTGGCATAACAGTTGTATTAGACTTGATGTTTGTGGTGTAAAAGTTGTATTAGACTTGAAGTTTGTGGCGTAACAGTTGTATTAGACTTGATGTTTGTGGCATAACAGTTGTATTAGACTTGGTGTTTGTGGTGTAACAGTTGTATTAGACTTGGTTTTTGTGGTGTAACAGTTGTATTAGACTTGGTGTTTGTGGTGTAACAGTTGTATTAGACTTGGTGTCTGTGGTGTAACAGTTGTATTAGACTTGGTGTTTGTGGTGTAACAGTTGTATTAGACTTGGTGTTTGTGGTGTAACAGTTGTATTAGACTTGGTGTTTGTGGCGTAACAGTTGTATTAGACTTGATGTTTGTGGCATAACAGTTTTATTAGACTTGATGTTTGTGGCGTAACAGTTGTATTAGACTTGGTTTTTGTGGCGTAACAGTTGTATTAGACTTGGTGTTTGTGGTGTAACAGTTGTATTAGACTTGGTTTTTGTGGCGTAACAGTTGTATTAGACTTGGTGTTTGTGGTGTAACAGTTCTGTTAGACTTGGTGTTTGTGGTGTAACAGTTGTGTTAGACTTGGTATTTGTGGTGTAACACTTGTATTAGACTTGGTTTTTGTGGTGTAACAGTTGTATTAGACTTGGTGTTTGTGGTGTAACAGTTGTATTAGACTTGGTTTTTGTGGTGTAACAGTTGTATTAGACTTGGTGTTTGTGGTGTAACAGTTGTGTTAGTCTTGGTATTTGTGGTGTAACAGTTGTATTAGACTTGGTTTTTGTGGTGTAACAGTTGTATTAGACTTGGTTTTTGTGGTGTAACAGTTGTATTAGACTTGGTGTTTGTGGTGTAACAGTTGTATTAGACTTGGTGTTTGTGGCATAACAGTTGTATTAGACTTGGTGTTTGTGGTGTAACAGTTGTATTAGACTTGGTGTTTGTGGTGTAACAGTTGTATTAGACTTGGTGTTTGTGGTGTAACAGTTGTATTAGACTTGGTGTTTGTGGCATAACAGTTGTATTAGACTTGGTGTTTGTGGTGTAACAGTTGTATTAGACTTGGTGTTTGTGGTGTAACAGTTGTATTAGACTTGGTGTTTGTGGCATAACAGTTGTATTAGACTTGGTGTTTGTGGCATAACAGTTGTATTAGACTTGGTTTTTGTGGCGTAACAGTTGTATTAGACTTGGTGTTTGTGGCATAACAGTTGTATTAGACTTGGTGTTTGTGGCATAACAGTTGTATTAGACTTGGTGTTTGTGGCATAACAGTTGTATTAGACTTGGTTTTTGTGGCATAACAGTTGTATTAGACTTGATGTTTGTGGTGTAAAAGTTGTATTAGACTTGATGTTTGTGGCGTAACAGTTGTATTAGACTTGATGTTTGTGGCATAACAGTTGTATTAGACTTGGTGTTTGTGGTGTAACAGTTGTATTAGACTTGGTTTTTGTGGTGTAACAGTTGTATTAGACTTGGTGTTTGTGGTGTAACAGTTGTATTAGACTTGGTGTCTGTGGTGTAACAGTTGTATTAGACTTGGTGTTTGTGGTGTAACAGTTGTATTAGACTTGGTGTTTGTGGTATACCAGTTGTATTAGACTTGGTTTTTGTGGTGTAACAGTTGTATTGGACTTGGTTTTTGTGGTGTAACAGTTGTATTAGACTTGCTGTTTGTGGTGTAACAGTTGTATTAGACTTGGTGTTTGTGGCGTAACAGTTGTATTAGACTTGATGTTTGTGGCATAACAGTTGTATTAGACTTGATGTTTGTGGCGTAACAGTTGTATTAGACTTGTTTTTTGTGGCATAACAGTTGTATTAGACTTGGTGTTTGTGGTGTAACAGTTGTATTAGACTTGGTTTTTGTGGCGTAACAGTTGTATTAGACTTGGTGTTTGTGGTGTAACAGTTCTGTTAGACTTGGTGTTTGTGGTGTAACAGTTGTGTTAGACTTGGTATTTGTGGTGTAACACTTCGATTAGACTTGGTTTTTGTGGTGTAACAGTTGTATTAGACTTGGTGTTTGTGGTGTAACAGTTGTATTAGACTTGGTGTTTGTGGTGTAACAGTTGTATTAGACTTGGTGTTTGTGGTGTAACAGTTGTATTAGACTTGGTGTTTGTGGCGTAACAGTTGTATTAGACTTGATGTTTGTGGCATAACAGTTGTATTAGACTTGATGTTTGTGGCGTAACAGTTGTATTAGACTTGGTGTTTGTGGTGTAACAGTTGTATTAGACTTGGTTTTTGTGGCGTAACAGTTGTATTAGACTTGGTGTTTGTGGTGTAACAGTTCTGTTAGACTTGGTGTTTGTGGTGTAACAGTTGTGTTAGACTTGGTATTTGTGGTGTAACACTTGTATTAGACTTGGTTTTTGTGGTGTAACAGTTGTATTAGACTTGGTGTTTGTGGTGTAACAGTTGTATTAGACTTGGTGTTTGTGGTGTAACAGTTGTATTAGACTTGGTTTTTGTGGTGTAACAGTTGTATTAGACTTGGTGTTTGTGGTGTAACAGTTGTGTTAGTCTTGGTATTTGTGGTGTAACAGTTGTATTAGACTTGGTTTTTGTGGTGTAACAGTTGTATTAGACTTGGTGTTTGTGGTGTAACTGTTGTATTAGACTTGGTGTTTGTGGTGTAACAGTTGTATTAGACTTGGTTTTTGTGGCGTAACAGTTGTATTAGACTTGGTTTTTGTGGTGTAACAGTTGTATTAGACTTGGTGTTTGTGGCATAACAGTTGTATTAGACTTGGTGTTTGTGGTGTAACAGTTGTATTAGACTTGGTGTTTGTGGTGTAACAGTTGTATTAGACTTGGTGTTTGTGGCATAACAGTTGTATTAGACTTGGTGTTTGTGGCATAACAGTTGTATTAGACTTGGTTTTTTGTGGCATAACAGTTGTATTAGACTTGGTGTTTGTGGCATAACAGTTGTATTAGACTTGGTGTTTGTGGCATAACAGTTGTATTAGACTTGGTGTTTGTGGCATAACAGTTGTATTAGACTTGGTTTTTGTGGCATAACAGTTGTATTAGACTTGATGTTTGTGGCATAACAGTTGTATTAGACTTGATGTTTGTGGCGTAACAGTTGTATTAGACTTGGTGTTTGTGGTGTAACAGTTGTATTAGACTTGGTTTTTGTGGCGTAACAGTTGTATTAGACTTGGTGTTTGTGGTGTAACAGTTCTGTTAGACTTGGTGTTTGTGGCGTAAC
This sequence comes from Megaustenia siamemsis, assembly GCA_032433765.1. Classification (NCBI taxonomy): domain Eukaryota; kingdom Metazoa; phylum Mollusca; class Gastropoda; order Stylommatophora; family Ariophantidae; genus Megaustenia; species Megaustenia siamemsis. The sequence goes on along the minus strand of JAVIAB010000145.1, from coordinate 32,209,760 downwards.
AGTTGTGTTAGACTTGGTATTTGTGGTGTAACACTTGTATTAGACTTGGTTTTGTGGTGTAACAGTTGTATTAGACTTGGTGTTTGTGGTGTAACAGTTGTATTAGACTTGGTGTTTGTGGTGTAACAGTTGTATTAGACTTGGTTTTTGTGGTGTAACAGTTGTGTTAGACTTGGTATTTGTGGTGTAACACTTGTATTAGACTTGGTTTTTGTGGTGTAACAGTTGTATTAGACTTGGTTTTTGTGGTGTAACAGTTGTATTAGACTTGGTGTTTGTGGTGTAACTGTTGTATTAGACTTGGTGTTTGTGGTGTAACAGTTGTATTAGACTTGGTTTTTGTGGCGTAACAGTTGTATTAGACTTGGTTTTTGTGGTGTAACAGTTGTATTAGACTTGGTTTTTGTGGTCTAACAGTTGTATTAGACTTGGTGTTTGTGGTGTAACAGTTGTGTTAGACTTGGTATTTGTGGTGTAACAGTTGTATTAGACTTGGTTTTTGTGGTGTAACAGTTGTATTAGACTTGGTGTTTGTGGTGTAACTGTTGTATTAGACTTGGTGTTTGTGGTGTAACAGTTGTATTAGACTTGGTTTTTGTGGCGTAACAGTTGTATTAGACTTGGTTTTTGTGGTGTAACAGTTGTATTAGACTTGGTTTTTGTGGTCTAACAGTTGTATTAGACTTGGTGTTTGTGGTGTAACTGTTGTATTAGACTTGGTGTTTGTGGTGTAACAGTTGTATTAGACTTGGTTTTTGTGGTGTAACTGTTGTATTAGACTTGGTTTTTGTGGCGTAACAGTTGTATTAGACTTGGTTTTTGTGGTGTAACAGTTGTATTAGACTTGGTTTTTGTGGTGTAACAGTTGTATTAGACTTGGTGTTTGTGGTGTAACAGTTGTATTAGACTTGGTGTTTGTAGCGTAACAGTTGTATTAGACTTGGTGTTTGTGGTGTAACAGTTGTATTAGACTTGGTGTTTGTGGCATAACAGTTGTATTAGACTTGATATTTGTGGTGTAACAGTTGTATTAGACTTGATGTTTGTGGCATAACAGTTGTATTAGACTTGATGTTTGTGGTGTAACATTTGTATTAGACTTGGTGTTTGTGGCATAACAGTTGTATTAGACTTGGTGTTTGTGGTGTAACAGTTGTATTAGACTTGGTGTTTGTGGTGTAACAGTTGTATTAGACTTGGTGTTTGTGGTGTAACAGTTGTATTAGACTTGATGTTTGTGGCGTAACAGTTGTATTAGACTTGGTGTTTGTGGCGTAACAGTTGTATTAGACTTGATGTTTGTGGCGTAACAGTTGTATTAGACTTGGTGTTTGTGGCGTAACAGTTGTATTAGACTTGATGTTTGTGGCGTAACAGTTGTATTAGACTTGATGTTTGTGGCATAACAGTTGTGTTAGACTTGGTGTTTGTGGCGTAACAGTTGTATTAGACTTGATGTTTGTGGCGTAACAGTTGTGTTAGACTTGGTGTTTGTGGCGTAACAGTTGTGTTAGACTTGGTGTTTGTGGCGTAACAGTTGTGTTAGACTTGGTGTTTGTGGCGTAACAGTAGTGTTAGACTTGATGTTTGTTTCATAACAGTTGTATTAGACTTGATGTTTGTGGCATAACAGTTGTATTAGACTTGATGTTTGTGACATAACAGTTGTATTAGACTTGATGTTTGTGGTGTAACAGTTGTATTAGACGTGATGTTTGTGACATAACAGTTGTATTAGACTTGATGTTTGTGGCATAACAGTTGTATTAGACTTGGTGTTTGTGGCATAACAGTTGTATTAGACTTGGTTTTTGTGGCATAACAGTTGTATTAGACTTGATGTTTGTGGCATAACAGTTGTATTAGACTTGATGTTTGTGGCGTAACAGTTGTATTAGACTTGGTGTTTGTGGTGTAACAGTTGTATTAGACTTGGTTTTTGTGGCGTAACAGTTGTATTAGACTTGGTGTTTGTGGTGTAACAGTTCTGTTAGACTTGGTGTTTGTGGCGTAACAGTTGTGTTAGACTTGGTATTTGTGGTGTAACACTTGTATTAGACTTGGTTTTTGTGGTGTAACAGTTGTATTAGACTTGGTGTTTGTGGTGTAACAGTTGTATTAGACTTGGTGTTTGTGGTGTAACAGTTGTATTAGACTTGGTTTTTGTGGTGTAACAGTTGTATTAGACTTGGTGTTTGTGGTGTAACTGTTGTATTAGACTTGGTGTTTGTGGTGTAACAGTTGTATTAGACTTGGTTTTTGTGGCGTAACAGTTGTATTAGACTTGGTTTTTGTGGTGTAACAGTTGTATTAGACTTGGTTTTTGTGGTCTAACAGTTGTATTAGACTTGGTGTTTGTGGTGTAACAGTTGTGTTAGACTTGGTATTTGTGGTGTAACAGTTGTATTAGACTTGGTTTTTGTGGTGTAACAGTTGTATTAGACTTGGTGTTTGTGGTGTAACTGTTGTATTAGACTTGGTGTTTGTGGTGTAACAGTTGTATTAGACTTGGTTTTTGTGGCGTAACAGTTGTATTAGACTTGGTTTTTGTGGTGTAACAGTTGTATTAGACTTGGTTTTTGTGGTCTAACAGTTGTATTAGACTTGGTGTTTGTGGTGTAACTGTTGTATTAGACTTGGTGTTTGTGGTGTAACAGTTGTATTAGACTTGGTTTTTGTGGTGTAACTGTTGTATTAGACTTGGTTTTTGTGGCGTAACAGTTGTATTAGACTTGGTTTTTGTGGTGTAACAGTTGTATTAGACTTGGTTTTTGTGGTGTAACAGTTGTATTAGACTTGGTGTTTGTGGTGTAACAGTTGTATTAGACTTGGTGTTTGTAGCGTAACAGTTGTATTAGACTTGGTGTTTGTGGTGTAACAGTTGTATTAGACTTGGTGTTTGTGGCATAACAGTTGTATTAGACTTGATATTTGTGGTGTAACAGTTGTATTAGACTTGATGTTTGTGGCATAACAGTTGTATTAGACTTGATGTTTGTGGTGTAACATTTGTATTAGACTTGGTGTTTGTGGCATAACAGTTGTATTAGACTTGGTGTTTGTGGTGTAACAGTTGTATTAGACTTGGTGTTTGTGGTGTAACAGTTGTATTAGACTTGGTGTTTGTGGTGTAACAGTTGTATTAGACTTGATGTTTGTGGCGTAACAGTTGTATTAGACTTGGTGTTTGTGGCGTAACAGTTGTATTAGACTTGATGTTTGTGGCGTAACAGTTGTATTAGACTTGGTGTTTGTGGCGTAACAGTTGTATTAGACTTGATGTTTGTGGCGTAACAGTTGTATTAGACTTGATGTTTGTGGCATAACAGTTGTGTTAGACTTGGTGTTTGTGGCGTAACAGTTGTATTAGACTTGATGTTTGTGGCGTAACAGTTGTGTTAGACTTGGTGTTTGTGGCGTAACAGTTGTGTTAGACTTGGTGTTTGTGGCGTAACAGTTGTGTTAGACTTGGTGTTTGTGGCGTAACAGTAGTGTTAGACTTGATGTTTGTTTCATAACAGTTGTATTAGACTTGATGTTTGTGGCATAACAGTTGTATTAGACTTGATGTTTGTGACATAACAGTTGTATTAGACTTGATGTTTGTGGTGTAACAGTTGTATTAGACGTGATGTTTGTGACATAACAGTTGTATTAGACTTGATGTTTGTGACATAACAGTTGTATTAGACTTGATGTTTGTGACATAACAGTTGTATTAGACTTGATGTTTGTGACATAACAGTTGTATTAGACTTGATGTTTGTGACATAACAGTTGTATTAGACTTGATGTTTGTGGCATAACAGTTGTATTAGACTTGGTGTTTGTGGTGTAACAGCTTTATTTTGCTGTTTCATGTTAATGAGGCATACACTCACGTACACACAGAAACACACAATTTGCTAGTTTGGCTAATGTTCAGTGCAGAAGGGCAATGTCAGCGCTGACATTCTGAATGCCATCATGGATGCTGGATGAAAAATAATGGCTAATAAATTGTAATGATTCCACAACCATGAACACTCTGCATAAATATCATGTCAAGGGGATAAGACATGAGCGCTATGCAGAAATCCAAAGGAAACTTATCAACCAACACAACACTGGTGTCGTTAGTTGAGAGATATACTTCAGAAGAGATCTCAGCATGAACTTGTCCGATGTGCACGGAGGATGACCTTTTGACTAAACTATACTATATCTTCATCTTTATGAACTATTTTCTTCTATCACTGTCAATCAGTCTCTATCAAACACTTAAGCATTTAGTCTTAGTCAGGAATTATCCTTCAGTTATATATATATATATATATATATATATATATATATATATATATATGAGCCGCAATAGCTCAGTGGTTAGTGAACTGGACTACAAAGGACAAGAGGTAGAGTTTGATCCCAACCGACGGTTTCTGGGTTCACCCAGCCTTAAATGGGTACCGGATTTTTTTTCTGGGAAAGTAAAGCAGCACGGGCGTAATACCGACCACATTACTGTAAAAATTATGTGCCGAAGGTCTTTAAAATTTATCGTCACTAACACCACATTCCCTATACGCCACTTGGCATGATGTGGGTGCTTTACTTCTTTTTACTATATATATATATATAATATAATATATCCTTCAGCACAATATATCCTTCAATTTCTGTAAGACATTTTGCACCTTTGTCTCTATCAGGCACTGTATGTCATTTAGTCTCTGTTAGGCACTGTATGTCCTTGTATGTCCATCCATGTATGTCGACCTATGTGCCGAAGGTCTGTAAAATTTGTCGTCACTAACACCATATTCCCTATACGCCACTTGGCATGATGTTTGATGATTCCTTTACTTCTTTTTACTATATATAATATAATGTAATGTAATATAATATATCCCTTAGCACAATATATCCTTCAATTTCTGTAAGACATTTTGCACCTTTGTCTCTATCAGGCACTGTATGTCATTTAGTCTCTGTTAGGCACTGTATGTCCTTTAACCTCTTTTAGGCATTGTATGTCCTTTAGTCTCTGTTAGGCACTGTATGTCCTTTAACCTCTTTTAGGCACTGTATATCTTTTATTCTCTGTCAGACACTGTATGTCCTTTAGCCACAAATGTACTGATGGTAAATGGACAAATATTGACAAAAATACTTCACTAGTCACAAATGTACTGATGGATATAGACAAATATTGACAAAAATACTTCATTTGCCACAAATGTGCTGATGGACATGAACAAATATTGACAAAAACACTTCATTAGCCACAAATGTGCTGATGGACATGAACAAATATTGACAAAAATACTTCATTAGCCACAAATGTGCCAATGGACATGAACAAATATTGACCAAAACACTTCATTAGCCACAAATGTGCCAATGGACATGAACAAATATTGACCAAAACACTTCATTAGCCACAAATGTGCTGATGGACATGAACAAATATTGACAAAAATACTTCATTAGCCACAAATGTGGCATTCACTAGAGTAATCGGCAATCTGTGAGCGCAGCCATTGTTCTGTGTGCTACGTCTACATAATGGCTCATCGTATATCCCTAGACCGGCCGTACGCTAATGTTGAAAGGCGAAATGATGTATCTTTGTTCATGACTTTCCAGCACCGGGATGGCTCTAGGAGTTGCATGTTAGTCAGGAAGGATATTGTCTAAATTCAAGAGGACTACTGTGAGATCTAGGGTTGTCTTGCTTGCTGTGTTCGCCTGATGACTAAAAGAGTACACCTCTTCATCATCCGTCCTTAAAAGGACGTTAAGTGGGCGTGTCTGCTTTGTGTTGTGGCTTGCAGTATAATTGTGATATTTGCTCCTTTAGGCCCAACACATCTGATTTCAGCGCGAAATTTTTTAGAACCAGGTTGACTTCCCTCTTCGATCCCTACTCGCATGGCCAGACTAGACAGGTTAGTTTGTTAATAGAGGCACCACGGAGAGATGGAGCAGGGTCTGGATGGTTCTGATCCGCCGATCCTGGCGCAAGCCATCAGCTGTGGGTCGCTGACAACTTTCAGCTCTGGTGCTGTGAGGTGCGCCTTCGCCTCCGGGTAGACATGTGATTTTATAATTTCAATACGTGGTTTATAATTTCACAAATTCACGTTGCGTGAAGATCTTACGGTCTGTTATTTGATGTGCGACAGGGATAAACCGACGATTAACTGTGTTTTATATGTTCGGAATTGGAGTCAAATACGATGTCCCAACATCATCAAGCGCTATACATTTTTAAAAATATGACAATCATCATTTTAAGGAGGACGTCAACTTCCAGTCAATATGGTGGATAGGCGGCAGGAACCATTGAAGGCTATTTATGAAAAGTGTTCCTTGTTGCAGTTTCCTCATATTCCAAGTCCGGTTTGTTGCAGGAGCTACTGAGTTCTGTGCACACCGTGAGCTGTGTGTTTTCTCCATTTTGATCGTGTTTCAATATTCCAATTGTTTACGATGAATGATGATACCGTATGACAAGGAACAGTTGGCTGTGTTCACTTTCTGTGCGGTTTCACCTTATGTCTTTTGGCGTGTGCTGAGACTGCTTTGATGGGGACTACAGCTACCTTTCTTTGTTTGTGAGATGAGTTAGTAATTCGGATGATTCCACTGGCACGGAAGGCTGAGCAATTATGAATTTTAATTCATTTGTAGTGATACTGGGGCCTTCCATAACCATATATAACACTGGACACACAACAATAAGATCCAATAAAATCTATCTTTCTTGCCATACTGAAGAAGTCAGGCGCCACTGATTGTGAAGTCCATCACACTATTAGTCTCATCTTCCATATGACGAAAATATTACTAAGAATCATCATGAGACCACAAATAAGTGCGGAATATGTGGATTTGTGGAAGGAAAAGGCACCAATAATGCAAAATACATCTTAATTAAGAACATTGATAGAAAGATCTATATATGTGCTTTATAGACCGAGAATTATCATATTATGAGAAAACTCATACTCTTCTCATAATATCAATAGATACATTCTCTGTATTTTACCTCTTCATCACCACTTTATGTTCCCAGTATCACCATCATCATCGTGTGCCATACCGGCTGACGTAGGTGATCATATCCTTCAACAATTCTCTATCCACAGTGCAACCAGAATCTTCTATCATTGTAATAGGCGATCTCTCTTTCTGTGTATTTTGCCAATTGTAACCAAGTATTCCAACTTTCCTCTTCTCATCATGTGCCCGAAAAAAATGTTTGGTTGTTTCTTTTTGATGCTTCCTTTATCTGTTGGCTTCTTTGAGAAATCCCAGTATAGGTTACATATTTGTCTATGTCAGCATCATCAAGAGGAATAATTATCTATGTTGTACTCTGTCAAAAGCTGTGGTGTCATTTGTTGTTGTTATTAGGATCTTCATCATTGCACACCGGAAAAATCCTGATCCATATGCACGAACTCCGTAACACGACCAGTGATTTGCGCAGTCGGTACGTGTTTGCTGACAATTTTGGCAGCGGTTAAATTTATGGCCCACTCTTTTCGAATGTAACTGCCAAAGGGTCTTTAATGTGCGCGTGGGACCTCCTGTTTACTGCCGTTATCCGAGAGGGCTAGGCATCGAACGTCACTAAGAAACCACGAATTAATTTTTGTTTTGAAAAAAAAAAATAAATAAAACAAAAACACCACCAATTGTGGTGGTCATTGAACTCGGGTCCTTGCTGTCCAGAGGCAGACGATGTACCTCCCAGCACCCCCCCCCCCCTTTTCTTCTCAATATAACACGCATAAAGTAGATATTGGTTTGTTTACGTCATGTACTCTTCCATTAGTATCCTAATGTACACGATAACTTCTCTTGTTCCGCTGATTTTCCTGAATCCAAATTGCTCTGCCTTCACTTCTTGTTCTTCGTCAGAGTTCAAGTCTTTTGATCACACATACGACCTTGACTCTTTGTCCTCATCGTTATGGATGGGTAGGCACAAATTGATGCTGGTCCCATGGTGGGTACTACGTGTGTGTGTGTCCCCAAAACCTGACACACTCTGTCTTCAGCAGGTTGGATCTTGATTTGACGTAGTTTTCACTCTCGTAGGACCGATATCCATACTGTTGAGCACACCTTGCTACTCATCCTCACTGATAAGATCTAATTCAGGCTAACGTCATGTACGCTATCATATTCTCAAGAAATATCGTGATCCTTACTTTTAATTATCAGTCTAAAAGCCGCATTGTTGATGCTCCGATAGACCCCAAGGGAACTATGAGGCAGATAGCCTTATGCATCTTTTGAATACTTAACAATGATCTATGAGTTCCAGTTCCGAGATAAGGTCATGGGTTTGGGGGGGGGGGGGTATAATGCTTTCTTCTTGTCGAGGCTCAAGTCAGTCCTATTATATGGCTGTGAAACACGGAGAACAACAAAATTAACAATCATGAAGATAAGATACAGACTTTCGTTAATGGATGCTTGCGCAGAATAAAAGGATGGAAATGGCAGGACAAAATCACTAACATAGAATTATGGAAATGTACCAGTCAAATACCTGTGGATAAAGAGATACAGCGAAGATGGCGCTGGATAGGACACACACTGCGGAAGCTGACTGAGAGTATTACACAACAGGCCCTTTTTGGAATCCCCAGGGAAAAAGACAAAGAGGAAGACCAAGGAATTCTTGGAGAAGACAGATAGAAACAGAGATGAAAATGATGAGGAAAACATGGAATGATCTTAAAAGAATGGCAAGAAACAGAACGAATTGGAAAGTGTTTGTTAAAGATCTATGCTCCACAGGGAGCTGAAAGGTAGAAGAAGAAGAAGAATTACCATAAAAAAATGATTGATTTTAGTCAAGAACTAGACTTTGTCGTAAATCTGTATGGTTATGGTAGGCCCCGGTATCACTGCAAACGAAGTAAAATCCATAATTGCTCAACCGCCCGTGCCAGTGGAATCAGCCGAATTACTAACTCATCTCCCAAACAAAGAAAGGTAGCTGTAGTCCCCATCATAGCAGTCTCAGCACACGCCAACAGACATAAGGCGAAACCGCACAGAAAATGATGATCGTCATTTTTTGTTTAATGTATAGCGCTTGATGATGCTAGGACATCACCCTGACTCCAAATCCGAACATATGAAACACAGTTTGTCATCGGACTATCCCCGTCACTCATCAAATAAAATACTGTATGATCTCCCTGCAATGTGAATTTGTGAAATTATGAATCCCTCCTGACTAACATGAACCTCCGGGAGTGACCCCGATGCTGCAAAGCCATATAGGAAACACCATTCCGCCTTTCACTATTAGCGTACGGCCGTTTTATGGATATACAATCAGCCATTGTGATGACGTAGCACACACAATAATGGCTGCGCCCATGAAATACCAATTACTCTAATAAATGCAGCCAACAACGCACGAAACGATGATGCACAATCTCTAAAGTGAAAACTGCGATTGACTTGGCAGAGCAGTCCATATTAATGAGTTGTAACATATAAATACTTGGCGTCAAACAATTCTAACGGAAAGGGAAGACCCTGCTTGTCCGCTACATTGCGCAGACGAACCAAAGAAATGAGGCTGTAAGAATGAGGATACGGGGATCGCTGTCAAAATTATGTAAGGATGTAGGGCTGGGAGAAGATCTCACAATCACAACCGATACCGTTAGCACAAAATTTAAAAGGTCACACAACACTGCTCCTGGCCCAGATGGTGTTCGGTACGACGACATAGGCGATTAAGCTGACGACGACTTGACAAAACTGGCCAATGAGTTTAATGCCAGCATTCGGAGTGGCCAGATTAAGGCAAGAAAGAGTAGCTACACTAGGGTGACCATTTGCCCCCGACTTTCGGGGACAGTCCCCGAAGTGTAGAAGTTGTCCCCCAAAAGAAATTTGTTACCGATTTCAATGAATAAATAAATGTTCATACACGGAATCAGCCCTCTTATAAAATAATCACTAGGACTCAGGATGTTACTGAGTTGTGTTTCTTTATCCCAGACTGAGCGGCATTAGCAGGAAGATAAAAGAGAAGACTTGGACGCGTTGTGTCGGAGATAGCTCTTTGAACTCTTGAAGCGCGGTACTACGTCACTTCTATTCCAGCCACTGACTTCTATTGGGATGGGTTTAATTTTTAAAAAAGGGGAAACTCTCTCTCTCTCTCTCCCCACCCCTGCCTTTCCGGACATCCCCCTCCAAAGTATCTTTCCCGGCCAATTTTCAAATCAGTCCGAGTGTAATGACAGTACAGTGCTGTCGTGTTTTCTATTTGTGATCAGTGGACGCCTGTTGCATAAAAACAATGCTTTCCAAAAAATGTGTCATTTTAGTGATTCGCTGAAAGCTGAATTTCCATTTATTATACAAGCAATTTTAGAGGATGGAACGCTAGTGAAATGTAATATAAGATCAAATTTTTTTTATAGCAAGTGATGGAAGGACATCAATGATTGATCATCTATCTACAGGCAAAAAAGCATAAGGATGCGCTGCTTTGTAAATTCAGTCTGGGTGTATGACAAATTATTTTTGTAAAACAGAACCCTCAAAATATGAATACACTCTAGCTGTTCATGAAGGAACCTTCGCATATCATACTGCCTTCATAATCATAGTTTCCACAGTATGGATTGTACAACAATTCTACGAAAGAAATTTTCAACGAAACAATTTTCCTGTGCAAGAACAAAGTGTGAATCCATAATGACCAATATTTTTGCTCCTTGGGCTATTGATGAACTAAAAAATGACCTCAAATATGTCAGCTTGGTAACATTGTCTTGCGATACATCTAATCATAAACATGTTAAGCTACTTCCTATTTTAGTTCGTTATTTTCAGGCTTATGAGCTGGAAACTCCAATAAAGACCAAACTGATTGCTTTCATAGATATCCCAGGAGAAACGTCCGACATAATATCTGAACAATTGTTGAAAGCAATTGATAATTTTGACTTAAACAAAAAGATTGTTGGACTCTCAGCAGACAATACAAATACAAACTTTGGAGGCTTGTTGAGGAAAGGGAGAGATAATGTCATAACTAAAATAAAGTCCAAGTTAAACAGACACATAATGGGTCTTGGTTGCAACGCACACATAATTCACAATTGTGCAAACACAGCGTTTGATTCCATGCCTATGGATATGGAAGTGATTGTAACAAAAATATTTGGATACTTTCACATTTACACGATTCGTGTAGAACGCCTAACAGACTTCTGTGAATTTGCTGGACAGGAGTTTAAGCAATTCTTAGGTTATTCGAATATAAGGTGGTTGTCATTACTTTCAGCCTTGGAAAGAATATTGAAACTGTATCAATCACTGAGATCTTTCTTCTTGTCAGAAACACACTGTCCTGCAATATTGGAACAATTCTTTGAAAACAGTGAATCAGAGCTTTGGCTCAGCTTTGCTCATTCTCACGCATCACTCTTCCGTGAAACAATTAAGGCGATTGAAGGCGACGACAAGAGTGCAACAGAATCAGCACTAGCTGTGAACAATCTCATTATAAAATTAGAAACTCGACGCGATGAAAATTTCATCCCACACATGGTAAAGAGTTTGCTAACTGATTTAGTTGAAAGTGGTGACATCCAAATGGAAAGGTATTTCCAAATAAGTAAAGAATTCTATAATACTGCTGTACATTACTTGTAGTCTTGGAACAATCACAATGAGGACTTGTCACAACTGAGCTGCCTTCTCTTGGATAATGTGCCTGAAAGGAAACATTTTGATAATGCAGTAGAACAGATATCTTCAAAGTGTCATGAAGTTGTAAACGTCAATCGTGATGAGCTCTTTGATGAATTTACTTATTTGCGAGACCATCTGTTGCAAAAAGAATGTGAGTGGTTCAGTAACAAGCCCCCATGTAGGAAATGGAATGAAGTACTCAGGTACTTGAAAGAAAATAATGTACCACATGCTAATGTGAAGAGAATTCTTGAACTTTTTATGTGCTTACCTGGCAACAATGCATCCGTAGAAAGACTTTTTTTCTCAAATGAACTGCGTCTGGTCCGAAGTGAAATCACGGATTAATGTGAGCACGGTACAAGCCATGTTAACAGTAAAAACTAACATTAATTTATCGTATGAAAGCTTCAGTGAAAAACTTGCTTCAAATCATGAGTTCTTGAGAAAGATACACTCAAAAAACAAGTACCACACCGAGGCAACAATCTCTTTAGTAGAAATAAGGTACTGTAAACATTACTTTAATATTACAGTTGATATCATATGTTGTTTAATTTTGTTTTAAATTTTAAACTTTTGTTTTTTGTTATTGAGAAACAAAACTAGCTATTGTACTTTCATTAAGTGCGTGTATCGCATAAGTACCGTGAATATTAACAAAAATCAAATCAAACAGCAAATAAACACAGTTATTATGTTATTATGAAATTTAAAGTTATTTTTTTTTTGCATCTACAAAATTTCTTGCGCACACACAGTCACACACCCACTCACACATATTATAAATATATATAAATAAATATATAAATAAATATATATATATATATATGTACAGACACACACATACATATATATATATATATATATATATATATATATATATATATATATATATATATATATTATCATCCCGTGTGTTACCGGGGCCTCATTATGAGGGGGAGATAAAGAATAGTGACACTGTGACCTTCCAGGCATGTTGTAAGAGGCGACTAAGGAGGTTGATCGATGGCTTGACAAGCTGTCATTGTGAAACTTGTTGTTATGGAAACAGCGCCATAGATTTTAGAGCAGTGATCTCTGAAATATGTGCCATTTTGGCACGCAAGGTCTCCGTTTTTGAGATTGTGGTTCTGCCCTATGTGCCGTCTTCGGCTCGAAAGGACAATAGATAGACATATATTATCGTTCGTCCCCGATTTTGTGGGACAGTCTCAGAAATAAACAAAAAAATCCTCTGAAATGTAAAAAAAAAATGTGACTATGTCCCCGAAAACAATGGGGAAAAAATGGTCACCCTAGACTACACAGCTACTTACTACCGCTACCGAAGCCAAACAAGGACCATTCTCAGATCAAGTCCTACAGAATCATCACAATGCAGAACACTGCGGGCAAGCTACTGGAGAAAATAGTTGCCCGTGTCCTCACCTGTCACTTTGAACAGAAACGCGCATTCCCACCCACACTCGGAGGTTATAGATATAATAAATAGACATGGCTCAATGCGGCAGCCTTTGCCTATGACGTCTTCGAAGGCTTCCACAGACGAGAGGAGACATGTGCTGCTGATATAGATCTGGAGGATGCATACAACAGCGTACCATTTGAATACCTCATGCATATGTATAACCGGGGGGTTCTTTCCTCTTATTTAACACTTTTCAACAGAACACTTATGACCGAGTTGAACCCACTAATTGGACGACTTGGCGTTTGACCTCAACGCTTGTGTTGCGTTGCAGGCACTGAGATAGCCTGGTGGTGTCTTGCACGGGAACAGCTCGGCTTGGCCCCGGATCAGCCCTGGACCGAGTGTGCTGGATTGGACTCGAGATTCTGTAGCCTGGACACACACGTGTCCGTCTGTAGGGATCGTATACCCTGGTACACTGCGCTGCTTCGTTGTTGCGACCGTCGTGTTCCCTTGGGCCTGGCGTGGTGGCCCTTCCCAGTCGTCGTTCTTCGCTTGGCACAGACAAGTACAGATCGTATTCTAGGAAGCACTCAAGGAACACCATGTAAACACACACTCGAGGTTTAATGCCTGAAAGTTAACCTCCCTCACAAGTCACACAATTACAATGACAGTATGTAAGTTATCGACCTTGCACACCTAGCCTGGCAACCACAAGGCGTCACTCTGTGTTGTCTAAGAATGGTAGTATTGCAACTACACCACTCTTTCCAAGCCACCAGACACCTGGTGACCTTATTATAGACCGACTCCCCATCGTTGGGCCCTTTTCAAGACAATGCGCGGGTTCGTCCCGCTAGTTATCAGAAACTGCTCTGGACTGACGACTCTCCCAATGTTGGCTGTGTGTGCCTGGAAGTACCCACGGTATTAAGCCTGAAGGAGGTGATGGCTGTCTCACCTACCTTCACCCAAATAATTGTTGTCTCTGCATTTCACCACTATTTCAGAATAGTATCCTCCTGGCTTCGCACTAAGTTGGCGATGGCTATCTCACACAACTTGTCTACATTGGTGTGTTTCGGAGATTCATATCTCCTAAACATAGCCCCTCGCTATGTTGCCACACTGCACAACTGTCTTCTGCTTTCAGATTTCGTCTTAAGCATGAACTCTGTGAAACTATTTCGTTCATTGTCCATAAATTGTTCGTTGCTGCTACACTGCACAACTATAATTTTCATCATCTTAATCTTAAGCATGAACTCTGTGAAACTATCTCGTTCACTGTCCCTAATTTGTTCGTTGCTGCTACACTGCACAACTATCATTTAACATCATACTTAGTCTTAAGCATGAACTCTGTGAAACTATCTCGTTCACTGTCCCTACATTGTTCGTTGCTGCAACACTGCACACACAACTATAATTTAACATCATCTTAGTCTTAAGCATGAACTTTGTGAAACTATCTCGTTCACAATCCCTAATTTGTTCGTTGCTGCAACACTGCACAACTATACGTTAACATCATACTTAGTCTTAAGCATGAACTCTGTGAAACTATCTCGCTCACTGTCCCTAATTTGTTCGTTGCTGCTACACTGCACAACTATACGTTAACATCATACTTAGTCTCTCTAGTCTACACACAACTCTACATAGCATTCTCCGGGAATAGGGTTACTTCTGCGCAACTGCCGCATACACAACTGACTCTAACATCCAGACGTAACCAACTAACCATGCTCACGGTACCAGTTGCCAATACCACTACTGTCCGCACTGAGCCATCGTTCTATCTCGAATGACCTTCTAACTTATCCTTTTCTCTAACTTCCCCCCTTCCAACCAATCATACCCCGTCTTACATTTCTGCCTCACTCCTAACTGCGTCTTATTCTCCCCGTGCTACACGATGTCTCTTCTCTCTTTACTATTAATCACATTTCCCTGTGGACTAAATGATTCTATTTTAGTTCACCTTTCTCCCTCTTTCCTCAACTTCTACCCCACACTCCAATCTTGTCTTCCACTCTGTAATCACTGCTACACATGCTCCTCAAACTGGCGGTGCACCCCATCCTCATTAAATGGACCGCTGTTGCACTGTTTCAGAGGAAGATGATACTCAGATGTGAAAGTTGGTCTTCCGAGCCAACATCCATTTGTCCAGGGCTGCCACAAGGTTCACCATTGTCACCGGTTCTATTTAACGTGTACACAATAACGATCACGGAACAACAGCTGGATGGAAAGAACTATGACTTTTGCTGATGATATTCTGGTATATCGACAGGGAAGAGACAGACGGGGAATCGCCTCCACAATGCAAGACGAACCCGATCGCATTTCTTCCTGGTGTGGGGTTTTAGGTGCCTTGGTTAATCCTAATAAAGCATCAGTTTCATGGTTCTCCCTTAACAATCATATCGTTAATATGGACACACCGGTAGTACGAATGGGAGCTGATGATGTGACGATGGACAAGTTGATGACATACCTCGGAGTTAAGTTTGATCGAAACCTGTGATTTCGGGACCACGTCGACCATGTGATAACAAAATCCCGCAAAGGATTAGCCGCCGTCAAGGTCATGGCAGCTGCCAACATCGAGCAGAGGCTGCTTACTCTTCTGTTCCATGGATTAGTTCCCTCACCAATCGTGTATGCTCTGTCAATACAACTCAAATTGATAGGCTGGAGAAAATATAGAATTAAGCCATGTGCATTATCTTGGGATGTACAAAGGACACTCCCTGTGTAGAAATGAGGTATCTTTTTTGACTTTCCAACCATGGATGACAGAATCAAGATCTGGAGAGCACGAGAATACATGAAGATTAGTACAGATACAGAGCATCCATTGCACCCCGTGCTTAACACAGGGAAAGGTGCCAGGCTAAAAAGAGGGAAATCATGGGTGGGATCGGAGCTCGGTCGTGGTTAATGCTGAGGTCAGCGGTCTCATCTGCGATAACACCGATGAGAAAGATGCCGTCATCTATACAGACGGATCTGTAATACGACACTAAAGAAGTGCATGGGCATTTACAGCACGCTCGGCAGGCAGAATAGTCAAAGAAGACAGTGGTGCATACGCCATGACCACGAGTAGCATGACAACGGAGGTGATGGCAGTGACCAAGGCATTCAAATGGTTAGAGTCACAAGACTACACCCATGCATGTATACTGAGTGATTCGATGAGCATGATAAAAAAAAAGTGGAGGCGGGCTCTGTACGCATGCAATGGGTAGAGTCGTTGCAGAAGTCCACAATACGTAAGGTCACCTTTGTCTATGTCCCTGGACATGCGGGAGTACGGGGAAATGAAGGGGCGGACAGGTTGGCTAGCTGCGCTGTCGTTGAGGACGGGAAACCAATGGATCGGGCGGACATCATCAATGCCCTCCGAGATGTGGGAAAGCACGGGACTTCGACAAACACAGATCCACGTCACTTCTTCGGATGATGGAAATGGGAGTTAAGATGGGCACAGCCAGAAATGAGACACTTAGTGGCCGTGTAAGAAGACTTATCAACCAACATAGAACTGGAGTCGTCAGTCGCTGGACACTGAGGGAATTGCTGAGGAGGGGATCTGAGCACCTATGGACATGTTCGAAGTGCAATGATGATGACCCGCAAATAACTCAATAACAGAAAATCTCTCAAATTCTTGTCGCGCTTGAAAGCGATCATCGGGGGATCACTAAAAAGTAGACGGGTAGTGGGATCAGAGAGGAGAATGGAACGGTAGCGGTTGAGTATCTTCACAGCAGCTAAGTTGTGAGGATGATATGTAAGGGTGAGTATAGTTCTCTCAGAGGGGGGAGGGCAGTTTGAAGGAGTGAGTGCCTCGGGACGGGAGATAAGGAGGTCCCGCTTGAGGGCAGATTGGAGGATCGAGTCTGGATAAAGCGGCGGCTGAAGAAACCTAACATGAGGTGAGCCTGTTGGATGAAATCTTGGCCATCCTGGCAGATGCGACGGAGACGCAATAACTGGAGAACGGAATAGAATCACGACAAGAAGGTGAATGGGATGAAGTGTAGAGAAGATAACAATGGGCGTCTGTGGGTTTATAGAAAACCGAGGTGTGGAGGCCAGAAGTACCCAAAGAAACGATAAGATCTAGGAAGGTGACAGAGGAAGTGGATATACAAGATGCGAACTTGATAGCTTTGTGATAGCCACCAATGTCGTCGATAAACCTGGAGAGGTCATCCTCAGGTAGATCGGTAAGTCCGAAGCAGTCATCAATGTACCGAAGGTATATGATGGGAAGGGGACCTTGATATGAATTGAGAATTTGGTACTCAAGGTAGCCCATAAACAGGCAAGCATAGCTGGGGCCCATCTTGGTGACCATGGCTACTCCACTAACCTGGTCATAGAAGTTACCATCGAACTCAAAGGTGTTGAGGTTGAGAACAAGCTCAGTAAGGCGGAGAAGGTGGCAGTATCCACAGAGGAGTGTTGTCTCTGGTCAAGAAAGAAACGTAGAGCCAAGAGGCTGTCGGAGTGAGGAATAGAGGTGTGGAGGGAGCAAACATCAAGGGTAAAAAGTCGGTATGAGCGACCATGGGAGAGAGAGATGGAAGGGAAGATACTAAGTGCATGATACTCAGTTCACAAATGCAATTTCTGCATCGATCCATTGTACATGAACAGTATCACACCATGTTGGAAACGGAAGTTTTTGTAAATTTGTAACGAGTTCAAAGGTGAAAGGTCAATCAATTTAGACATCAAACATTTGTGACGTCACAATAATGGAGACGATTTCCTAAAAATTGTGGAGTGACCAAAACGGAACGCTCTCCGGCTGCGAGCAGCTTCATCCGACACTAAAGCTGATAGTTGACTTGCACACACGGTGAGAAATATTTGTGTTGTGCGCTGTTTACTTTTTTAAAATTAACTTTTACCTCTTCATCAAGCCATCTAATATTATAATTTAGTTTCGACAAGACAAACTAGTATACATAACAACGGTCAAGTGTACAAATTCATAATCAAATCAAATCATTTAATATTTATATATAATTGTATTTAATATTAATAATGTATTGTATATTAAATTATTATGATTTTATTTACATAATAACAGCAACACAACCACTACTCTGCTGCTACTACAAAAAACGTGCAAAAAATTGATATACACAATAATACAATGAATTGAATTATTTTATTGCAAGTTTAATTAATAATTGTCCAATGATACTTTTCACCACACAGTTACTGTAGACTTGTAGACTGTAGGACTGTAGGTTAACTCAACTGGAACTGGTATCATACAGAGTACACATGGCACAGTCTGAGTCATCATAGTCAATAGTTCAGACTTAGATTCTAGATAATATTAATCTAGATAAAACTGAAATCTGAATTGTGATTTACTCTGAGTAAGTTTGATGGTTTTGGGCACAGATTTATTTAGCTCCTCCCTCATCCACTTCTTTCTTTATTCCATTGAATATTCTTGGTATTCTAAGATTTAAGGCACAAATAGTCTAAGTCTTTACTTTACACATATATATCCCCAAGTGTTTTGGTTCATACCATAGAAGTATCCTTGATTTTAATTTATCTATAGTTATAATTATAGAACTGTTGATCAGAGTTTTAACAAGCCGCCATCATAAAAACACTTTTGTTAATCAAACGTAGACCTGAAACAATATGTTGGTCATTTGATGAAGAGAGATAATAACCAAATAACAAAGCAAGCCCTCATGTGGGAAACAACAGGTAAGAGGAAAAGAGGCGGACCCAGAGAGACACTGAGAAGAACATTGATCAGAATCAGAGAGACAAGAGCAGCAGGAATCGGCTCCCTCAATGAGATAGAGTTGCTTGCACAGAACAGAAACAAATAGTGAGATTTGATAAAATATCCTTAGAAGGATTGAAAACTGCTAGAAATAAAAATTTAGATAAGAGAAAGAGTATCTGGGTCTATGCCCTATGGGCCGGCTACAGCTCGAAAGGTCAATAGATAGATAGATAGTTAAAATACTTCAACATAGCTACATCAGCTAAAACTAAATTAAATGCTTCGATATAGATACATCAGCAAAACTAGATTAAATACATTGACATAGATACATAACTAAATACTAAATTAAAAACTTTGACATACATACATAAGCAAATGCTATATTAAAAACTTTGACATAGATAAATCAGCTAAAACTAAATTAAATACTTTGACATAGATACATTAGCTAAAACTAAATTAAATACTTTGACATAGATACATCAGCTAAAACTAGATAAAATGCTTCGACATAGATATATCAGCTAAAACTAAATAAAATGCTTCGACATAGATACATCAGCTAAAACTAAATTAAATATTTTGACATAAATACATCAGCTAAAACTAAATTAAATACTTCGACACAGATCATCATCATCATGAAGTACCATGCCTGCTGGCAGATAGATAGGTGAGTGATCATGTCCCTCCATAACTCTAGATCTCAAGAGTTATTTATCATTTCTGTTGTTTTGTTTTGACCTTCTGCAAAGCCATTGTCTTAAGCTGTCTGGTATCTTTTCTCTTTGCTTCTCTCTGTCTCTTCATCTCTCAATTTTCCCAGTTGTTACAATATATTCCAGCTGTTACCTTCTCCTTGCATGGCCAAAAATGATGCTTGTTTCTTCCTAATATTGAATATTAGCTCTCTTTTTGCTTTGGCCTCTTTCAGAATGTTTTCATTACTCTTCTTAGCTGTCCATGTTACCATTACTTCTGTCTTTTTACTATTAAGGATGAATCCTTTATTTTTGCTTTCTTTCACTATAATGTCCAACATTTCTTGTAACTCATTTTCACTCTTAGCAATTAAGACTGTATCATCAGCATAACCTAGATTAAGATTATTTATATTATGACCTCTGATTGTTATTCCAGGCATTCCCATTTATAGAAATAATCTTACTTTACATATTGGGTGTCCGGTTAGCGCAATCGATAGGCGGTTGGCTTACCACGGCAACAGCCGGGGTTCGTACCCTGGCGAGGACACCTGGGTTTTACTAATTCCCTAAAAATTAGTACCTCTGAAGTCGGAGTAAATCTGCCTACATGGCGAGGGGCATCCTGTAATGGGATAAAACAGACTTTACACGCAAAATTCAGTCCCACAAAATTGAGTGGGTGGGACTTCGTCAGAGGTCAAAGCTGACGAAAGCGAACGAACGAACGAACTTTACATATTAAACAAATCTGGTGACAGCACACAACCTTGCCTAACACCTTGTTTTATCCAGATAGATACATCAGCTAAAAATAAATTGAATGCTTCTTCTTCTTCTTCTTCTCTTCTACCTTTCAATTCCCTGTGGAGCTTAGATCTTCAACAAACACTTTTCAAGCCGTACAATTTAGTGCCATTTTCTTCAGATTGCTCCATGTCTTGCTCATCCTCTTCATCTCTGTTTCCACCTATCTTCTTTAAGTGTACTTTGCCTTCCTGTTTTTCTCCTCCCCTGAGGGTTAAACAAAATGTGCCTGTCCTATAGTACTCTCATTTGGCTTCCACATCGTGTGACCTATCCAGCTCCATTGTCTTTGCTGCATTTCATTTTTGACTTTGATTGCTGGTATTTGATACTTTCTCATAATTTTATCAATCCATTTTCTTCCTTTGATTCTGTGCAAGCATCCATCAATGAACATTTGTTTTTTCATGACTGTCATATTTGATGTTTGTGCTTCGCAGCTAATCGTCAATTAAAGCCCTTTAGATCCTTTTTGGAGTATAGGCCACAGACAAAGTCTTTCCATTCATCCCTCTTCTTTGACATTTTCTCTACCTTTTTAAGTCTAGGCCACAGTCCAAGAAGGTTTCCATGGTTTCTCTTCTCCATGGCTGTTTTCATGAAAGTGCCATTCTCTGCTTTGCCGCATCAGGTTTTCTTACAAATTATATGAGAACTGATTCAACAATAGAGTTAACAAGTCATTCATGATAAAAATTAGAGTGTGACAACCTGCTATCATCAATTCACTGTTTGACTTATGAACTGAATGATGAGTTGGTCAATAGAGGATATTCCTGGAAGAATTGTGTTGAACATGGTCTCAGTGCCAGAAACATAGATTATGCCGATAATATAATCTGTGTTGTTAATTCCTCTAAAAACATTCAAGAAAAAACAATTCTATCTAGCTACCTATTGACCTTTCGAGCCGTAGCTGACCCATATGGCATAGACCCAGATACTCTTTCTCTTTTTACAATTTTTTTTTTCTTTCTAGCAGTCTCAATCCTTGTAAAGATCTTTTACCAAGTCTTGCCATTTGTCTCTGTTCTGTGCAAGCAACTCTATCTCATTGAAGGAGCTGATTCTTGCTGCTTCTGCCTCTCTAATCAATGTATGAAACAATTAGACCGCACAAATACAGTAAATTAATTGGATTGAACATATAACAAAATCTTTGCAAAATGAGATACACCGGATCAGGGGAGATGTATTCTGATAAACATAAAATAATCTATTCTGGAGGTACTGAAAGTAGTTGATCCGGTATGAAATGATACCACCCCCCTGATCTCACCATCCCTGAAGCAAATTAAAACCCCCAGCCCCCTCGAGTTTAGGGTGTCCCTCAAATCTACCTTTTTTAGATCGATTTGCTATCGGACGGTGTCCAGAAACCCTACCGGGACCCCTTAAGTTTTTGGGTTACCCAAACTCGAGGGGGGCTGGGGGGTTTTAATTTGCTTCAGGGATGGTGAGCTCAGGGGGGTAGTATCATTTTCATACCGGATCAACTACTCAGGAAAAAACAGTTAGAGAGTGTAGATCTATAGATAGATATATAGATAGCTATATAGATATATGATATGGCGCCAGGCAAAAATCATTGTGCGTGGCTAGTGTGGGGATCTACTACAACCTGTGGGAAGACGTGCAGGGGTTCGTACTGCTGGATTCATAATGATAGATTGCGAAAAGGTGGCGGGACAACACCGTGTAGAGAATGCGGAGTGGGCGTCTCGAACAAGTTTAGTCTCTGTGCAAGATGCGGCTACCATAACTTAATCACTAGAGACAGTAACGCACGCGCGAGAGCCTTTCAGAAGGAGTTTAAACGTCTCGCGAGGATCGAAATTTCATATTAGAGACTTATGGACTGCTATATATAGAGTTGCAACATGCCTACTGTTAAGCAGTTGCGAATAGAAGCAAAGAGTTACGGGTTAGAAGGCTACTCAAAGATGAGGAAACCTGAATTGTCACAATTAATCACAGATGCCCGACAACAAGTCCAACGTGAGCGCATAGCTCGTGGAGTAAAAAGTGGAAACTTAACTAGACGATACCCTGCCATGTTTAGTCTTAACTATGATGATCCCCAGAGGCTGGAAAAGCTGCGTCATGAACTAAAGATGTTTGATGCTGAGATAACTGCTACATTGCGAGCTCGTAAATATGAGCAAGCTGTCAAGAAAAATCCAAAACTTCGACTGCCAGCTTTGAGAAAGTGGTTCGCGAGAATGAGCTTGCAAAGTAAAGCCAGTAAATTATTTCGCCCCCTTCATCGCAGCGGAGAGCCCCCGGCTCGCAAGATCGCAAGGGAGGGTGAGAGAATTCTTCAAGAGCTCATCCCGATAGACGGGGAATCGCGAGGTAGACGGGTCATCATCTGGAAATTCTTCCGAGGTCTATCGAGGTTCGTTGAAAATGGTAACACCCCTGTCGATCGTGCGATGGAGAGGGTAGCTGAACTGCAGACAGCTTTCTATCTCAGATATAGCTACACAATTCAGATCCGTCACATCGAGACTGGTAAAATCATACTTTTCCACCCAAATGAACTTGGCAGTCGACGTGGTAGTAACCTATTGACCACACAGGCCGCAGCTCGTCAGTGGTTAGAGGAACAGGAAGAAAAGCGTTTGGAGAATGAAAAGAAGCCCAATACAAAATGGATTTTCCTACGTTGGGTACAGGTCGAGATCAAGGCTATTCTGACCAATGAACTGCTGGTAGGAAACGGACGATTACCAGACTGGCTGCGAAACAAGAAAGGGCTCGTTGCGCTGGACGGCTACAACGATAATTTCTGTTTCTTCCGGTGCCTAGCTGTTCATCGAGGATCCAGATCAGACCGTTGTACTGCGAAAGCGCACGAACTAGCCAGATCTTTCTTTGGGGCAAATGTTGACCTTACTAAAACACCAAAGCTACCGTTCGCAGACTTTAAATTAGCCGAGGAGCATTTTCGTCTGGGCATACGAGTATACGAGCCGAGTGAGGATGGCATCTGGAAGCTTATAAGACAACCAGCACACTATTCTGAAATAGGCATCGAACCAATAACGCTTTCTATCTACAACGAACATGCTTCGCTGATCACTGACATCAAGAAACTAGCCAACACCTATGCTTGCGGACACTGTAATCAGCGGTGCACGCAGTCAACTAGCCTGCAGCGACACGTCACTCGTTGTCAAAAGGGGGAAACCGAAGTCATTTGTAAGGGTGAGAAAGTGATACGCCCCCAATCTGCCTATGAAAAAGCCTTCGATCCTAAGTCAAGTGCCAGTCTCGCCTCGATACAGTGGATCGAGCACGAAGCACAAGCCCGAGGGTTACACATTCACCATGCTCACTGTGGTCACGGTGGGGAGCGGGAGATCGCAGGTGCTCCTGTAGACGGGTATGAGCCAATCACGAGGACAGTGTTTCAATTCCACGGTTGTTATTTCCACGGATGCCCTGACCACTGTAAGCAGGACGAAACTAGAAAAATAATCAAAAAGACACGACAGGGAATAAAGGAGGAGGCCATCTATGTTCGAGATATACTCAAGAAGACCCGTCAGCAAGAACGAAAAATCGTAAACGCTGGGTACAACTTGGTGGTCGTGTGGGAATGTCGAAAGCCTCCGCGTTTAAATATCCCAATGCCTGCAGAAAGAACTGTTACATATCAACATTTTATCTTTTATGACTTCGAAGCTTTACTCGACAAAACGAAGAGAAATAAACCCACCCTCGACCTCACATACGAAACCGAACACACACCGATCTCAGTGTCGATAGGGGATACTCTAGACCGTCAACCAACACATATTTGTGACGCCGACCCAAAAGCTTTGACAAACAAATTCAGGCTAGAACTCCAGCGACGAGCTGCAATCTTAAGGGCTGAGGTCGAGACCCAGTTTCTACCAGACGACATCACTTTACTGTCTCAGAAGCAACAAAATAAGATACGAGATTGGTGCTCGCAGGTCCCGGTATTAGGTTTCAACTCGGGCAAATACGATCTGAACCTCATCAAGCAATACTTTGTAGAAGAGCTCGCCGACACCTGTAAAAAAGTCTTTGTAGCCAGTAAAGGCACAAAAATAATGTTCCTAGCAACACCCGAGTTCAAATTCTTGGATATCATCAACTATTTAGGCCCTGGTGCCTCCTACGACAACTGGATCAAAGCCTACGGGTGTCAGCAGACAAAGTCGTGGTTCCCATACGAATGGTTTGACAGTCCGAACAAACTGACCTATCCAGGCCTTCCAGACTACCCTGCATGGTTCTCTCGGTTGAAAAATGCGTACCCCCTGTCTAAGACAGAATGGGGTGACTGTCAATGTATCTTCAGAGAGAAAGGAATGACAACTTTCGCAGATTGGCTACGTTACTACAACGACCTCGACGTAGGTCCTGGCATTGAAGCGGCTGAGAAGATGAGAACCTACTACGGCGAAAAAGGCATCGATATATTTAAAGACGCTGTTTCACTGCCAGGGGTGTCCCTACAGTATCTATTAAGGGGTACACCAGAAGGGACCTTGTATGCTCCAGGTAAAAAGGCATACACGTATTTGAAAGCTGCAGTAACTGGAGGTCCCTCGATAGTCTTCACCCGTTATCACGAAGCGGGGGTCACACGAATCCGCTCGCATCAAAATCCTAAAGCAAAACGCTGTAAGCGGGCAGTTGGATATGACGCAAACGCCCTATATCTTTCTACAATGCTTCAGGACATGCCAGCTGGTAAAGAGAAGGTAATCGAGCTTAAAGAGCCTGAGGTTGATGCGCCCAGGGTACGTGATCTAGTCTTAAGCGGTCGATTGTTTGGTTTCGTCAGGTGCAAGCTTGCCGTACCGCGAACACTATGGAAGAAATTCGAGGAAATGCCACCGATATTTATAAACCGTGAAGTTCCAGAAGCTGCCGTGCCTCAAGAAATGAAGGATTATTTGAAGCAGACAGGTCGGGAACGTGCTTCCACAAAGAAACTGCTGGGTGTCCTTGAGGCCGATGACATTCTGGTATACACACCGCTGCTAAAGTGGTACTTGCAGCATGGACTAGAGCTCCAAGCCGTATATACAATAATAAAATATAGCCCAGAAAAATGCTTGGCTTGGTTCGTCAAGGAAGTCACTGAGGCACGCCGACTGGGTGATGTTGACAAAGAGAAGGCACTCCTAGCCGAAATACACAAACTGATAGGAAACTCAAGCTACGGAAAACTAATCGAAGCCTTGGAGCGACACACCAAAGTCTGCTACACAAAAGACGAGGAAACCGTGGACCGTGCACTACGTTCAGCCTGGTTCGATGATCTCACCGAAATAGGAGATGCCTACGAAATAAAAAGCCGCAAGCCTCGGGTATGTATATACAGACCATTCCAAGTCGGAATCGCGGTGTATCAGTTGGCAAAACTTCGCATACTTGAATTCTATTACGACTTCCTGGATTGGTTCGTCGACCGTCAAGACTTTGAGCTCATTCAAATGGACACCGATTCACTATACTTCGCTCTGAGCACCACCACACTAGAGGCTGCAGTTCGGCCAGAGCTCAAAGAAGAGTTTGCTAAGTGCAAAAAAGACTGGCTTTCTTGGGATACCTGGAGCGGACGAACTCCGGGCCTGTTCAAGCTCGAATTCTCAGGGCATCGAGCTATTGCTCTGTGTTCGAAATGTTATTTCGTCGATGGTAAGCAAAAGAGCAAACACTCGTGTAAGGGGATGTCAGCGAGGCTTAATAACCTGACATGGGAACGGTACAAGTTGGCTCTCTACGGTTTCAAAGACCGTGCTGTGAACCGCGGCTTTCGTATGCATAACGGGCAGATGACCACCTACCACCAAGAAAAGCTCGGGCTCAGTGCATACTACGACAAGCGACGGGTCTTGCCTGATGGGATCCACACGGAACCCATTGAGTACACCGCTGCCTAGTCAGTAGCGTATATATGCTTACCTTGGAACACTATAACATCCCCCACGCCGTCTCTCTCGAGATCCCTTTCACGTATACCCGTAAAAGTATAATCTTGGGGACTAGAGGCGAGAACTATACTCTGAATGACCACCCAAAAGCGCATGTTTGAGGTACCAATTTTAACGACGTCCCCCTGCGACAAGCCCATAAGGGCCTCGTTAGTCGGAGGTGGTGAACCGGGGCACTGTTGATGCTGAGCTTCTACTAGGACTAAAGGCATAGATGGATTACCATGACGCGCCATGGGTTCAAATGATTGAGAGTATTGCGCAGCGAAGGGATTCAGTCGTCCTCCGGACGGGTAAAAGCCTCGCGCAGCGAAGGGTATATATCATATACATGCATGCCTCGAAATTCTATAACGTCCCCGAGACGAGCACTAGAACTTACTAAGTTATTATCAAGCACACCAGTTAATCTAATATCAGAAGCATTCCAGTCCTGTGGGTACTCTACAGTTTGAATCACTACCCAAAATCGCTCCTCCCCATTACAAACTTTTACGATGTCCCCTGAT
Organism: Megaustenia siamemsis; assembly: GCA_032433765.1. Lineage (NCBI taxonomy): Eukaryota > Metazoa > Mollusca > Gastropoda > Stylommatophora > Ariophantidae > Megaustenia > Megaustenia siamemsis. The sequence goes on along the minus strand of JAVIAB010000145.1, from coordinate 32,182,824 downwards.
TTCAATCGCTGAAGCTCTTCATCGGGTGGGGCCCAAAATGTGCCTGGGTGTCGACGATGCATTTCTTGGGCATCTATTAGGAACATTGTTTCTGATGACGCCGTTAGATTACATGAGTCTCCTTGGGTTCAATTGATTGCAAGAATCTTACCTGGAGGAAGCTCTGTCCCCTCAGTGACAGCCATCAACTCCTCACGAACGAAGCCCCGCGTCGGACCATCTTCTAGGTACTACACTGCAGGCTGGCCGGCCTGCCGCAAGACATTCCGCACAGAATGCAGGGTCATAGACCACACGGGGTCAGTAGCTCGTCTCCGGCCTCCCTCCAATTCACCAGGCTGGTATAGATAGCGGACCTGAGCATCAGACGGGATCAGCTTTTCCTCGAGCCCTACAGGGCGTCCTGGAACGACAGATGAGGGTTGCGCAGTCACTCTCTGAAGTTTAATGGCATCCACAGGCTTCTTACCTGTCAGCCGAGTCGGCTCATTGTTTAAAGCCGCAACAACCGCAGGGAGTCGAGCCACCCATTCTGCAGACCGCTCAGAAGACCCACGGGCAGCAAGCAATAGCTCCTGAGCATACTGGTGACCAAAAAGCCGCTCGGCCAGAGTCCGGTTAAAACGTTCTACTATACCTTGGTCTCTATGGAGGTCCACACGCCCACGCCGTATTTCAGTCCCATGTTTTGCCATAAGTGATGATACCGAGCCCATGAATTCTCTTCCCGGGTCGACCTGAAGAAGCTTTGGAAAATCCATAGGGCTCCGTTTATAAATCCTCTCAAGGGCGTCTGCAACCTCTTGTGAATCTTTTGTAGCCAAGGGCTCTGCCTCTTTGTACCGGGAGGCTATATCGACGAGGGTCAAGGCGTATTTGTACGTGCGTCGTTTCACACGATCATGCGGCAGATATAATAAATCCGCTTGATGAACTTCGTTTGGCGCAGTCACGTTAAAATGTGGCCGTGGTATTCGTCGAGGAGCAGGCAAATAGAGCTGCCATATGCCTTGTTTCGAGAGCCAGTCCCGAGCATCCTTTTTGCTAACTCGGGCTGCCGCAGCAAGCTTCGGGATGGCCGCCAGCCCACGCCAATAGCCTTGAGGACTGTAGTAGAATTTCTCCATGATTGCTGACGTGCCGTCGGACTTCTCTGCCATAGAAAACTTCTTCAGTTTAGGAATATTTTCTTCGCGACTTTTTTTTAAGGCCCATCCCGAAGCGTGATTTCGCAGCCATAATCGCAGAAACCGTCTTAGCATCACGCTTTTCCCAGTCTGGAGCATCTGATAGTGCAATCTGCGATGCGGTAGCTGCCAGTACATCATCTGCATGATTCCGTCCGGGGTATCTTTATGGGCTGCGTAGGCAACGTCGTGGTTTAGACAGGCACGATCAAGACTATTCACACCCCTATAGCCCTGAGAGAGGCGTTTGGCAATCTTGGTAAACGGCCCGCAATATGAGTATTTTCCAGTGTTTTGAAAAGTTCCACCAGGGACATCTTCAGATGGGACCCCTTAGGGGAGACGCATGTGCATCTCGGGCAGAGGTAGGGCATTCATGGCACTGTTAAGAAGACCAGCACCTTCGCTGTGCGAGGAGGACGCAGGGAGAATTTGGCTCTTTCTAGCACCGCACACCGTGCAAACACCTCTCTTGGCTGGACGGTTGTTCTTTAGAGTTATAGTCTCCTCATTTAAAGTGGGAGTGTGTTGTTTACAGCGAAGGCAGTACATCTCTTCCTAAATATAGAAGTATGGAAATCTTAAATTTAGATCTTGATGAATCGAATCCACACGAGCACAAACACCATTCGCTGCTTCCTAGTAGCATCCGTTGTGTAATTTGCGGCCCGTCCGGATGTGGTAAAACAAACCTGATGCTCAATCTCCTCCTAAGAAAGGATTTCCTTAAATACAATAGACTGCATATATACTCAAAATCCCTTAGACAAGAGAAATACCAGTGGCTGCAGGACTGGGCGGATGCCATTAAAGCAGTCACTGGGAAAGAGGTAGCCTCGTTTCACAGCATATCAGATGATATCATCCCAGTAGAGAGTCTGAACAAAAACGAACGTAGCATTATGGTATTTGATGACGTTATGTTGGAAAAACAAACCCCCATCGAGAAATACTTCAGCCAAGGCCGTCACGGTGGTGCGGACTCATTCTATCTAACGCAGAATTATTTCAGGATTCCCAAACAAACGATTCGAGATAATTGTAACATGCTTATCATATTTAATCAAGACACGAAAAACTTGCGCGCCATACATGACACCTATGTGTGTGGTGACATGCCTTTCGAAGAATTTCGAAACTTCTTTAGTGCGTGCACGCGCGAGCCGTACGGGTTCTGTTGTATCGATCTGACCAGCCGGGCCTATGATGGTCGGTATCGATGTGGATTTGATCGATTCTACATACCGAAGTCATCTATTTAAAGTAGGGATGAAATCTATTACTTTAAATGTAGGGATGACATCTATTTGAAGTAAGGATGTGGCGTAAAGTAACCGACATGCGCGATCGTACAGCCCTCGTCCGGAACTACCTAGCACTCAGGGACCAGGCTCGGCAACGCCTTCAAACAGAAACACTAGGGGAGTCGTCTCTGCAGGAAGAGGCAGCCAAACTTTTCAAACCAATCACCTCACACCAAGCAGCGGAGATAGGAAAAGTCACAGCCGCAATAGAGCGCTTGCCAGCACCTTCGCTGCGCGAGGCTTTTACCCGTCCGGAGGACACCGACGGCACGTCAAGTCAAGCCTACGCACTCCACGGAGCGGCACCGACGGCACGTCAAGACATGCCTCTGCCGGTAGAAGATGCCCCCACGCTATATATTAGTCCCGACCAAGGGTTGGATATTGAAGTGATAAGGCGCCACAGATTTAAGCCCCCCAGCGAGCTCGACCTCAGCGACACACAAGAAATTACCAACACCATCAATCGTGTAAATTACATCAACCGCCATGTACTGGGGGCGGAAAAAAAGCGTAAAGTCACCACAGAAGAAAGAAAGCAGCAATTAACGATGGAAAAGGACGCTCTAAAACAATATAGTGAACGTCTTCGCCTACTAACACAGGGTTACAGGCTCGTCCGATCTAGTGGGGCTACAGCTACCGCTACAGCTACCGCTACAGGTAGTGGGTTGAAACTAAAGGGAAACCGGTTTGGATCCCTCACAATCGACCCGCAAGCTTTGCAGGCGGGGAAACTGCGGGCGTTCGACAATGGAGACAATCTAGTGCTCGAAGCTCCGGCAGATGAGTCGCTTTACAATCTCCTTACAAAGCGCTTTTTAAAAACGATGCAATATACCCCCGAGGCTGTCAAAACTTTCCAGCGGCTGGCTGAACTTGCCGGCTTGCCTCTCCATGGGCGAAAGAGCAAAAAACACCAGCTGATAAGGTCCTCCGGACGGGTAAAAGCCTCGCGCAGCGAAGGTGGGGCTTTGCAATATTATAAGGATCCAGAAGCGCTAGTTGAAAGGCTACAGCTATTAGCTGCCTCGAAGCGTGCAGGTAATACGGGCCTTGATAATGAAATTTCGGCTATTTTAGACGAGCTCCTTCGCAGTGGCGCGGCTCCTAAGGCTTTGATTCTCGAATTGAACAGAAGCCTCCTATAAGTGCATACCCCAAATGGAGTTTCAGTTACAGAAGATTGAAAGCCATCTTCGCCCTAAAGAGGGTAACTCTTTCGTATTTTCGTCAAACAGCACCGACTGGACAACCACCTTCTCTCCGCCCTTTTACCTCGAACCCAACAATAAGTACGAATTAGCTCTAGTCAATTTGGAGACATATAACGCTGTCCCCAACATTACAGAAAGTAATAATACTTTCGTCTACAGCCCAGACGCAGGGGTTACCTGGAAGACAATTTCATTACCAGAAGGAAGCTACGAACTCGCTCAAATCAACGATGAGATTCAATGCCAGCTGAAGGGCAGCGGTGATTGGAATTCTGAGACGCAGGCACATAACATAGTTGTAGGAGCAAACAGGGCGACATTACGTGCCAACATCGAGATTACGAACCCTAGCTACAGAGTTGACATGAGCAAATCTACCATTGCGTCGACTCTCGGATTCGAGCCGAGGGTGCTATCCACTACTGGATTCCACACAGGGGACAAACCAGTAGACATTTCAACACTTAGTAGCATACTTGTAAACTGCGATCTAGTCGGTGGTTCTTACCTGAATGGCACCAACCACCCCGTTCTGTACAGCTTCTACCCAGGCGTACAACCTGGATTTAAGATCATTGAGACTCCACACAATTTGGTTTATTTGCCGGTAAGCCAGCGTGGCAGTATTCAAAGAATACGCTTGTGGCTAACGGATCAGAATGGCTCTCAATTGAATCTCCGAGGGGAACGAATTACAGCTAGATTACATCTTCGGCAGATTTGAAGTAAAATTCTTACATTAAACATTTTGACTGTCATTATAGAAAATCTTCTAAGCTACCATGTTGATAATTTCGCGGAACGTGGCAGAGGGAAACCGGCGGATGAAAAGACAGCGCTATGTAATCGGAAAAGGCCTGTCGGACTGGATACAACCCGTGGTGCGGGCTATTGGGGGTGTCGGTAAATTCGTTGTGGCAAACAAAGGCGCTATAGCAAATGTAGCGGACGTGGCCGGTAAAGTTGCTAAGGCCGGCGCTACAACCGCAGCCTCAATTAAGCAAATCGCTGACATAGTCCGCAGCAAAGCACGCTCGTCCACGCGAGCCGCTACAGGGCCGGAGAGAGTTATCTCTGAAAAAACCTTAGAGATTCTGCATGGGCTTGCGGCCCCCACGACTGAAGCGGCACGTCAAAATATCAACAGTCGGATAGCAGGCTCGGGTTTTAGGAAAATTCTTTATTAGAAAATAGAATTGTTTCTATATCTGAAGTAAATTTTCTATGGCGGATACACAAGAAATTACCGATGAAATGTTGACTCTTGTAGAGCAGACGCTTGTTGACGAGAGCATCGAGTCGTACGTCTACAAGGAGTATCACCCACAAAACCCCGCCACAATAAACAACAATCAGGATATAGCAATCGAAGTAAACTTCCAAGACGTTTACACACACCCGTCTAAAAGTTTTCTCAATGTTGAAGGGAGGCTAGCATCCGGCACAGAAGTCGACTACACACCTACAACGCTTGTGTCACTCGTGAATAACGCTGTTATGTACATGTTCTCGCGGCTAAGGTACCGGCTCAATGATCAAGATATTGAGAATGTTCTCAACCCTGGCCAAGCCACAACAATTAAGGGCCTGTTGACATATGGAGATGATTTTTCAAAGGCCGAGGGTCTTAACATGTGCTGGCAAAAAGATACCTCAGCGGCGGCTGAATCAGCTAATACTGGGTGGGAGGCCCGACGGCAGCTAGTAGTGGTCAAGCCGAATCCAAGCGGGACGTTTTCGTTCTGCGTCCCGTTAAGCCACCTGTTCGGTTTTTGCGAGGACTACCGCAAGGTGGTTTATGGTTGTAAACATTCGTTGATATTATCTCGTGAATCAGATACCAAAGGCATATTTCGCGATGCTGCGGCGCCTAGAGGGAAAGTCACGCTAACTAAGCTTGCCTGGGTAATACCGCACGTCATGCCTTCTTTGGCTGCCAAGACAGAATTAGTAGAGCAGATAGCCAAGAAAGTTAAAGTGCCGATATCTTTTCGAGCTCTTCAATGCGAAAGCTTTGCCGTGCCGGAAGCCAGTTCGTTTACCTGGACTCTCTCCATTACGTCGGGCACTGAAAAACCACGATGGCTTTTGGTGGCTTTCCAAACCAACCGCGATAGCCAGACCAGCAATCCGGCTTGCTTTGACCATGTAAATTTAACTGACATTCATGTGAGGTTAAATACCGATCAGTATCCTGACTCCGAGGAAAAAATGGACTTTGTACAGCGAAAGATTTCCAGGGCTTACAAGAGGTCATGTGACTTTAAGGCAGAATACTATGGTATTGAGGGAAGCGTGTCCTCAAACCAGGTGACTCCGCTCGAATTTGTAGAATTATACCCAATCCACGTCATCGATGTCCGCAGACAGTCGGAGCGGTTGAAAACGGCCGTCCAAACCGTACAGGTCAGGGCGACTTTTGCTTCCAACGTGCCAGCTGGAACCATGGCCTACGCAGTGCTCATAAGCGACCGGCTGCTGACGCTAGAGTCTGACGGCACGAAATTTAGCAAATTGTATTAAACAAAAATCTCCATCAATATACAGTATAGGAAAATGAAGTATACTCCTTTTGGGTTAACACTTACGCAGGGGCAGAAAGAATCATTGGCAAAAGCCGCCCATGATGGGGTAGGCGTTACTATTCGGCTGACGGTTGAGCAGCTTCATGGCGACGATACCCTGGGGCTCACTAAGCGCCAAATAGCTCACCTTGAGAAGAAACGCGCCGCCAGTGCTGGGGCCGAGCTCGTTATTTCCAAAACACAGCTAGCGGCTCAAAAAACGGGTGGGTTTCTCCCGTTTTTGCCCTTAATATTAGGGGGGCTCGCTGCAGCGGGGTCGCTAGCAGGAGGTAGTGCGGCTATCGCGAAAGCAGTCGACGATAAAAAAGCGAGTGCTCGAGCCCAGGCTGAGGCCGAACGCCACAATCGTGAGGTTGAGAAACAGCTTGCTGGTGCGGGGTTGTTTCTGGCCCCATCGGCGAGCACGGGGCGCGGCATGTGCCCTAAATGTAAGGGGTCAGGGCTCTACTTGGCGCCCCAAAAAAAGTAGAACCCCTGAGCAATTTTGATATTGAAAAGGTCGGCCGTACCATCCCCCACTTTCGTGGCGTGTTTTCACGAAACACCCTGCCTAACAAGATTTCTCAGAAAGAATGCGGCATAGTTAATCTCGACTCCAGCAGTGGTGGGGGCACCCACTGGGTGGCGTATTACAAAGATGGCCGTACGATTTGTTATTTCGATAGTTTTGGGTTGGATCCCCCCAAGGAACTCGTGGAATATCTGTCCTCCGGACGGGTAAAAGCTTTGCGCAGCGAGGGTCTTCCTATACAGACACAGACGTTCCAACTGCAGAGACCCGAAGAGGTTATCTGCGGCCACCTATGTCTTCGAGTGTTGTGTGAACTCGCAGCTGGAAATGCTTTTAAAAATGTGATCTTACTCATAGCTAAACAGAGAGTGTGATGCCTGTGGATAAGTTTTATATGGGTCATAGCACCGGCTGTGGAGCGGCGGCGGCCTCGTGGGGCAGCCCAGTCGGCCTCGTACATAGGGCTGGCGATACAATGCTAGGTGACCTATCATTGGGGGGCTTTCAGCTGAAAGACGTAGGGAACCCTTTAGATTCTAGCGATGCGGCTACTAAAGAGTATGTTGACGCACGTGATGTCCTGCCTCTATCCGGAGGAAGTATGAGCGGTGCTCTCCATATGGGTGGCAACGAAATTGCGGGTCTTGCTGATCCACAAACAGATCAAAGCGCGGCAACCAAAAAATACGTTGACGCCCTCGTTATATCCACAATGGATATATTAAACGCTAAAGTCCTACAGCTGGATGGATCAAAAGCACCAACCCACGACATTAAGTGGGGTCATCACAAAATATCCGAGCTCGCCGACCCCGAAGCACCCCAAGACGCGGCCACTAAGGCATATGTTGAGGACACCATAAAAGATGAGCTCGTGAGAGCCTTGGGGCAACGCTACGATATATATGAGATTTCCTTGCAATGGACGTTATCTAGGACCTTATCGATCACCCCGATTGGGAACCCTCAGCTTACACAGGATCCGCGTAACGAAGGCGACAGAAAAGCAATCCTTTCCATAAGAGCGCCTGGGGTCTATAAGATTCAGTTGGTAGGACTGCGCAATGGGAGTATCCGCGAGTCGATTGACCTCTCGCTGCATATAGGCCCTCCCCCTGCGTTAGTGTTACAACATACGATAACAGACTACATCCATTTCAACACCTCGGGAGTGTGTGTGATATCACAACCCTCGTCTTTAGAATTATCGATATCGATATCATCTGTGCGACCACCCATCAGTAATAATACAAAGTTCCTTAATATAAAGGCAACTCTCCTCATTGAGAAACTGTGGTAGTTCGGGTCAATTCAACAAATATATTAGTTTATAATATCGAATATGCCAGTATTACTACTATGCCAGTAGACAAGTTCTTGCAAGGTTCAAGCAATGAGCACAGACCTAAGGTCTGGGCCACGAGGAATTGCTTCGCCAACCTCGGAGATGTTCGAGGATTCGATGATCCGGGGGGCGCGGGGGTGATTTATGGGATGGAGTTAGCCAAAGGAGGCCTTTATCGGCGGGCCGCCATAGAAAGTCATACAAGTGGGTTTGAACCCAATTGGGAGCTCAGGCTGGACCTAGCCATGCGCTATATAGATTTGCAAAGTCCGGCCGAGGGTGGTATTACAAAAGTGGTATGGCTAATGAACGCTGGCAGCATGTTTGTCGGCTATCGCCCGTCCGGCGCAGAGCCGATGACCCTCAATGGGCACGTTAATTCTTACTACCTGGGTCCGAAGGGAGTTAACGTTGCGAAGTTACAGGCTCAAACAACGGTTCCAAGAGACCTAGAAATCTTAAGAAAACCCCCAAAGGGGTCCGTGATATATCTAGAAATTGAGACGGGCAGTATGCTCCCCAGCGCCCCGATCGAGATTTTGCCTGGGGTGTCAATCAAGTGGAAACGCCCCGAAATGACTGGTTTGGTTATAAAAATTGGGGAGGGGAAGGCAGACCTCTCAACGAATGTTAGCGATTTGGAAGCAAACACGGTGTTTGAAAAAATATCCCTTGAATTTATATTCAGTGGATTGTCGTTTTACTTTAAACGGCTACTTTTTAGCCTGTCCCCGGTAAGTGATCGCGTTATTGAGCACCTAATTAAACAGATAAAAAGTTCTGCATAAAGCTTTATATACCTGTTCTGCCTGTCTATGTATCCCACACTAGACGCGTCAGTTGATCGGCCTGTCGACCAGTCCTACCGCATTCAAGAGGTTGTCCGCCTGCGAAAATGTTTGGAGGACGAGAGAGATAAACGGACGTCCCTATACAAGAAATATCGGCACGGTGCTAATAGTCTAGACGGTATTGATACGGCACTGTTTACAGTCACAGCTGGGATGGGCGTTGGCGGTATTGCGCTTCTTTCAACCGTTATCATGGCTCCTGTAGCTCTAGGACTAGAGATTGGGGCCCTAGCTTGTGGCACCTTCGGGGCGGTCAGTAAGCAGGTCTCTCGTCAGCTGAATCGAAAAGCTAAAAAGCACGATGAGATTCGTGTTCTGGCTGAAAGCAAACTAAACACCATCGCCGGAATTGTATCTACAGCCCTAGAAGACGGCAATATTTCCGATGTGGAATTTAAAATGGTTCTTACAGAATTTGTTAAGTACCTGCAGATGAAAAAAGAAGTGCGCGCCCATGGCGGAAAAAAACTAGACGAAGAGGAGTTGCCGGAGGAGAAAATAAAGCAAGAAATCCGAACCGAAATTGCCAAGCACATGGCCAATTTCAAGTCTTCATAAAATGTTTCTTCAGCTGGAGAGATATTTCCTGTGGCGACGCCTCTGACGAGCGTGTGATTCCTACAGCGCCTCCTCCCTACAGTTATTAATTATATTTCTCTTACACACACGGTTCTCTTTTTACTACCACAAAAAAATAACAGCTGCACTTGACACGAGATAACGTGTGAGCTAACATTTCCGATGGTTAGAAAATTATGAGCTAACATTTGCACAGATATGAATACTGTATGTAACGCATCGGCGTATCGGAACCACATACACCAATATGGATCCATCATGTAACATAGCAACTGAATTGCCGGACACAAAACATACGTCCGGGTGGCTATTCTATCTTAGCGAGCTAATGGCAGTACCAGGGATATGGAGGCTCACCGGCAGGTGGCTCAGCTGGCGAACATACTTGCGTCGTGGTTATCTATGTTACGGCATGCCGCTGAGTATCAGAGAGCAGCTTCAAAAATACGACAATGATTTCAGGTTTGAGTATACCGCCAACCTTATAGTTCTAGCTATGAATGAGCTCGTGCGCCGCACAAAAACGGGGTCTCTCGAATTACATATCCAACCCTATAGTCGTGATTCAATCGAGTTTGGGCTACCGCAGGGGAGGGGAGAAGCAGAGCTCATGAATCTAATTCTTAAAGACGCAGAGGCATGCGGCTATCACATAGAGCACGGGATAGACAAAATAACGATTCAGGAAAAAAAAATAAGCGTGCGCCTCCTCCAAAAATATTATCAAGGAAGTCAAAAGTGCTATGTTTCGGGCGGCTTTTCCACAGATTAACTGAATTCCCCCGTTAAGTGAGCCACTTAACAGTCACATGCATATCCTCGGCTGCTCATTTTTTGTCAACTGTGATAACAATTTTCAGCTCGAAAAAATGCGACAAAACAGAACAACCGGGACGAGAGTGTCACGGTTGTCACAAACGATTTTTCGCTCACGGTTTTCCTTTTAAACCCCTGTCACGTTACATAATTTTCTATTTTTACATGGATCATGTGATGGAGCGTATGACTGTCATGTGTTGATCATTTGCTTTCGCTGCGCGAGGCTAATTATCGCGCCTGCCGTCCGCAGGACTGCTACTGGCTAATCTTTATGAATTCTATACTCTGGTAAACAGTTCGAGGGTGCGCGACGTCTGAAAACTATAGAAGAGCCATCAGCTAGCTGTGGACCTCTATAATATGAAGTCTCAATCCAATCTTCATCCTCTGAATCGGTGTCCAGCCCCCTATCATATCTAGACATCCTCCTACAATATTTAGCTAGCGCGCTCGGTTTAATACATGAATCTATAGAATAAAGCTTCCGCCACTCATTTGTATCGTAGAGGGCTGTATGTAATTCTTCCACCACATCATCGAAGCGGAGTTTATGTTCACGTCTCAAAATCTCATATTGCAAAAGTCGTGGGAGCTCATCCAATGGTAACCCCCTTCCCAACAATCGAGTGCGCATGATTCTAAATATTGTCAAATCTTGAAGAGAGGCATCAAGAGGCTCCATGGGAATCAATAGGCCTCTATAACATCGGCAAAGTCGATAGTTGGTTATGACCCCAACACCACAAAGAGTGCACGTCCGTGTTACAGCCCCTCTTCGCAACTGCTTAACAGTAGGCATGTTGCAACTCTATATATAGCAGTCCATAAGTCTCTAATATGAAATTTCGATCCTCGCGAGACGTTTAAACTCCTTCTGAAAGGCTCTCGCGCGTGCGTTACTGTCTCTAGTGATTAAGTTATGGTAGCCGCATCTTGCACAGAGACTAAACTTGTTCGAGACGCCCACTCCGCATTCTCTACACGGTGTTGTCCCGCCACCTTTTCGCAATCTATCATTATGAATCCAGCAGTACGAACCCCTGCACGTCTTCCCACAGGTTGTAGTAGATCCCCACACTAGCCACGCACAATGATTTTTGCCTGGCGCCATATCATATATCTATATAGCTATCTATATATCTATCTATAGATCTACACTCTCTAACTGTTTTTTCCTGAGTAGTTGATCCGGTATGAAAATGATACTACCCCCCTGAGCTCACCATCCCTGAAGCAAATTAAAACCCCCCAGCCCCCCTCGAGTTTGGGTAACCCAAAAACTTAAGGGGTCCCGGTAGGGTTTCTGGACACCGTCCGATAGCAAATCGATCTAAAAAAGGTAGATTTGAGGGACACCCTAAACTCGAGGGGGCTGGGGGTTTTAATTTGCTTCAGGGATGGTGAGATCAGGGGGGTGGTATCATTTTCATACCGGATCAACTACTACTGAACACCAAAGAGGAGTAGGTATCATCTTGGATGCAGAAAGAGCAAGAACAGTGAAAGGTTTTTACCCAATATCTGACAGAGTCCTTTTAGTGAAATTGAATGGAAAGCCAATAGACATAAATCTTATACAAGTTTATGCACCAACAGCAGACAGTCTAGAGAAAACAATTGATAAATTTTACAACGAGTTAAATGAGGCAATTCATAAATGCAAACCACATGAAAACGCCATAGTTCTAGGGGATTTTAACGCAAAAGTAGGAAAGGAAAGAGTTGAGGAAGTAGTTGGTCATTATGGCTTAGGCGAGAGGAATGAAAGAGGTGAGAAACTTATTGAGTGGGCAAGAACACACAACATGATGATAGAAAACACCTGGTTTAAGCAACATCCAAGATGTCTGTGGACATAGAAAAGCCCAGGGGACAACGCACGTAATCAAATTGATTATATAATGATAAGCAATAGATTTAGAAACAAAGTGATATGTTAGATTAAGATATACATGAACAGTTAGCTATGATGCTTTCATATTTTTCAATTAAAAAAAATTTTTATATAAATAAAACTTTCAGGAAATTTAGTAACAGAGAAAGTATTCTTTGTGTTTGGTGCTTAAATGTTGTCATATGAAACAATAAACAATTTGAGATCTCTTTTCCTTCATTGTCGTTTGTTTTCTAGTGCAAGTAAGTCATTCATCAAGAATTAATATGTCACATTTGTCCTCCATAAATGATGAAGTTACAGTGAAAAATAATTATCAAGTAAGTGTGTTTCCCTTCATCTGTAGATGTTGCAAGTAAAAATTACCATTTTTTTCTTAGACTCTTTAAGAAAGAAATGTTTTTTGTTGTTGAAAGATGAAAGACAAAATACCTGTGCTGTCACGGTGTCACCTGCAGGGTTAGATTTTGTTTATCTAGAAATCTAGAGCTAGAAACATGACTTGGGTTCAGCTATTTCTCTTATTGAGGAGTTGTACCTTTATCCATTTGACCATTAGCTCCAATATCTGCAATTCTAGGTTCCCCTAACTTTTTCTTTAGAAAAAAAAGTATAGTATATCTAATTATTTGTATGTGTTTTGGTAGCAAATTCTTGTATGCATTCTGACATATAGTCCCAATATTTCTTGTTTGTAGGATCAGAAAGACATGGAATATGTTCCAGATCTGACTGGAGGTATCAAGCAGGAGCAGAACAACAAGGCATGCAACATTTTAGTGCTTCATTGAAACAATTGTGACCATGTAATCAATATTGTAAACACTCAAATTATGGTCATCAACATTGATAATGCACATAATTTGCAAGTCCATGTGAAAATGAATGGATCAAATTTTGACAGAAAGATTACAGCTACTAGATACTTTTAGAATAATGAGCAATAAAAAATGTCTGGCAGAAATAAATGAGTCCCTCAGAGCGTCTTGAAGAGCATGAAACTGAGACAATTCTTCATGATGAAAAATCAATACTAAAGTTCTCAGCTAGAGTGGGGAGTGTCATCCAGTGTGAGTATGGAGAGAGAGAATACTGCAATTAAAAATTGAGTGGATTTTGGAGAAAATTTACACAAGAGCAGAGCCTTGCGTTGTAACATTCAGCATGGTTTACTCAGAGGTGCATAAATAAATGGTATATGTAACATTCAGCATGGTTTACTCAGAGGTGCATAAATAAATGGTATATGTAACATTCAGCATGGTTTACTCAGAGGTGCATAAATAAATGGCATATGTAACATCTTCGAGGATTTGTTATTTTCTGTTGTCAACAAGCAAGAGCAATCAAAGAGCTGATCAGCCAACATTAAATTTTAAAAACAGAAAATTTAAAAGGCAAGGATACACTAAGCTCATGTAAACATTTCATTACTGTAATCACATAAAGTCATTCATTGATGTACGAACTCACAGTTGCTTCCAGCCATCAATATATGCTTGTTTGTTAACTGAGAATTTTTATTTTTGGTCAACTTTTGATCCATAAATAATTGTTTCATCTTTAGTTAAAAAAAAAAAAAAAAAAGCATATTTCTTTATTCTCGCTTCATGCAGATAAAAAATGTGTAAATTTTCCACAAATTAAAAAATATTGTTCAGTTTTTATGGCAAAGTTGAAGTTCCAAAGATGATCCCTCTTTATTTATTTTATTGCTGAAGCAGTTTCTTACATTTCCAATTTTTTGTTCAACAAAATTGTGATGATGATAGTGCTATGAAGAAATTTCCTTCTGATGTTTACTAATAAATCGTTGACTTTTGTACAGTTCTTTACATTTTGATGAGTTTTGTGAAACCTGAGTCATCCATTTCTTGTTTTATTAATGATGTAGCGGTAACTAGTAGCAAAAGCTGCAAATAAATGACATGCCCAATCCAATACATTTACTGCCATGGCACGTTCAGACCATCAATTTTCACCTCAAAAAAGAGCACTGCAGATTTGTGAGCCTCCTTGACTGCCTAGGAGCAACCCACACTGACGATTGCTTGAGGAGGGGCCCACACTTGAGAACATCTTTTTCAGTCATGCAACAACTTTGCTGAACTTCAGCATTAAACCAATAACAAAAATTGTGGGGACAATAAAAAGACCTGAAGAAGGTGACAGGGATAAAGACATAGTATGACCAAAACTCCTTAAATGTGAAGAGAGAGAGAGAGAACAACATAGTGACTTCTGTTAAGTTAAAAATTGTAACATCAATATTGCTGTCTTTCATTGCAGTAAGGCTAAAACCATACTACCTTTTTCTACTGTTTTGTCTTGTTTTACTCATTAATCTCATCTACGTCAGGCAAAACCACTAACGTAAAGTTTCAATTTGTATGTGTTATTTTCTTCATTTAAATATACTGTGGCCGTAACTGGAGGTTTGTGTTTTGTTCTGTCTTTTCATGTAGAAAAGCTTTAACAGTATCTACTTTTATTATTTTCTCATTCTATATTTTCTTGCAATGAAAACAGGTGCATGAACAAAATATGTTTATTTATTATTTTTTTTGTTTTATTTATTTATTTTATTTGTAAGCATCTGCTTGTACTTTATATGAAATAAAATATTTATTGACAGACTAGAAATGATGATGATGGCTACCTCAATAACTTCATCACTCAGCTTCTGGCTGTCGACTATGTTGACAAAAAACCTTCAGAGAATGATGATTTAGAGCAGCATGGTTTATCTGAAGATAATGAAGGTAAGTGCTGTTAGTTTAGGGAAATACTTCTTTTCTTCTCATTCTTCTCACAGGCTGGAGGTCCACTCCAACTATTGGTGAGAGACATTACACCGTGTATATATATATATATATATATAAATGAAACCAAACAAAAATATGTGTCATGCTATATACACGAAGAGGACACCAGAAGTTTATTGTAATGTACTCAGAATGAATGAAAAAAGACTTCCATGCCAGACCTTCACATGGACACCAAGTGGCAAAAGAAAACCAGATAAACGATGAAATTTAAGAAAATTACAGAATATTTTACACATATAAAAATACTTGAGTAATGTTCTCGTCTGAGAATTACCTGATACTTTGAAAATGTGAATATATACATATAAAAAGTAAAGTACCCCCGTCACGCCAAGTGGCGTATAGGGAATATGGTGTTAGTGACCATAAATTTTACAGACCTTTGGCACATGATTTTTGGGGTAATGTGGTTGGTATTTCGTCCGTGCTGCTTTACTTTCCCAGAACAAAATCCAGTACGCATTAAAGGCTGGGTGAACCCAGAAGCCGTCGGTTGGGATCGAACCCTACCTCTTGTCCTTTGTAGTCCAGTTCACTAACCAGTGAGCTATCGCGGCTCCCATATATATATTGTAAAAAAAAGTATTCTTAAATGTTATGTAGAGCTAGTCTTAACGTATGGATGTGAATCATGGACAATAGGACAACAAACAAGGAAATCACTGGAATCTGTGGAAATGTTGAGAAGAATGTTGAGAGTACCATGGACAGCTAAGAAGAGTAATGAAAATGCTCTAAAAGAGGTCAAGGCAAAAAGAGAGCTAATTTCCAATATTAGGAAGAAACAATCATCATTTTTTGGCCATGTAATGAAAAGAGAACAACTGGAAAAATTGAGGGATGAAGAGATAGAGGGAAGCAAAGAGAAAAAATAACAGACAGCTTAAGAGAATGGCTTGGCAGAGGGTCAACAACAGAAATGATAAATAACTGTTGAGATCGAAAGTTGTGGAGAGACATGATCACCTACGCCAGCAGGCCCAGTACTTGATGATGATGATATATGTAATTGTTCCAGTCTGAGAATTATAATATACTTTTAAAATATTAATATATATGACTAATTGTTTAAAACTTACAAAGAGTTACAAAATACTTTTAAAAATCTACTTTCAGAAGTGCCTTCTGATGAGGTCAGTGGAGCTATTCTGCAGGACATGACAGATACAAATGATTCCGAGATGACTATTGCCAACTGTGAATCAAGGATAGAAAATGCTTCTATGGATTTTAATAGTTTCTATGATGTAAACCGCATTCTGACTAACAATCTTGAGAAATATAAAAGGATACACACTGACATGAAACCTTACAAGTGTGATATCTGTGAAGCAGGATTTGGTCAGAACAGTGACCTGAATAGACACAAAATAATACATACAGGAGAGAAACCTTACAAGTGCGATACTTGTGGTAGGGGATTTGCTCACAGCAGCAATTTGCAAAAACATAAAAGAATACATACAGGAGAGAAACCTTACAAATGTGATATTTGTGATCTAGCATTTACTAAAGCTTATCATCTAAAAAGACACAAAAGTTTACACACAGGAGAAAAGCCTTACAAATGTGATATTTGTGATAAAGTATTTGCTCAAGTCAGTTCGCTCAATACACATGTAAGTATACACACTGGAGAGAAACGCTACAAATGTGATGTTTGTGGTTTAGGATTTGCAGAAAGTAGTAATCTGCAGAGACATAAAAGAACACATACTGGGGAGAAACCTTACAAATGTGATCTTTGTGGTGTAGGGTTTGCACAGAGCAGTGATCTGAATAGCCATAAAAGAATGCATGCTGGAGAGAAACCCTACAAGTGTGATGTTTGTGGTATAGGATTTGCTAAGAGTTATCACCTGAAAAGACACAAAAGAATACACACAGGAGAGAAGCCTTACAAGTGTGATGATTGTGGTGTAGGATTTGCTCATAAAAATTCTCTTAATTTACACAGAAGATTACACACAGGAGAAAAACCTTATAAGTGTGATGTCTGTGGTCTAGCATTTCTCCGCGATGACTATCTCCGAATGCATAAAAGAAAACATGTTGAATAGATATTGTCATAAATATCTGTCACAGAGTTTTATCTATTCTTTTATCAGCTTAGAATATATGTAAAAATATTGCCTTTTAAATTTGTATCAATTCCCAGATATTACTTGTAATGGTTGGAATAAAATCTAAAACTTATTGGTAGTTACACAGCGATTAATTGCAGTACTGTGCTATTATCACTGTGCTGACAATATTATATATATTTGTATTTCTACTTTATTTTTTCCCTTTTGTAATTATTTTTTTGACTAAATTATGTGGTTTATGCTTTATTTGAATCTTTGCATTTCTTATTTTTTAAAATGTACTCAAGTGTCAAAACTTTATTTTCATTTTACCCTAACTTCACTTCTGTTGCTTTTCTGTGTCACAGAAAATTGAGTTTTCAAGTGGTGTAACTCCTGCATTGTGCAATCTTGATGTCTGCTATTTCATTAATCCATCATCTTCTGGTATGCTGATGATACTGTCTTAATCACTAAGAGTGAAAATGAGTTACAAGAAATGTTAGACATCGTAGTGAAGGAAAGCAAAAATAAAGGACTCAGCCTTAATAGCCAAAAGACAGAAGTAATGGTAAAAACAAAGAAAAAAACATCACCACAATGCACAATAAAGACAAGTAGAGCAATATTAAAACAGGCAAATGAATTTAAATATATGGGAACAATGTTAACCTCAGATGGTAGATGTACAACAGAGGTAAGATGCAACATGGCTCAGGCAAAAGCAGCTTTCCAAAAAATGAAGAAGATACTGTGCAATCCATTTTTGACAATAGAAACAAGGGAAAAAGTTCTTTATGTAGAGCCAGTGTTAACATATGGATGTAAATTATGGATAGTAGGACAACAGACAAGAAAATCACTGGAGTCTGTAGAAATGTGGTTTTATAGAAGAAAGTTGAGAATACCATTCCCAGCTAAGAAGAGTAATGAAAATGTTCTGGAAGAGGCCAAAACAAAAAGAGAACTGATATTCAATATTAGGAAGAATCAGTCACAATTTTTTGGCTATATAATGAGAAGGGAACAGATGTAATATATTCTAACAACTGGGAAAATTGAGGGATGAAGAGATAGAGGGAAGCAAAGAGAAATGATACCAGACAGCCTAAGTGAATGGCTTGGCAGAAGGTCAACAACAGAAATGATAAATATCAAGATCCAAATTTGTGGAGAGGCAGGGTATTTGATGATGATGATCTTCACAGCCTACCTGTTTTCAATTGCTTTTTAATGTTAATGTTCTCTGGGTGTCTGAAAATAATCATATAACATGTCAGCATTATTTTATCTCTAATTTCTTAACTTGATCCAGCACTTATGTAATCCCCACTCTTTCCCTTTAATCATCATTTCTGATTCAGCCCCCTCTTGGTCACATTCAGCCATCTTATTTTTGTTGTGATGATTCTTCTTTGCTCTTAATGTCCAAGTTTGGCACTGGTTGCAACATTATTGAGTTATTTGCGAGTCATCATCATTGCACTCCAAACATGTCCATAGGTGCTCAGATCCCCTCCTCAGTAAGTCTTGCAGTGTCCAGTGACTGACAACTCCAGTTCTGTTTTGGTTGGTAATATAATAGTAATTGGCCAAGAGTTGAATTGGAATAGTATATTAGCCAAATGTGTAATATAGGGAATGGCTGGGTAGTCAAGAGTGGAGTGCATTCAGGAGGAGAGACGAGGTATGGGAGAAATAGACGATAGTTAAAAGGTAAAGGTATATAGAACGTTTCGGCTCAATAGGCCTTCATCAGGAACAAACAATAAAAACACACACACACAAATTAATAACGAAACAACCAAAACAAAAACAATCGAAATGTGTTAAAGAAAACAACAACAATAAGTAAAACTATCCTGTCAAATCCAAACTAAAATCGTAACCAAGTGCGGCTGTCGTGAACGTCGAAAATCGTGCCAAAAAGTGCGTAAATGTAAACAGAACCAGAGGAGTAAACACAGGGGTCAGTGTGCAAACACAAAGGAGAAAGAATCGAATAGTAGTCTGACAGGTGTAAAAAGACGCTAAGAGTGAGATCACACTCATACGCATAGTTTCTTTTTGCTTGCTCCTTCCCTTTTGCATAGCCTTCTCTACTACACATATTTGGGTTCTTTGGTCTACTTACTATGCCATACTTTTTATAGTTCTTCTCCTCTAGTCCCTTATGAGACACTTCGGTTTTCTCCTCTATAATTTTTTTCTGTGCTTCTTACCCCTCATTTATTTTTACTGTACCCCACTCTCAGACAAAAAAAAAAAAATATCTCACTCTTAGCGTCTTTTTACACCTGTCAGACTACTATTCGATTCTTTCTCCTTTGTGTTTGCACACTGACCCCTGTGTTTACTCCTCTGGTTCTGTTTACATTTACGCACTTTTTGGCACGATTTTCGACGTTCACGACAGCCGCACTTGGTTACGATTTTATTTTGGATTTGACAGGATAGTTTTACTTATTGTTGTTGTTTTCTTTAACACATTTCGATTGTTTTTGTTTTGGTTGTTTCGTTATTAATTTGTGTGTGTGTGTTTTTATTGTTTGTTCCTGATGAAGGCCTATTGAGCCGAAACGTTGTTTAGTCTGTGTCGTCCACTTGTCACGTAAAGCTTCTTACATACCTTTTTCCTTTTTTTTTTTTTTTTATTTTTTAATTTTTCCTCATATTCAGCTTTACTGCAGCTTCGCATTTTTATGCCTTAACCCTTTAAAGGTATATAGCCAAGGTTAGAGGTAAGGTGACCGCCAAAATGGTGTGCAGTCAGTGGGAAACATGAAGTCCACTGAGCGCGGACCATATGCTAGAAACAGACTTAGCTAGGTTCAAGGTTAAGGGGTGAAGTGTTAAGTATGCGTGGTAAACAGAGGGGTAGATGATAATTGATTGACCAGAGGATTCTGAGATAGTGGATGGTAGGGTAGTACAAATAGTTGGGAGGAGAGAAAAACGGCCTCTCTCTCTCTCCCACCGGTCGCCAACGGGTACAGACATGTTACTACTGGATGGTTTGTTCATGTGAAAGACTGCGAATTATAGCAGATGTTGTACAGTTCATGTAATTAAAATTACTGTTATGTTGACCACGAGTTGTTAATTCTGCATTGAACAAGCCATCGCGGCGTTAGCCTATAACATAGTGACCATAAATTTTACAGACCTTTGGCACTTGATTTTTGGGGTAATGTGGTTGGTATTACGCCCGTGCTGCTTTACTTTCCCAGAAAAAAAATCCGGTACCCATTATTAAAGACTGGGTGAACATGGAAGCTGTCGTATGGTATCGAACCCTACCTCTTGTCCTTTGTAGCCCAGTTCACTAACCACTGAGCTATCGCGGCTTCCGTATGTGCCAAAGTGTGCCTCGCCATAAAGGCAGATATTCTCCAATATCAGATATACTCTAATTTTTTATGAGAGTTTTGACATTTTGGGTACATTTTTTTTCCTAACTCATTTTTCTAAGCAGTTGTCATTTTTGCCCTACTCCATTTGATTTCCAACTGCCAAGGGTTCTTTAACCCTAGATTACGATACCTATCTGTGACTCACATATTTATGATACCGTAGTAAAAATTACTACCACTTAATTTTAACACTACAAACTTTAAAAACAGTATTTTCTTTGAACTTTTGACACACAGCTGTGTGCTTACATTAGGAAAGACACGAGGACACTGATTTCCATCAGTATGTTTGGTTACCTCATTTGCTGTATTTCCTGAGTTACAAAAGGTTTTTTAATGTTATGTTTAACGATGACTGAGAAAATTTCCCTGGTCTTGGCAAAAAAAGGAAAAACGACCAATTTCTTGAAAATTGGTGATTTTGTTTCGCATTATATGATATTATATCTCACAAGATTGGGGGGGGGGGGGGGGGGGGGAGTCGAAGAATCCAACACCAATGGAAACAAATCCAACACTCAGGGGTCACAGGAAGTAGTAATTAATAAGGTCATGGAGGAAGAAATGCAAACTGTCAAATTTTGAAGAAATTGTATTTTGATATGGTAATGTTTACTATCCTATCATAATCTAGGGTTAATGTGCACAGAATGCATGTGGGGCCATTATCTGAGAGGGCAAGACATTGGATTTCATTACTTAGAGACCAGGGGAGGGTAAGCCAAGAAGAAACCACAGACAGATTACATTTTTGACAAATTTCCACCATCATATGGGAGTTGACGCCCCCTCTACCCTGAAAGGCATATGAGGAGGGAAAGAAGAAGATATGGGAGTTGACACCCCCTCTACCCTGAAAGGCATATGAGGAGGGAAAGAAGAAGAAGATATGGGAGTTGACGCCCCCTCTACCCTGAAAGGCATATGAGGAGGGAAAGAAGAAGAAGATATGGGAGTTGACGCCCCCTCTACCCTGAAAGGCATATGAGGAGGGAAAGTAGAAGAAGATATGGGAGTTGACGCCCCCTCTACCCTGAAAGGCATATGAGGAGGGAAAGAAGAAGAAGATATGGGAGTTGACGCCCCTCTACCCTGAAAGGCATATGAGGAGGGAAAGAAGAAGAAGATATGGGAGTTGACGCCCCCTCTACCCTGAAAGGCATACGAGGAGGGAAAGTAGAAGAAGATATGGGAGTTGACACCCCCTCTACCCTGAAAGGCATTTGAGGAGGGAAAGAAGAAGAAGATATGGGAGTTGAACCCTGAACCTTCTTGTCTGAGGCCAGTATCTTGCCTCTAGACCACCAAACCTATCTTTGTATTTGATGTTACATGTTTTTCCAGTAAACATGTTTGCTTCTCAATATTTGTTGTAAACCTCTGCTAGCATTTTACCTGTTGGAACTGTCAAAATGAGTTGTCTTAAATTTGAATGATTTGTTTGTTTCTTTTTGCTGTTGTTTTAGTTTATTCCCTGCTGTTGCTATGTGTGCTTGGTCCCCTGCAAAATCGAGCTCTGTGAGATTATTTTTATTTGTGTTGACTGTTTTGTAACAGAGTAGACTTATGGTTAGAGCAGTGAGTAATGATGTAAGAAAGAGGGAAAGATTACACTGTCTGACCCGGATAGACATTAGATAGAATGGTTATGGTTATTCAAACGCCCTGGTGTCACTGCAAATGAATGGAAATTTATAATTGCTCAATCGCCTGTGCCAGTGAAATCATCCAAATTAACATCTCATAGAATATCCAAACAAATAACGCCAGTTGCAGTCCCCATTGTAGTAAACACAGCACATGTGAAAAGACTTAAGGCGTATTATAGCACCGACAATGAATGCATCTGAACTTTCCCTCATATACGATATCATCATTCATTGTAAGCAATCTGAATATAGAAACACCATCTGGATGAAACGCACAGCTCATGGTGTGCACAGAGCACTACTCAGTAGCTCCGGCATCATGCCGGACTTGGAATATGAGGAAACTGCAACAAGGAACACTTTTCATAATACAGTGCCTCAACGGTTCCTGCCGCCTATCCGCCATATTGACCAGTAGTTTTTTCAAATTAGATAGAAGAACATTAGATAGAAATAATTAACAAACTGAAGCAGAGATAGGTCAAGTGCGACAAGATATTTAAAGTTCGAGAAGACAGAGAAATGGTAACTAGACAACAAGTTCACAAAGTCCCCGTGAATTAAGTGTGGTAAGGAGACACATCTACAGGTCTTAAAATGACCCATGAGAGAATGGCTGGACCCCTCAATATGACCAATTGTAAACTAGGGACCACTTGAAGAGCTGGTCAGTCAGCCACTTGGGTGCAGACAGGCACTTTTCCCCTACCCACAGACCCTGGTTTGTCTTGTACAGGCTAGGATGAGATTAGGCCATAATAAACCACAGAGATCTTTTAAGTAGTGATAGGAGATATAATTTAGGACATGGAGATCAAGTCCAGATAATAGAGTAACAACTAGAATTGTTGGAACATTCAGCTAGCAGAGCAATGTCTACTAATCATTGTTAGACTTTGGTTAAAAAATGAGTTTTATGAACAATGTAATAAAGACCTCTGTATAAGTGATAGGTAGACATGAGATAGAGTAATCGTAGGCGCGCCTCCCAGCATCAGACCTGTAAGTTGTCAGCGACCCACAGCTGATGGCTTGCGCCAGGATCGGTGAACCAAAACCATCCAGACCCTGCTCCACCTCTCCATGGTGCCTCCAGTAACAGACTAACCTGTCTAGTCTGGCCAAGCGTGCAGGGATCGAAGAGGGAAGACAACCCGGTACTCAAAAATGTTGTGCTGAAGTCGGATGTGTTGGGCCGAAAGGCGCAAATATAACAGTTATATTGCAAACCACAACACAACGCAGACACGTCCACTACGTCCTTGTAAGGACGGATGATGAAGAGGAATATTCTAGTCTACCACGATACTCTAGAATACTTTAGCCATCAGGCGAATGCAACCAACCACCAGATAGAGTAATCATTTGTGAGCATGAAAGAACAATTACTACAAATGTGTTGTATATCCAGTGACATTGTAAGTTGACATACATATATGATAATAAATGTTGCTGAGAGCTAGGTCACTATAGCCAGTATCCACACCATTAATATAACACCAGGGCTAAAACTAGGAATAACAAAATGTTATATCTTCTCAACATTCCTATATGGTGCAGAAACACAGACATTAGACAAGAAAACAGAACAGAAAATTGAAGCCTTTGAAATGTGGATATATAGAAGAATTGGATGGAAAGAAAAGAAAACGAATGATGTAATCAAACAAGACAAATGCTATTTTTGGGCCATGTTAAAAGACACAACAGCCTACTAAAAGTAATCTTGGAGGGGGAAATACAAAGTAAAAGAGGCAGACCAAGACTAACATGGATGAGTAACATCAAAAGATGGACAAGTCAAGTCTATGACAACCTGCACCATCAAAGCAAAAGACAGAGCAGAATGGCGCTCCATGGTAGCCAACCTCTGTTGCGGAGATGGCACTCGATGATGATGATGTTAAAACTTGAGCTCAAGGACTTCTTGTTCTGTCCATGTTCAAGCCAGTCCACAGGACGATTGTGCCAGATACAGGAAAAGTGGCCAGAAGGAATACTAATGCTGAAGACTCTACTACTGATCTGTTGTTGTGAGGTTCCCACGTTACCATATGCCTTTTTGATTCAGTGTCATGACTCCAACTGTCAGAGGACACCCTGTAACAGTTTCATGTGTGTGTTCTAGTCTATGTGTGTGTTGAATGTCTTTGTTTGACTCCTCATCTGATTACAAAAGCTTCATTGTAGCCAATAGTTTCTTACTTTACATCGGCTGTGTTCAGTAAAGGCTTTCACACATACTAGTAAGATTGTTATTTACTCTATACACAATTGTTGGCTTTTATCTGAAAGTGGCATTTTAGTTCAAATCTTGAAAATTTAGCTACATTTATGGATGAAGAAGTTCTGAGTCTAGTGTATTCCTCTCATTCTTAAAATTGGTATTTTCTGAAAGTGGTTTCAATTTGTGACTCCAGAGATAAACATAAAATATAGAGTTGTAGTCAATCTTTTTGTATTAATGATATTTTAGATATTTTGTTATTCCATCATGCAACATCAAAATAAACAGGACAAATCTAAAACAAGTGCAACACGACAAATATTTGGGCACAATTATAACATCAGATGGAAGATGCATCACAGAAATATAAAAGAAGAATTGCTCTGGCCAAAACAGCATTTCAGAAAATGAAAAAAATATCTTATGCAACAATCTATGTCAATAGAAATGAGAAAGAGAGTTCATTGGTGCTATATAGAGCCAATTCTGACCTATGGAAGTGAATCATGGACAGTAAACAAACAAAAAAGACAATTAGAGGAGGAGTCCCTAAAAAAACATCAGAAAGAAACAATCAACATTTTTCAAGCTCATCATTAGAAGAGGAAAGTTGGAATACTTGGTTGCAACCGGCAAAATACAAGTAAAGAGAGATTGCGGACGACAAAGAGAAAATACTAGATAGCTTGGTGTCATGGCATGGAAAACAGTCAACAACAGAATTGATACAATGCACGGTGGATAGAAGATTGTGGAGGGACAGGATCGCTTACACCAACCGGTGTGGTACATGATATTTTAGTAGTTAATGCTCATAACAAACAGATCAAATGTGGGGAAAATCTGAGAGTTTCAATTTGTAACCGTAGAAGTTTTTAAATAAAAAAACACAACTTTTTCTAATCACTGTGAATGTGTAATAAAAGAAGTGTGTGTATATTTGATCTTATTGGAAAGTCACAAGTGAGCAAATAACTAAAGTGTCAATCACAAAAAAACTTGTGTATACATTTGTAATATCTGCCATAGTTGTTTGTCCACTTGTTAAAATACCTTGAGTTATTTCCAGGTCATCATCATTGCACTCCAAACATGTCCATAGGTGCTCAGATCCCCTCCTCAGCAAGTCCTGCACAGGGTTGCCGTCGGAGTCAATCCGCTAGACTGGAGCCAAAAATCAGTGATTTTCCGTCAGATTGTCCAAAAAATTCCGTCAGAATTTCCGCCAGATTTTCCAAAAATATTTCCAGAGTTTATTTATTACTTAGGAAACTTACATTAAATTATTATTTATTTACGTACTATTTTATTATTATTATTACGCATCTTCAAACCAAATGGGAGAGTAAATTTAAAGAAAAATAATTATTATTTCGATTTGTAACAGTCAACTACAACTATATTAATACATGTAGAAACTAATTTAATTTGGCAACATAAAAATAATTTGAAAGACAAAGAAATTGCAAAGTGTCCAGTTTTCTTGAAGAGGAAAATGCAACGCTGGCCGACTTTCCAGCTTCTTTGATTTGCTGTGAGAAAGAAGCTCACAATGTTTCGATGCTAATACACATTTACAAAACTTGCATCTAGCTTTGTCAGCACTACCCGGGACTTCTAAGATCCAATCTGTAAGGTCCACTTCATTTAGCCCACTCTTTACGAAATCGTTGCTGATATTGAAGTGTCATATCTTTATGTTGTAATGTGAATGTACGTTGCTGATAGTTAAAGCCACATGTATAATATTCTATTTCTATTGACCTTTCGAGCCGTAACCGGCCCATAGGGCGTAGACCAAGATACACCTCCTATATGGATTTTTTGTTCTAGCAGTTTTCTTTTAAAGATATTTTATCAAATCTCGCCATCTGTCTCTGTTCTGTGCAAGCAGTTCTATCTCATTGAGGGAGCCGACTCCTGCTGCTCTTGCCTCTCTCATCAATGTTCTTCTCAGTGTCTCCCTGGGTCTTCCTCTTTTTCTTTTACCTGTTGTTTCCCATATGAGGGCTTGCTTTGCTATTCGGTTATTATCTCTTCTCATCACATGTCCTACGTATGACCATCGTCTTTTCTTTATTACTGAAGATATTAGTGGTTGATTGGCGATTTCTCTAATTTCCTCATTTGTTTTGAATTCGTTCCATGCTATACCAAGTATTTTCCTTAGACATTTATTTTCGAATGCGTTCAACTTTGTTTCTATATCTCTTGTTGTTTTCCAGCTTTCACACGCATACGTAAGGGTTGATAGTACATTTGATTTGAATAGCCTAAGTTTTGTGTTTGTGCTGATAAGTTTTGATTTCCACAACTTTTCAAGGCTTCTGAAAGACATTGCTGCTTTAGCTATTCTGATTTTAATTTCTTTGCTCGTATCCCCTTCTCGATCAATGTGACTTCCAAGATAGATAAAGTGATCGATCTCTTCTACTGGTTTGTTTTCCATGTATATTTTGTCACCTGTTGGAATTAAACTAGTCATGACTTTAGTCTTTTCATGATTGATCTCAAGCCCAATTTTGCTGGCTATTGATGATAGTTCATGTATAATATGGAATTACAAAAAATTGTAACTCTCTTATAGCGGTAGGGGAGAAAGTCTCTACTACAATACTCTTCTAAATTTTCTATTGGTCAGATCGAAAGCGATATAATGACGTAGTACGTACATAATTTAACTTGTCACATAAGCGCTACAGACGCTCTTAGTTTGTGTTTTGACCACGATAAGGCTAATTTTAGTAGATTATCATGATTTTAAAAATCCGCGATTTGCCACTGTCATTCAAAATAAATCCACTAGAAATTCCGCTAGGCGGATTCATTATTTTTTGGCCGCTGGACGCTGCTCCAATTCCGTTAGATCTAGAAAATCCGCTAGGTTGGCAACCCTATTCCTGCAGTGTCCAGCCACTGATGACTCCAGTTCTGTGTTGGTTGATGAGTCTTCTTAAACGCCCACTAAGTTTCTCATTTCTGGCTGTGCCCATCTTAACTTCCATCTCTTTTCATCCAAAGGAGTGATATGGACTCATGTTTGTGGAAGTCCTGTGCCCTTCCCACTTCCCAGAGGGCATGGATGATGTCAGTGTGTGGGCTCTTAAATGCTTATAGACATTGTCAGTGTCGCTATATTCAAGGCAACCTTGACACTGTTCCTCCCATTTTACATATTTTTAGAACCCTTAAAATGTTTTAGACCCTCCGACTAGCAGGGTATTTACAGCACATACCCGCGTATCCTCCTTTCTTATTCTGGCCACAGTGAAAGACACAGGGAAGAAGTGTTTCGCTTCTTAAACCAGTTTTGATTATTTTGTTTTGGATGTTTCATTACTAGTTAGCTATGTAGGATTAGTTTTATTTATTTATATATTTGTGTGTGTTGTTTGTTTTTTCCTGCTGAAGGCCCATTGAGCCGAAACGTCGTTCAAATTTGTGTCATCTATCAATTACGTAAAGCTTTTACCATACCATTTTTCTATTTTTTTTCAATTCTTCCTCGCATTTATCTTACTGCATTTTTCGTATTTTTATGCATTCATTTGCATTTCATTGCCTTAACCCCTAACTACTGGCAACTGTTATTCTTATGTTACTCTTATTTCTTCTATTCACATCTCAGTCATGGAATTATTTCTATTTCATTCAATATATTACATAGTGTCAAACCAGAGCAGAATGATGCTCCATGGTAGCCAACCTTCATAGCGGAGATGGCACTCGATGATAATGATGTGTGTCAAATGACAATTCACAAACAACAGAAATAGACTCAAGATGTAACAAAGCTTGTCAAATCATTGTACAGCTATCACCACTATTGTCCAACAAGAAAATGACTAGAGGCAAAACGGGCATTCTCAACACAATCTTCATCCCATGTTGTGCTACCAATGCCAGGCCTGGACCATAGACGCAAGAACAATAAGAAAAGTGACAAAGATATGAGATATCTAACCCAAACATGCACACACAAAGATATGACACATGACTAACACAGATACACACTAAGATATGAGATATGACTAAACACATACACACATAAAGATATGAGACATGATTAACACGGACACACCAAGATATGACACACACCAAGATATGAGCCATGGCCAGCACACACACACACAAGCTAAGATATGAGCCATGGCTAGCACAGAAACACAACAAGATATGAGCCATGGCTAGCACAGAAACACATCACGATATGAGCCATGGCTTCACGGAAAAACACCAAGAAATGAACCATGTCCAGCACAGAAACACATTAAGGTATCCATATGCTTGGGTTTGTTGTAGTACTCTTCTTAACGTGGGAATCATCGACACACGAGACGCAGGCCCCGATTAACTGTTCACAGGTTTCGTTCAAACAGTTGCCCGGAGATTTGAGAGTGCAGTCTGACCCGTAGAACGTTCCCTTGCATGTACAGTTCCCGGTTGACTGTTCACAGGTGTCGTTGAAACAGTTGTCCGGACATTTGAGAGTGCAGTCTGGTCGGTAGTACGTTTCCTTGCACGTACAGTCTGCACTTTCCGGGTCACATATGATGGCACATCCATCAGAACACGTCTGTTTGCACTGTAGCCCAAAATTACCATCGGGACAAGTGTCACTACAGGTGTAGCCAGGACGTTTACATTGTAGGCATTTTCCGGATTTTTCCTCTCATAAAGGACAGACACTAAGACAATACCCGGATCAGTCGTGTTCATAGATCCCATGTGAACAGTTGCCGTGACACGTCCCGATGATGACGTTGTAGCCTTTGCAGCACCCACTACACACTGCACAAAACGACCCAGAATGCCCGTCCAGACAATAGGTGTCTGTAAATGTTAGCACCTCACTCACCGTCAGTGCACTGTCGGCCTGCGAAATGGTCGGTGAGAACTCAATCTTAATGTGTGCCATTGTCGCTTGTGTGGTCACTACAATAGTGTTCACAGAAATATTTGGGTATGATATATCATTATACTGGAACACTACACCGCCACTGTCAGAGAAAGCCTTTAGAGTGGCATTCTTTACCCGAATCATATTTCTAGCTCGATGATAAATTCGAATGGTGTGAGTATTCTGGGGCGTGGCATAGTTCAGATACCAGTAAACAGAATTGGTTCCACTTCTCAATTGTGTGTGTTCTTTGTGCGAAACAACATGGTGGTAGCTGAGGTTTATATGTATGTGTGGGACAGTGAAGAATCGCAGGTACATGCGGTTAGGGTGCAGACCCTAGTTCCTTTCATGGTTGTAAATGTGTATGTCTGTAATGATGGACGCACAACAACGATAAAATCTTTTCGCGTTCGAGGAGGAGAACGTCATTTTCTGCGGAGACTTTAATACTAGAGGCAACCGACCGAACGTCATAACCAACAAGCAGGTAGAAGACCTAGAGAACGCACTGGTGTCGGCTGATTTAGTGTGCTTGAATGATGGAAGGGCAACAAGAATGGTCACTCGAACAGGGGACTCTGATAGAGTCATCACTGGCACTGGTGTCTTCTGCCTTCGCACCGGTTTGTAGGTGGAGTGTATTGGGATTCCACGGAAGTGATCACTATCCGCGTGTCATCCTAACTGAAAAGGCAGAAATAGAAGCCCGAAAAGAAAGCTTATCACATTCCACTATGAGAACACAGACCAGGACGTCGTTACCAAAATCAGACAAGAAACAGGACGCCTCTCGCAGGAGGCAGGAGAGATGGACGCAGCCGCCCTGGCGTAACGTATAAATTGAGGAAGCTTGGTGGAACAAGAGACAAACGGCCAAGACATGGCAGAAAGCCAGAAGGAATAGAGGTACACAACCTGAACTCTTGAAGCGTCCGAAAGAATAGGTGGACCGTAAAATCATGCACTTTAAACTGTGTGCTAAGTAGGCAAAGTATGCCAAGTTGGATGATTTCTGCAAAAAAGTGTGCTAAGTAGGCAAAGTATGCCAAGTTGGATGATTTCTGCAAAAAAGTGTGCTAAGTAGGCAAAGTATGCCAAGTTGGATGATTTCTGCAAAAAAGTGTGCTAAGTAGGCAAAGTATGCCAAGTTGGATGATTTCTGCAAAAAAGTGTGCTAAGTAGGCAAAGTATGCCAAGTTGGATGATTTCTGCAAAAAAGTGTGCTAAGTAGGCAAAGTATGCCAAGTTGGATGATTTCTGCAAAAAAGTGTGCTAAGTAGGCAAAGTATGCCAAGTTGGATGATTTCTGCAAAAAAGTGTGCTAAGTAGGCAAAGTATGCCAAGTTGGATGATTTCTGCAAAAAAGTGTGCTAAGTAGGCAAAGTATGCCAAGTTGGATGATTTCTGCAAAAAAGTGTGCTAAGTAGGCAAAGTATGCCAAGTTGGATGATTTCTGCAAAAAAGTGTGCTAAGTAGGCAAAGTATGCCAAGTTGGATGATTTCTGCAAAAAAGTGTGCTAAGAAAAATTGCTAGTCCACATTTTGGCGCCTTCATTAGAGCATGAAGCGGACAACACGACATAGAGGCATTCCAGAGGACAGGCCAGATATGACACAAATCTGATGAGAACAAATGGAAGGCCCTGCTTGCCTGCTACATTGAGTAGACTGACCAAGAAATAAGGCTGTAAGAATGAAGATCCGTGAGTCACTCTCTGCATTATGTGAGGAAGTAGTACTGGGAGATCCCACGATCCAAACCTATGCCATTCGCACATTTAAAAGGTCACACAACACTGCTCCTGGTCCAGATGGTGTTCGGTATGACGACATAGACGATTTTACTGTTCGACAACTTGAAAAAAAAAACTGACCAAAAACTTTAATGCCAGCATTCAGAGTGGTCAGATTAAGGACGAATGGCAACATAGCTACTAAGTACCGCTACCGAAGCCAAACAAGATCCATTCTCTGAACAGTGCCTATAGAATAATCACGATGCAGAACACTGTGGGCAAGCTGCTGGAGAAAATAGTTGCCTGTGTACTCACATGTCACCTTAAACTGAGAGCCACACTCGGAGGTTATAGACATAACAAAGAGAGAGACATGGCTCAATACAGCAGTCTTCGCCTATGACGTATACGAAGGTTTCCACAGACGAGGATCCATACAATAGAGTACAATTTGAACACCTCATGCATATGCTCCTCAAACTGGCGGTGCACCCCTTCCTCATTAGAAGGATCCCTTGCAGCACTGTTTCGGAGGAAGGTGATACTCTGATATGGAAGCTGGTCATCCGAGCCAACATTCAATTGTCCAGGACTGCCACAAGGTTCACCATTGTCACCAATTTTATTTAACTTGTACACAATAATGATCACGGAACAGCAGCTGGATGGGAGAGGAAAAACTATGACTTTTGCTGACAATATTCTGGTATATCAACAGGGAAGAGACAGACGGGAAATTGCCTCCACACTGCAAAACGAACTCGATTGCATATGCCTGTGTTTTCGGGACCACGTCGACCATGTGATAACAAAATCCCGCAAAGGATTAGCCGCTTTGAAGGTCATGACAGCTGACAACATTGAGCAGAGGCTACTTACCCTTCTGTTCCAGGGACTAGCCCTCGCACCAATCGAGTATGCCCTAACAATTCTTACTGTCAGTACGACGCAAATTGATAGGCTGGGGAAATACAGAACGAAGTGACGATGGAGGTGATGGCAGTGACTAGGATATTCATCTTGTTGGGGTCACAAGACTACAACCAGGTCTGCATACTGAGTGATTCGATAGCATGATAGAAAAGTGGAGGCGGGATTGTACGCAGGCAATGGGTAGAGTCATTGCAGAAGTCAAAAATATGTAGGGTCACCTTTGTCTACGTCCCTGGGCATGCGGGAGTACGGGGAAATGAAAGAGCGGACAGGTTGGTTAGCCTCGCTGTCGTTGAAGACGGTCAACCAATGGATCGGGCGGACATCATCAATGCCCTCCGGGAAGTGGGAAGGGCACAGGACTTCGACAACCATGAGTCCACGTCACTCCTTCGGATGAAAGAGATGGGAGTTGAGCCAGAAACGAGAAACTTAGTGGGCGTATAAGAAGACTTATCAACCAACACAGAACTGGAGTCGCCAGTCGCTGGACACTGCGGGACTTGCGGAGCAGGGGATCTGAGCACCTATGGACATTTTCAGATTGCAATGATAATGACCCGCAAATAAATCAATAACTCAACTTAATTATTCTCTCTTTGTCGTTGTCGTTCTCTCTTGCCCTTTATTTTGCCAGTTGTAACCAAATATTCCAACTTTCTTTTTCTCATGGTGTCCTCGAAAAATGTTGATTGTTTCTTTTTGGTGCTTTTTAGGAGTTCCCTTTTTGTGTTGACCTCTTTGAGAGAATTTCTTCATTGGTCTTTTTAGCTGTCCAGGGATCTTTCAGCATTCTTCCTAGAAATTCATCTCTTTGGCCTATACCAATCGTCTTTTCATTTGCTTGTTTACTGCCCTTGATTCGCTTAAATGTCAGAATTAGCTCAATATAGATGAACCCTCTTTCTCCCTTCTATTGATATAGATTTGTTGTATAAGACGTTTTTCATTTTCTGAAATGCCATTTTGGCCTGAGCTGTTCTGCCTTTTATTTCTATGTTGCATTATCCATCTAATATGATTTTATATGATACATCACTGTAATATGTGAATTAAACATCAATATTGTGACATTATTGTGAACTCTGCCTTTTTTTCTGCTTCTGAAATTGAGTAAAATCATAGATATTTCTAAAAAAAAAAAAAAAAAAAAAGATGCATTTTATTTTTAAACGTGAACATTTTAAACTTAAAAATTGTGTGTGAAAATGAATATATTTTACAATAAACAGCATTTACTATGTTATTGATGCACATAAACCTGTAAATATTATTTCAAGTGCAGTTTTTGACCATATGCTTTCAATTTTTTTTTCTTTAGCAGGTTATTCAGTTACATTTTGCAATTTTCTTTAAAAAATATATATTTGTAAATACTTTTTATAAAAAGTTTATTTAATCCTACAAAGTTTAATATAAAATGCATCATATTAATGGTTTGAGGTTAACAAGTTATGATATTAAGATATGCACTCACGCCCTAATTTTTGTTCTTCTTAAAATGTTCTGTAAAAAAGGTGAAATTTTGACAATTTAGGAGCTGCACCTAAAATAAATGGTTAGGGTTATTCGAAGACCCCGGTATCACTGCAAACGAATGAAAATCCACAACTGTCCAACCGCCCGTGCCAAAGGAATCATCAGAATTAACATCTCATCGAATATTCAAACAAAGAAAGACAGTTGCAGTCATTGTAGCAGATACAGCACACGTCAAAAGACATAAACGTTCCGCACC
Source organism: Megaustenia siamemsis (assembly GCA_032433765.1). Taxonomy (NCBI): domain Eukaryota; kingdom Metazoa; phylum Mollusca; class Gastropoda; order Stylommatophora; family Ariophantidae; genus Megaustenia; species Megaustenia siamemsis. Next base: position 32,149,039 of record JAVIAB010000145.1, on the reverse strand, counting down.
GAATTGAACGCATCTGAAATGTTTTTCGTTCCACGATTTCATCATTCATCGTTTGTAAGCAATCTAAATATAGAAACACAATCTGAATGAAACATTTCACTTCTCAGTAGCTCCGGCAGCACGCCGGATTTGAAATATGAGGAAATTGCAACAAGAAACATTTTTCAGACAGTGATTCAATGGTTCCCTGTCGCCTATCTGCCATATTGACCGGAAATCCACCTAAAATAAACGTGTTTACTTAAAATAAAACCCATGCAGATCTACAATATCTGCTGCACCACAGGTTGGATGGAGTAAAGCAATCGTGATATATTACTAAAGCCAGGAAATGATAATTCTACATCCAACTGTAAATCAACCAGCCTTACAAGCTGTTTGTGTAAAACAGCGGAATGCATATACAATATCAGACTGCAGTGGTACCTGGAAAACGAAAACTTTGTGGCACATGAAGCAGGTCTTAGACAGTATTACTCCACACCCACATCTATAATAGAATATGGATCATCTGCATGGTGCTCAGCTGCAGACACCGCACTGCAGGAGCTAGATAAAGTACACAACCACACACACAGGACTTCCGTTTCCAATATGGTGGAATAAAGTTCATGTTCTCTCGATCGCTGCAGAAAATGCATTTGGGGACTGATTAATTTCGGCTCTTCAATGCAAATTCCTGCGTCAAAGTCAAAATGGTGTTTTACTTAACAAATATGTTCCGATGAGGCGGAGTCGTACATACGGCAATATTTCTTTTTGACAAGTCAAGTGTTGAGAATGCGACCTTCCACCGTCTAGAGTTGATCTGCGGTTTACGTCAACACATTGAGTGCTGTTCAATGGCCGTCGTTGGAATTGGTTGACGCAAGCTATTTACAGGTTACAGCACATTATTAATGTGGACTGCTACGTCAAGGCAACCGAAGTTTTTTTTCTCTTTAAGGAATTTGCACCATGTTTCGTTCGTTGTAGGTTGCATTCACTAGAGTAATCGGGAATCTATGGGCGCAGCCATTGTTGTGTGTGTGCTACGTCATCATAATAGCTCATCGTATATTCCTAGACTGGCCATAAGCTAATCTTACGGTCTGTTGTTTGATGTGCGACGGGGATAATCCGACGACTAACTGTGTGTTACAGGTTTGGAATTGTAGTCAAAAACGATGTCCTAACATCATCAAGCGCTATACATTTAATTAAAAAAAATATGACGATCATCATTTTCAGGATGACGTGAACTTCCGGTCAATATGATGGATATGAAGCAGCGAGGTAGCAGGGAGTATAGAGGAGGATGTGTAGTATAACAGTGGAACAAATAGTTGCAGAAGTCAGAATGAAATATAGTTGCGCAGCGAGCAAAAGAGATTGAGAGAAAAGCGGAAGAAACGGTGCACCAAATGGAACGGGGGGTAGACAGGGGAGTGACGTAGTTAGAAAAGACAGTTTAGAGAAACGAAAATGAAGAGAGAACAGTGAGACGTGGGCAGCTAGACGTGAGCAGGAGGAGTTTCGTGAAGGAACATCTGGGCCAAGGATGGACAGAGAGTAATTGATCAGTGAGATAGATTCTTTAGGAATAGCTCGTGCTGCCGGAAATGTTTCTCTATTGATGTAATTATTAATATGAAGTGTTATTCAACTTAATAAACAGTTGACAGTTAAGAAGTGAACAGTGAGAGTGCTTGAACAGCTGACTGTGGCTGAACAAGAGATGTTGGCTTGCTCTTGGAAGGAGAGCTTTGGCAGATAATCAGAGTGCTTGAACAGCTGACTGTGGCCGAACAAGAGATGTTGGCTTGCTCTTGGAAGGAGAGCTTTGGCACAGAGTGCTTGAACAGCTGACTGTGGCTGAACAAGAGATGTTAGTTTGCTCTTGGAAGGAGAGCCTTGGCAGTTAATCAGTGTTAACAAGTCCTGAATGAACGACTCGTGCTGCTGGAGAGTTGTTACGTGCTGATGTAAATATTATAATTGGAATTGTTCTTTGAATTAATAAACAGTTAATATTTGTCGGATGACATGAGACAATTAGTTGACCTTTTGTTTAATTGTTGAAACCACAAATCGTCAAAAGATATGTGAGATGTAGCTGTCATAGTGGGAGCTATCGCTGATGATGTTCGCATACACTTTCTGACGAAACCGAGAGTGTGTAATCCGCGGGTTATTGAACGGGTTCTTGATTTATCGGTAGAGCAGGAGGAGAGATTTTGACCGTGGAACAGTTGGCGCTTCGAGTTCCCAAAAGGTCAGAAGTATTGGTTCAGAGTCCCAAGAAAACACGTAAGGAATACAAGAACTTTAGATTGACCCCTGGTGTTCCACACAGTCACACCAGGTCAATTGTAATTCTAAGGGCCACAATCTTGAGCGTGGACGTTGTCGAGAAAAGAGCAGAGGTCATAAAGTTCAAGTACTTAAGGTACGGTGGTAATTTAAGTACCATGTGATGTATATATGATCACGCAAAGAAATCTGTGGAAACAGATGATCGTATAGCACTTCATCAAAATAAGACAAGACATCTTATCTTCTGCTACAAAGAACTGATTCAAAATACCGCTTCAAATTGGAGCTGTAACTGCATCGAAGAATGATTCAAAATAGCGAAGTACTAAACCGGCTTCAAATTGATACGGCGACAAATAAGGTGCTGTGACGATTGAATGTTACACACGGCATCAAGTTGAGGTTCAGCCGGATTCAATACTGCATCGAGACGGTATCAATACGGTTTCAATAATCCGGTTTCAATAAAGTTTCAAAAGAATCCGGGTTTCAAGAACTGCATCAAACGGTTTGTTTTCAGATAGTCGGCAGGAACCACTGAAGGCTCTGTATGAAAAGTGTTCCTTGTTGCAGTTTCCTCATATTCCAAGTCCGGCTTGCTGCATGAGCTACATGAGTTAAGTACTCTGTGCACACTGTGAGCTGTGTGTCTCATCCCTTTGTTTACGATGAGTGATGATATCGTATGACAAGGAACAGTTGGCTGTGTTCACTTTCTGTGCGGTGTTGCCTTATGTCTTTTGGCGTGTGCTGAGATGTTTGAGAGATGAGATAGTAATTCTGATGATTCCACTGATACGGGCGGTTGAGCAATTATGGATTTTAATTTGTTTGCAGTGATACCGGGGCCTTCCATAACCATAACCAGACACTTAGGGTCATTACAGAAAGAAATGAAATCAACACCTATACTAGAGATAGTGAAATTGTGGAGGATACCAGCACAGAGAGAATGCAGCCACAAAAGTGCTGATACAAGTATACAAATTATCATGCATGTCGAGACACCTAACGATGGACCGATTTCAAAATCTTGCTTTGTGATCGTTTTAAAGAAGTAATCAAGCACACCAATTTGTAGACAAACCCCAGGCATATCAACTGTTGTCAGCCACTCCTCCCCCTTTCCCCTCTTACTTGCCCGTACCAGAAAAGACCCACGGACAGAGGTCTCCGAATTGCCGATACTTATTCGGACAGAAGTGAAAAGAATACTTGATAAGGAGGAAAAGAACAGTATACACTATGACAAAAAAAAAATCATTCTCACTTTCTTGGATTTTAATTATTTCACCCTGAATGGAATGGTAACAGGGAAATACTGTCACAATTACGGTGTATAAATCCTAGCAATAAAGTTAGCAGTATAAAAACTATTGAACGATAATCTTGTCTGTTCCACAGCCTGTAGTCTTTCTGACAGATGCAAGATAAACACTCCAGGCATTACAATCCAGAAAATTATCACAAATGCAGACCTTATTGACTGAACTCTGCAATCATTACAAGGTCGCCCTGCATTGGACCCAATCCCACTGAGGAATACCAGGAAACAAGAAAGCTGACCAACTGGCAAAGGAAAGCAAACAATCAGATGCATCATTTACATATCATCATATAAAAAGCGTATAATCAAATCATTAAGTCCACAAACTCCAAATTAAGATGCATACCATAATATGAATAGATGGCAATAAATGATCATTATACGCCCCAGAACAGGACACAGTCGACTTTATAGTGACAGGAATACAAATTTCAAGATTGATGTTGAAGCCATAAGTTCATTATGGACAGCACCCCGGACAGCTGAACACAAGTTTCAAGGCTGTAGTATTTATAGTACACCGAAAAAACCCATTGACCAACCCTGCAGTCACAACTACTATACTGACCTCTGCAAAGACTACTAATTTCATCTTTTGGCTACAAGGTTGCCTTCTTTCTTCGATCCCTACTCGCTTTGCCAGACTAGAAAGACTAATCTGCTTCAAGACACACCGCGAAGAGGTGGGGTAGGTTTTTTTTTTTTTATAGTCTGGATGGTTCCGGTTCACCGATACTGGAAAGTACAAATATACAGTTTATTTCCGGTCTGTGATCGTTACCCTATGCTATAGTCATTGAGAGCGCCTTTCGTGCAAGACACTGTTGCAATAGCCAATTTTTTTTAGTTGGCTGCGTGGCAGTGTGCCAAGCGTTCGGCTTCTCGTGGCAAGGCGCGGTGCCACTGAGTACGGGTTCGATCCCACTTCGGACCATATATTGTTCTTCGTTTTTTTCTATTGTTGTTTGTCTGTCAATTTTTCCGAGTGCTAACACATACTTCTTTGTTCTATTATTGCCTCAGCAATAAAAGGAAGATTGGGGACAATCAAAGGCTAAGGAAAGCAAACCTGAATAAAAATGCTGGCTGAAATCGGATGCACTGGGCCACTGGCGCAGAACACAGTGCAACGTTTTAACGGGTGTTCAATCAGAGTGGATCTGGCAGACTCTAATTGTGATGTTCTGTCTGTGGGGGCGATCAACACACTTAACCTGACAGCTGACTTCATGTCAGAGTCTGAAATCCTACTCTGATTGAGTCCTGGTCGCAGAGAGAGAGAGATAGAGGGAAAATAAATAATTGTTAGAGTTTAGTTTTTAATTTTGTTGTAAGTTTTATATCATTACAATGATTACTGTATTCATTACTGCACCGACGAGACGTTGCAGAAGTTTAGTTTAAGTCAGTAGAATTTAGGTTTCATTATTAGTGACTCGAGTTAAGAAGACCGAAAATGAAGCATATTTTATTTGTCAGTATATTAACCATTTTATACAGTGAGTACGTCGTAGTTAATACCAGTAGTATAGTCTATAGATATAGTGTCATAGTTATGTAATGAGTAAAGTAAAGTAATGTTAAGTTATGATACTTACTATAAGTCAGATAGTCACAAACTATACTGAGTATACTATCGTCATCAATGCTAATCATAATCAAATGCTAACATGAAAGATGGAAACTTGTCCGCGTTAGCGCAATGGTGTAAACAATTTTGACTTGGAACATCACGCTATCTGTTATCACAGCGAGTTGGCGGATTTTTATAAATGTAACCAGGGGTTTGTTAATAAATGTTTGTACACAGTTCGTTAACCACCGCTGTATATCAAGTCTTTATTCTGCTGGCTTCGTTCGCGACATTGGAAGCTAATGACCTAACTTGTGCAGAAGGTTGATTTGGGGCAAATTGTACGTTACAATGTCACTGCTATAATGACTCAGTTTGTGACAAAACTACAGGGACATGCCCAAACAATGACAGTAGTCAGCATGAATATTTCGGACCCCAGTGTCAGTACTTGGATCTCGTTTACAAATACGCCCAAAAATCTGAACCTACTTTCCTGTTTGATAACAACGACACCACATGTAATCCGGACACAGATTCTACATCAGTTGAGGCAACTCTGAATCAATCATCTTTGCCGTTCTCTTGGTTTAGGATTTATGTGAATGACTTAACATATCCGGACAGTTTCACGGTAAAACTAAATGGTTCTGCCTCATGTAACAATGAATCAAGGTTTGTAGTTAGTTCGCACGAGATTGATGTCTTTTGCTCTGGGGCTGGTCTGATCAACAAGTTACGAATTGAAGGGGCGATAGTTGCAAATATCTGCTCCATCTACATTGGCGGGGGTCGGAATGTGGCTCTCAAACAGAACACAAACCAGACCGACACATTTAATGCTTGTTATACAGGAGACGGATGTGGACCAGAGGCCGCAGTTAATGGCAAAACAAAGACCAATCTCTATGACAATGACTGCACACACACACACACACAATTGAGAAGTGGAACCAATTCTGTTTACTGGTATCTGAACTTTGCCACGCCCCAAATGACTTACAACATTCGAATTTATCATCGAGCTAGAAATATGATTCGGGTAAAGAATGCGACTCTAAAGGCTTTCTCTGACAGTGGCGGTGTAGTGTTCCAGTATAATGATATATCATACCCAAACATTTCTGTGAACACTATTGTAGTCACCACACAAGCGACAATGGCACACATTGAGTTCTCACCGACCATTTCGCAGGCCGACAGTGCACTGACGGTGTGTGAGGTGCAAACATTTACAGACACTTATTGTCTGGACGGGCATTCTTGGTCGTTTTGTGCAGTGTGTAGAAGGTGTTGCAAAGGCTGCAACGTCATCATCCGTACGTGTCAAGACAACTGTTCACATGGGATCTATGGACACGACTGCTCCGGGTCTTGTCTTAGTGTCTGTCCTTTATGTGAGGAGAAATCCGGAAAATGCCTACAATGTAAACATCCTGGCTACACCTATAATGACACTTGTCCCGATGGTAATTTTTGGCTACAGTGCAAACAGACGTGTTCTGATGGCTGTGACATCATATGTGACCCGGAAAGTACAGACTGTACGTGCAAGGAAACGTACTACGGATCAGACTGCACTCTCAAATGTCCGGATAACTGTTTCAACAACACCTGTGAACAGTCAACCGGGAACTGTACATGCAAGGGAACGTTCTACGGGTCAGACTGCACTCTCAAATCTCCGGACAACTGTTTGAACGAAACCTGCAAACAGTTAATCGGGGCCTGCGTATCGTATGTCGATGATTACCATGGTTAAGAAGTGTCTGCCGACTACAACAAACCCAAGCATATGGATACCTTAATGTGTTTCTGTGTTGGGCATGGTTCATTTCTTGGTTTTTTTTCGTGAAGCCATGGCTCATATCTTGATGTGTTTCTGTGCTAGCCATGGCTCATATCTTAGCTAGTGTGTGTGTGCTGGCCATGGCTTATATCTTGGTGTGTGTCATGTTAGTCATATCTCATATCTTGGTGTGTCCGTGTTAATCATGTCTCATATCTTTATGTGTGTATGTGTTTAGTCATATCTCATATCTTAGTGTGTATCTGTGTTAGTCATATGTCATATCTTTGTGTGTGCATGATTGGGGTAGTGATATCTCATATCTTTGTGTGCATGTTTATGTTAGTCATATCTCATATCTTTGTGGGTGCGTGTCTGTGTATGTCACATCTCATATCCTTGTGTGTGCATGGCTATGTTAGTCACATCTCATATCTTTGTGTGTATGTTTATGTTAGTCATGTGTCATATATCTTATATATATATATATATATATATATATATATATATATATATATATATATATATATATCAGTGTTAGTCATGCCTCGTATCGCTGTGTGCATGTCTGTATTAGTCACCTCAAGTGACTCGGGCAGATGGTGCTCGTAAACCTGGGAGGGCCGACCATCTAAGGGCAGAATCCCCCTACAGAAAAGATCATCTGCTGCCTTGTAGGAAGATTGGGGAATATCAAAGGCTAAGGATAGCAAACCTGAATAAAATGCTTGCTGAAATCGGATGCACTGGGCCACTGGCGCAGAACACAGTGCAACGTTTTAACGGGTGCTAAATCAGAGTGGATCTGACAGACTCTAATTGTGATGTTCTGTCTGTGGGGGCGATCAACACACTTAACCTGACAGCTGACTTCATGTGAGAGTCTGGAATCCTACTCTGATTGAGTCCTGATCGCAAAGAGAGAGAGAGAGAGAGAGAGAGAGAGAGAGAGAGAGAGAGAGAGAGAGAGAGAGAGAGAAATGCTAACATCATCAAGCGCTATACATTTTCAAAGAAATATAACGATCATCACTTTCGGGAGGACGTGAACTTCTGGTATATGGTGGATAGGCGGCAGGAACCATTGCAGGCTATGCATGAAAAGTGTTCCTTGTTGCAGTTTCCTCATATTCCAAGTCCATGGGGGACTGGTTGGTCTCGAGGCAAGATGCCGGTCTCGGGACAGAGAGGTTGTGGGTTCAAATCTCGGCTACACCGGTTGGGATTTTTACTTATGATTTCTCTTTGCGACAACCACCCCTGGTCTCAGCAGGGAGGCCCGGCTTGAAACGTGAATTACTCATCGATGGAAAAAACATGAGTACCTCCGAAGTCGGAGTTATCTGCCTGTGCGGCGAGGGACCTCTGTGCACACGGCTGCCAGGGAAAAATGGATTAACACGCAAAATTCAGTTCCTAGTCTCTAGGGACTTCGTCAGAGTTGAAAGCTTGCGAACGCAACAACAACAACATAATCAAATTAATCATTATATATAATTGGTGATGTGTAGTGTGCATTATTCATGATTCATTGTCAGTACTGGTGTACCGAGCGAGTGTACGTACTTATTTTATTATAATCTATAACCACTACCCTTTTCCATTTACTGTTTGTTTTCAGTGTTTACTACGACCAGTCTTTAGTCTCAGTCTGTGTCAGTGTGTGTCTCAGTTCGAAGATTAGATCAGATGATAGTTAAAATGAAGTCCTAAGTGTATAAATTATTTTTCAGAAGATTAATGTCCCCCTGAGTAAAATTGTACTTTATTCAGTAGTTCTTTATCTGTCATTATTGTAGAGAAAAGAGAAACAATACGCGGATGAGGCCCTATATAAATATTGCTAACTCCAAACTGTCTGCGATCAGGACTCAATCAGAGTAGGATCCCAGACTCTCACATGAAGTCAGCTGTCAGGCCAAGTGTGCTGATCGCCCCCACAGACAGAACATCACAGTTAGAGTCTGCCATATCCACTCCGACTGAACACCCGTTAAAACGTTGCACTGTGTTCTGCGCCAGTGGCCCAGTGCATCCGATTTCAGCCAGCATTTTATTCAGGTTTGCTTTCCTTAGCTTTTGATTGTCCCCAATGTTGAAAACCACTGTGGGAACTTCCGTTTCTAAGATGGCGGATCTAGTCCACGTTCTCTCGATCGCAGCAGAAAGTGCATTCGATGTGTGATTAATTTCGGTTCTAATTTGCACTCCTATGCGTTAAAATCAAGATGATGATCTACTTATTACATCTGCTGTGCCGATAAAACAGTGTTGTGCGCCGGAAATGTTTCATTTTCGACAAATCAAGTGTGAATGCGACCTTCCATCGTCCAGGCTTGTTCTGCGCTTTACGTCACATTGGACTAATGATTGGTGCTGTTCATGACCGTTGATGGATTTGCTTCTTGACGCAAGTCGCGGCAAGTTATTTATATGTTCTCATTAATGTGAACTGCTTTGTCAGCCGCAGTTTTATCTCTTTAGGGAATATGCACCATGTTCTGTTCGTCGTAGGCTACATTCACTAGAGTAATCAAGAATCTAAAGGGCGTGTCGGCGCCGTGTCATTGCTGTGCTTGCATTGTTCATTGTTCATTCATTATTGTTATGTGTACTCATCATCGCGTGCCTTCTCCGCAACGAAGGTTGGCTACCATGGATCGCCATTCTACTCTGTTTCTTGCTTTGATGGTGGAGGCTGACATAGATTGACTTGTCCATCTTTTGATGTTGCTCGTCCATGTTAGTCTTGGTCTGCCTCTGCCTCTTTACCTTGTATTTTAATTTTTCCTTCCAATATTACTTTTAGTAGGCTGTTGTGTCTTTTAACATGCCCCAAAAATTTCATTTGTCTTGTCTTAATTGTATTTAGTAGTTCTCTTTTTATTTTCAGTTGTTTTAAAACTTCATCGTTTGTTATCTTTTGTTTCCATCCAATTCTACCTATTCTTCTATAAATCCACATTTCAAAGGTTTCAATTTTCTGTTCTGTTTTATTGTCTAATGTCCATGTTTCTGCACCATACAGGAATATTGAGAAGACACAACATTTTGCCATTAGTTTCAGCCTTGCTGATATTTGTTTTGTTGTTAGTATATTTTTCATGGCATTAAAATTACTTTTTGCCATACCTATTCTTTTGTTTATTTCAGTTTTGCATTTTTCATCATTGGTTATAGTATGTCCTAGGTAGTTGTAACTCTGGACTGTCTCCAGATGTGTTCCCTCAACTGTGATATTTAATTGTAGGTCTTGAGAATTTTCTTTGTTTATGATCATAGTTTTAGTTTTAGTCTTTTTCATATTCATTTCTAGTCCATATTTTTTGCTTGTTGTGTTTATCACATTAAGCAATTGTTGTAGGTCTTTAGGATTTTCTGCTAGTGGAACAGTATCATCAGCATATCTTAGGTTATTGATTATCTTTCCATTAATATTTAGACCTGGTATCTCTGAGATGTTTTTAAAGATTTGCTCAGTATATAGATTGAACAAGCTTGGTGATAGGATGCATCCTTGTCTTACTCCTCTTTTTATGTCCATGGGTATAGAGTTCTCCTTGTTATATCTTATTATTGCTGATTGCTCCCAGTACAAATTACATATTAGTCGTATGTCTGTGTCGTCTAGATTTATATCCTTTAGGCAGTCTATGAGTTGGTTATGGTGTATTCTATTGAAAGCTTTGGTGTAGTCTATAAAGCAGGCATATATTGGTTTGTTTACTTCTGTGTACTTTTCAATCAATGTTCTCATGCTGAATATGGCTTCTTTGTCTTTTGTCCCACTGTTTTTCCTGAATCCAAATTGTTGCTCATCTAATTCAGTATTGATTTTATTCTGAATCCTTCTCTGTATAACTTTTAGTAAAATTTTTGTTACCTGGCTCATTAGGCTTATTGTTCTGAAATCACTGCATTCAACTGCGCCGTTCTTTTTAGGCAATGCAATGAAAGTTGATGTTTTTAGATCGTTTGGTATGTATCCTGTATGGTATATGTCATTGCATGTGTCTGTGATCACTTCGACGCCAAACTCTTCTAGAGCCTGTATCATCTCTATCTGTATATAGTCAGGCCCTGCTGCCTTTCCCTTTTTCATTGTTTTTATAGCTTTTTCTACTTCAGATTTCAGGATTTTATAGTTGTATGTACATTTTAATCTGACTTTTTGTCCCTTTCGTCATGAAATAATTCTGTTATATATTCTTGCCATCAATCTATTATATCTTTGTTGTCTGTTAGCATTCTTCCCTCTTTGTTTGCAATACATCCGTCTCCTGCAGTTTTTTTGTCTTTATTCGTCATTCTCTTTATTTCTGTGTGCATCTCTCTTAAGCTTTGTTTACTTTTCATAGTTTCGACTTCTAGACATCTTTGGTTGAGCCAGTCTTGTGTATGTATGTGTACTACATCATGTACGTATGTATGTATGTGTACGTGTATGTGTATGTATGTACATGTATGTGTACTACGCCATCGTAAATCCCTAGACTGGCCTTGCGCTAATCTTATGGTCTGTTGTTTGATGTCTTCTTCTTCTACCTTTTTATCTCCCAGTGGAGCATAGGTCTTCAACAAACACTTTCCAAGTCGTTCTGTTTTTTGCCATTCTTTTAAGATCATTCCATGTCTTCCCCATCATCTTCATCTCTGCTTCTATCTGTCTTCTTCAAGAATTTCTTGGTCTTCCTCTTTGTCTTTTCCCCTGGGGATTCCAAAAAAGGGCCTGTTGTGTAATACTCTCAGTTGGCTTCCGTATAAGTGTGTGTCCTATCCAGCGCCGTCGTCTTCGCTGTATCTCTTTATCCACTGGTGTTTGACTGGTACATTTCCATAATTCTATGTTAGTGATTTTGTCCTGCCATTTCCATCCTTTTATTCTGCGTAAGCATCCATTAATGAAAGTCTGTATCTTTGTGATTGTCAATTTTGTTGTTCTCCATGTTTCACAGCCTTATAATAGGACCGCCTTAAGATTTGAGTTGAAAATTTTTATTTTTTTATTTAACCTAATTTCTTTGGCTTTCCATATGTTTCCCAGTGCAATGAAAGCTCCTCTTGCTTTTGATATCCTTATTTTGGTATCATTTTCTGTTCCTCCCTCTTTATCTATATTACTGCTCATATATATGTAAGATTGTACGTCTAGTATTAGGTATTAGTATTAGGAATATTTCTCCTAGTTTTATTTGGTTATTGCCAACTGCATTAATTATCATAATGTTGGTCTTATCTCTATTAATCTTTAGTCCTAGCTGTTGTGATCTCTCATCTAATATACTCATTTTATCCTGCATCTGTTGATGGCTGTGTGATAGGAGAGCTATGTCATCAGCAAAGTCTAAATCATCAAGTTGTTTGGTCAGTGACCACTGGATCCCATTTCTGTTGTTTTGAGTTATTTTCGTAATCCAATCTATGGCCAGTAGAAAGAGAAATGGAGACAGAAGGCATCCTTGCCGTACTCCTGTTCTTATTTCAAATGCTTCTGTAAGCTGTCCTTCATGCACCACACTACATTTTGTTCCTTCATACATTGTTTTTATCAGGTTAATAAACTTTATGGGGATTCCGTGATGACTCAGCAACTTCCAAAGCATTCTTCTGTCTAAACTATCAAATGCCTTTTCGTAATCTATGAATCCAATATAAAGTGGGGATTTTAGTTCTAAACTTTGTTCAACTATTATATGTAGAGTAGTTATTTGATCAGCACATGATCTGTTCTTCCTAAAACCTGCTTGTTCATCTCTCAAATGTTTCTCTATGGCCTCTTTTAATCTCTCCAGAATGATTCTGCTTAATATTTTTCCTGGCACTGATAGTAGCATAATTCCCCTATAATTTGTGCACTCCTGTAAACTTCCTTTCTTTGGTAGTTTGATCATATAACCTTTCCAGTGGGTGTTTGATGTGCGACGGGGATAATCTGATGACTGTGTGTTTTTATGTTCGAAATTGGAGTCAACAACAATGGCCTAACATCATCAAGCGCTATAAAATAATGACAATCATCACTTTTGGGAGGAAGTGAACTTCTGATATGATGGATAGGCGACAGGAACCATTGCAGGCTATGCATGAAAAGTGTTCCTTGTTGCAGTTTCCTCATATTCCAAGTCCATGGGGGACTGGTTAGTCTCGAGGCAAGACGCCGGCCTCGGGACAGAGAGGTTGTGGGTTCAAATCTCGACTACACTGGTTGGGATTTTTATTTAGGATTTCTCTTTGCAACAACCACCCCTGGTCTCAGCAGGGAGGCCCAGCTTGAAACGACACTTACTCATCGATGGAAAAAACATGAGTGCCTCCAAAGTCGGAGTTATCTGCCTGCGCGGCGAGGGACCCCTGTGCACGTGGCTGCCAGGGAAAAATGTATTAACACGCAAAACTCAGTTCCTAGTCTCTAGGGACTTCGTCAGAGTTGAAAGCTGGCGAACGCAACAACAAAACCACTGTAGTTTTATTGTGACATGAACTAAGAAGAGATCACTTGTTTCCCTGAAATATTTTATGTGCTTAAACTAGGAAATTACCAAATTTTGAAATAGGTACATTGCAGTTTGAGTTGAAGAAACCACAAAGAATTTATAGAATACTTCCATAGTAATAACTCTGATACATTAGTAGCAACACTAGTAAGATCTGAATTAAGTATGTGTTTTGGAAGTTGGGAAAATTATTATTTAGTTTGTGAAATAAATGTTTATCTTGCTAATAAAAATAAAATATATACTTGTTTACTCTTTGCAATTACAGTAGAAGCAGATAGTGATTTCACAAAAGTAATTGTTTGTTTTTATTTATGTATTGTTTTTTATTTTTTAAAGCTGTCTCTTTTCAGAGGTTTGTTATAAAATTCTTTAATTCATTTTCCTCTCAGGCCAAAGACGGCACATAGGGCAGAAGTCATAGTTCTTCACAATTGATGATCTGCTGCTTGTAGTTCTTGGTTGTTTCTTAGTCCTATGGTTGTGTAATTGTTCTGCCTAGCAATTCTCTTGGTGTACCTTAGTTTTTTTTTTTTTTACCAGATGGTTTCCACATGAATACCTAATGGGGAAATCTTTCTTCATTCATTCTCAGCACATGACCAATGTATTTTCAACGCCTTGTTCACATACAGCTTGACACATATTGTTTTGATTCATCTCTTATCTGTTCATTTGAAATGTATTATTTCCAGCTTATATTTGAGATCCTATGAAGACATTTGTTTTCAAAGGTATTTAATTTCCTATCTAAAGTCTTGGTTGATTTCCAACTTTCACATCCATGGTTAGCACTGGTTTTGGTATGGAAGGCCCCGGTATCACTGCAAACGAATTAAAATCCATAATTGCTCAACCGCCCGTGCCAGCATAATCATCTGAATTAATATCTCATCTCCCAAACAAAGAAAGGTAACTGTAGTCCCCATCGTAGCAGTCTCAGCACACGCCAAAAGACATAAGGCAAAACCGCGCGGAAAGTGAACACAGCCAACTGTTCCCTGTCATACGATATCATCATTCATCGTAAACAATTGGAATATCGAAACATGATCAAAACGGATGAGACACACAGCTCACGGTGTGCACAGAGCACTTAACTCAGTAGCTTCTGCAACAAGCCGGACTTGGAATATGAGGAAACCGCAACAAGGAACACTTTTCATGCATAGCCTTCAATGGTTCCTGCCGCCTATCCACCATATACCAGAAGTTCACGTCCTCCTGAAAATGATGATCGTCATATTTTTTGTTTAATGTATAGCGCTTGATGATGTTAGGCCATCGTTGAAGACTCCACTTCTGAACATATAAACACACAGTCGTCAGATTATCCACGTCGCACATCAAACAACAGACCGTAAGATTAGCGTGTGGCCGGTCTAGGGATTGACGATGAGCCATTACGATGATATAGCACACACTATAAATGTGACGTAGCACTGGTTGCACACAGAAGTTGAAGTCTAAATTTTGTTTGTTTACTGGGAATTTGGGATCTCCAGATGTTCATCAGTTTGTTGAAAGCACTTAATTCTAGTGTTGTTAATGTGTGTCATGAATTACAAAATAATCAAGTATAATAATATTAAAGTCTAAATAATTAAGTAAATGTTGTTGTACAATTTTTCTGTCACAGACACTTTTAATTTTAGGATAAAAATGGACACTCACTGTGGCTGATTGCGATATCTAAAAAAACGTAGTCTAATAAAGATGAGCAAGAGGTAAAAAGGATATTTAAAAAACATGAGACATTTTTTTCTGAGTAAAATAAAGACAATGATCCCATGTTATATGATTGTCTGAAACATAAATTATGAATACAAATACTCTCTTCTTCATAATGGGAAGTTAAAAAAAAATTATTATTTTAAAAAATAGTTTATATATTACTCAACTGATATAGTTTATAGGTTACAGTCATAAATGTACTATAAGTATAATTTTTAAATAAGAAAAATATAACAACTGATTTAAAAAAAAAACTTTTTATCATTGCATTTATTGCAAGCCTGTACTTATTTAGTCTTTCCTAATAGTGATGCTGTGAAGTATGCATGCTGATAACTCCTGTGGTCTCATGGTTACTTACACTCCTCATCTATTTTCTGTTTCATCCTACTTGTGCAAACTAAACACCCAAGCTCTCAGTCTAATAACTTCTGTTTAATCATTCACCCCGTCACTCTCCCTTTAATGATTAAAGATACATATCTAAGTTGTCAAGATGCACTTTATTACTCTGAGTGCTCTTATATCTTGTTTGTCATCTCACTTATTGTTGTGGACTCTTGTCTAATCATCATCATCAATCATCAAGTACCGTGCCTGCTGGAGTAGGTGATCATGTCTCTCCACAACTTTCGATCTCGACAGTTATTTATCATTTCTGATGTTGAACAATTAGTAACTGACTCACTGAAAAGGTTGCAGAATGCTGACATAGAGCAATAGTAACTGACTCACTGAAAAGGTTGCAGAAAGCTGAAATAGAGCAATAGTAACTGACTCACTGAAAAGGTTGCAGAAAGCTGACATAGAGCAATAGTAACTGACTCACTGTAAAGGTTGCAGAAAGCTGGCATAGAGAAACGGTAACTGATTCACTGTAAAAGTTGCAGAAAGCTCAAATAGAGCAATAGTAACTGACTTACTGAAAAGGTTGCAGAAAGCTGAAATAGAGCAATAGTAACTGACTCACTGTAAAAGTTGCAGAAAGCTGAAATAGAGCAATAGTAACTGACTTACTGAAAAGGTTGCAGAAAGCTGACATAGAGCAACAGTGACTGACTCACTGTAAAGGCTGCAGAAAGATGGCATAGAACAACAGTAAGTGACTCACTGTAAAGGTTGCAGAAAGATGGCATAGAGCAACAGTAACTGACTCACTGTAAAGGTTGCAGAAAGCTGACATAGAGCAACAGTGACTGACTCACTGTAAAGGTTGCAGAAAGATGGCATAGAACAACAGTAAGTGACTCACTGTAAAGGTTGCAGAAAGATGGCATAGAGCAACAGTAACTGACTCACTGTAAAGGTTGCAGAAAGCTGACATAGAGCAACAGTAACTGACTCACTGTAAAGGTTCCAAAAATCTGGCTTAGAGCAACAGTAACTGAATCACTGTAAAGGTTGCAGAAATCTGGCGTAGAGCAACAGTAAGTGACTCACTGTAAAGGTTGCAGAAAGCTGACATAGAGTAACGGTAACTGACTCACTGTAAAGATTGCAGAAATCTGGCGTAGAGCAACAGTAACTGACTCACTGTAAAGGTTGCAGAAAGCTGGCATAGAGCAACAGTAAGCGACTCACTGTAAAGGTTGCAGAAATCTGGCGTAGAGCAACAGTAACTGACTCACTGTAAAAGTTGCAGAAAGCTGACACAGAGTAACGGTAACTGACTCACTGTAAAGGTTGCAGAAAGCTGGCATAGAGCAACAGTAACTGACCCACTGTAAAGGTTGTAGAAAGCTGACATAGAGTAACGATAACTGACTCACTGTAAAGGTTGCAGAAAGCTGACATAGAGCAATAGTAACTGACTCACTGAAAAGGTTGCAGAAAGCTGAAATAGAGCAATAGTAACTGACTCACTGAAAAGGTTGCAGAAAGCTGAAATAGAGCAGCAGTAACTGACTCACTGTAAAGGTTGCATAAAGCCAGCATACAGCAACGGTAACTGACTCACTGTAAAGGTTGCATAAAGCTGACATAGAGCAATAGTAACTGACTCACTGTAAAGGTTGCAGAAAGCTGACATAGAGCAATAGTAACTGACTCACTGTAAAGGTTGCAGAAAGATGGCATAGAGCAACAGTAAGTGACTCACTGTAAAGGTTGCAGAAAGATGGCATAGAGCAACAGTAACTGACTCACTGTAAAGGTTGCAAAAAGCTGGCATAGAGCAACAGTAAGTGACTCACTGTAAAGGTTACAGAAAGCTGACATAGAGCAACAGTAACTGACTCACTGTAAAGGTTGCAGAAAGCTGACATAGAGCAACAGTAAGTGACTCACTGTAAAGGTTCCAAAAATCTGGCTTAGAACAACAGTAACTGACTCACTGTAAAGGTTGCAGAAAGATGGCATAGAGCAACAGTAAGTGACTCGCTGTAAAGGTTGCAGAAAGATGGCATAGAGCAACAGTAACTGACTCGCTGTAAAGGTTACAGAAAGATGGCACAGAGCAACAGTAAGTGACTCACTGTAAAGGTTGCAGAAAGCTGACACAGAGTAACAGTAACTCACTCACTGTAAAGGTCGCAGAAAGCTGGCATAGAGCAACAGTAACTGACTCACTGTAAAGGTTGCAGAAAGCTGACATAGAGTAACGGTAACTGACTCACTGTAAAGGTTGCAGAAAGCTGACATAGAGTAACGGTAACTGACTCACTGTAAAGATTGCAGAAATCTGGCGTAGAGCAACAGTAACTGACTCACTGTAAAGGTTGCAGAAAGCTGGCATAGAGCAACAGTAAGCGACTCACTGTAAAGGTTGCAGAAATCTGGCGTAGAGCAATAGTAACTGACTCACTGTAAAGGTTGCAGAAAGCCAGCATAGAGCAGCAGTAACTGACTCATTGCAAAGTTTGCATAAAGCCAGCATAGAGCAACAGTAACTGACTCTCTGTAAAGATCCTCAAAAAGTCAGCATAGAGCAATAGTAACTGGCTCACTTTAAAGGTGCTGAAAAAGTCAGATAGAGCAATAATAACTGGCTCACCTCTAAAGGTGCTGAAAAAGTCAGATAGAGCAATAATAACTGGCTCACTTTAAAGGTTCTGAAAAAGTCAGCATAGAGCAATAGTAACTGGCTCACTTTAAAGGTGCTGAAAAAGTCAGATAGAGCAATAGTAACTGGCTCACTTTAAAGGTGCTGAAAAAGTCAGATAGAGCAATAATAACTGGCTCACTTTAAAGGTGCTGAAAAAGTCAGATAGAGCAATAATAACTGGCTCACTTTAAAGGTTCTGAAAAAGTCAGATAGAGCAATAATAACTGGCTCACTTTAAAGGTGCTGAAAAAGTCAGCATTGAGCAATAGTAACTGGCTCACTTTAAAGGTGCTGAAAAAGTCAGATAGAGCAATAATAACTGGCTCACTTTAAAGGTGCTGAAAAAGTCAGATAGAGCAATAATAACTGGCTCACTTTAAAGGTGCTGAAAAAGTCAGATAGAGCAATAATAACTGGCTCACTTTAAAGGTTCTGAAAAAGTCAGATAGAGCAATAATAACTGGCTCACTTTAAAGGTGCTGAAAAAGTCAGCATAGAGCAATAATAACTGGCTCATCACTTTAAAGGTTCTGAAAAAGTCAGATAGAGCAATAATAACTGGCTCCCTGTAAATGGCCTCCTAAAGCTATCATAGAGCAACAGTAACTGCTATACCTCCATTATCATAGCTGATTAGTTGACCGTTTGATTCTGAGCTTCTTCTTGGTGAGGCACAATCCATTCAACCTTCTGTACTAAGTCTTAAAAAAAATTTAAAAATGGTATGTTAGAAGCTTTACGTGATTAATAGACGACACAGATTCGAACGACGTTTCGGCTCAATAGGCCTTCAGCCGAAACGTCGTTCGAATCTGTGTCGTCTATTAATCACGTAAAGCTTCTAACATACCATTTAAAAATTTTTTTTTAATTTTTCCTCGAATTCAGCTTTACTGCAGCTTCGCATTTTTATGCATTCATTTGCATTTCTTTGCCTTAATCCCTGTACTAAGTCTTCTAGGTTATAGAGTAAAGAGTAATTAAACAATTGTAGTGAAAACTTTGTCTTCTGCATTGTGGTCTTACTTCAGTTTTTAACTTCATTCTCATTCTGAAGGTAGGTGACACATAAGCTGTGCTTCTTCTTCCTTCTTTGTCTTCCTCATTTTTCTTTCAGCAGTGAGAGATGATATAATTTGCTGTCTTTTGCTCTTCTGCAGCTATGTTTCCTAGTGTTTCTAATATTCCGTCAATCCATCTTTTTCGTGGTTGGCCCTTGGTTTTGTGCTCTTGCAATTGTTTATTGAAGGCTCGTTGTGTTATGTTTTGATGTAAGCTGTGATTTGTTGGGTAAGAAGCCAGTGTTTAAAGCACTCACTACTGACCAGAAGGATTCAGTTCCTGGATGTAGGAAATTTTTTTTGAAACTACATGGAATATGGGTACCAGAAATATTTTTATAGGAAGCAGAGTGGCATGATGCCTATCAAATCATGCTAAACATATTTCATTGGTTATTGAAAAAATATAGACACAAACACCGCATTCCCCATACACTTTAAGTCATGAAGAAAACTCTTACTTTGTTTTGTAATGATTCTCTTATTCTTTAAAAAAAACTATCTATCTATTGACCTATCAAGCCATGGCCGGCCTGTATGGCATAGACCCCGATACTCTTTCTGTTATCTAAATTTTTATTCTAGCAGTTTACTATCCTTGTAAAGGTCTTTTATTAAATCTCGCCATTTGTCTTTGTTCTGTGCAAGCAACTCTATCTCATTGAGGGAACCGATTCCTGCTTCTCTTGTCTCTCTGATCAATGTTCTTCTCAGTGTCTCTCTGGGTCTTCCTCCTTTCCTCTTACCTGTTGTTTCCCACATGAGGGCTTGCTTTGCTATTCGGTTATTATCTCTTCTCATCACATGTCCAACATATAACCATCGTCTTTTCTTTATTACTGAAGATATTAGTGGTTGATTGGCGATGTATCTAATTTCATGGTTTGTTTTGAATTCGTTCCACACTATACCAAGTATTTCCTTAGACATTTATTTTCGAATGCGTTCAACTTTGTTTCTATATCTCTTGTTTTTTTCCAGCTTTCACACGCATACGTAAGGGTTGATAGTACATTTGATTTGAATAGCCTAAGTTTTGTGTTTGTGCTGATGAGTTTTGATTTCCACAACTTTTCAAGGCTTCTGAAAGACATTACTGCTTTAGCTATTCTGATTCTAATTTCTTTGCTTGTATCCCCCTTCTCGATCAATGTGACTTCCAAGATAGATAAAGTGATCGATCTCTTCTACTGGTTTGTTTTCCATGTATATTTTGTCGTCTGTTGGAATTAAACTTTTCATGACTTTAGTCTTTTCATGATTGATCTCAAACCCAATTTTGCTGGCTATTGATGATAGTTCATTTGTGTTTTCCTGCATCACACTCCCTTTTGCTTCCTTTATTCTTCAAAAATGGGACAATGATAGCTTTTTGCCAATCGTCTGGGACTTTTCTTTCTTCCCAAGCCATATTGAATATTATATTAAGCCAATCTATAGCTGTTTCCCTACAGGCTAGTAGCTGCCTTTGATTAAATATGCAAAATTTATAGGATTCACACTGCAGGAAGAAAAATAGAAAACAATGGTTTCACTATGTGTGTCATATTTGGTTCTGTAGGAACATGACAAAACCTAACATATGATTTGTTATATGCATTTTAAAAAAAAATTAGGCAGTACTATTTTCTGATCTTTCAAAAATCTGTGTTTATTACTATCTCTTGCATTTATTTATTACCATCTCTTGAGTTTATTACTATTTCCTACATTTATTACTATCTCTTGCTAATGAATCTTAGGTTATGTGCTGGCAACATGTTTATAGATCACTCTTTATACATTCCTGGACAGTACTTCTCTTTGTTGAAAGTAAGGAAATTTACTTACTTTTACTTGTACTTTATTCTTTGTTGCTTTTCAGTATTGAAAAAAAATGGAATGTTTGGATCAATGCTCTTTAGTGTGTCTCCTGCACCACATTTTGTGATGTCTACAATTTCATGAATCTCTAATTTTCTACGTCTACCCTTTCCTCTCTTTTGTTTCTGAGTGTTAAGGCTCTCTCTCTCTCTCTCTCTCTCCCTCCCTCCCTCTCCCTCCCTCTTTCCGTACGTTCCACCGCATGGTGCGCCATTTCCATTTGGGTTGTGTACGTTCCGCCACATGGTGCGCCACGCTAAATGTTATTAGTGTGAACGCCATCAAACCATATTCGTTTTACATGTCTTGTATCATCTTGGTGTTGGTGAAATCTAATACCTTGTTCAATTATCTAAACATTCATATACAATATGTTATATGTTAGATAAATATAAATATGTAGATTGATTCTTAAAACCATGAACAATTTTTTTGTCTCTAAAATCTCTTCAGTTGCGTCGATAAAAAGCTTCCGTACGGAAAGAGTTAATATAGGTCACTCTTTTCCTAGTATCCCCATTTCTGATTCTGTCTTTCTTGTATTTTTCTTAGGCATCTCATCTCTGTTGTTAAACAAAAAATTTTTTTGTTTTCTTTGGCTGTTATGTCCAAGTTTGGCACTGATAACATAGTGCTAGGAGAAATATTGTGTCATTCAGTGCTCTCTTTATATTAAATTAAACATGTTTGTTCTGTAATATTGAAGTCGGTTGTCCAGTCACATGGTTTGCTTTGCAGCATCTCTTGTTAGGAAATTGATTTTGATATTTCATGGCTGTACTCCCTAGTTATCATTATTAAATAAAT
The DNA here is from genome assembly GCA_032433765.1 of Megaustenia siamemsis. Taxonomy (NCBI): domain Eukaryota; kingdom Metazoa; phylum Mollusca; class Gastropoda; order Stylommatophora; family Ariophantidae; genus Megaustenia; species Megaustenia siamemsis. The sequence continues at coordinate 32,127,053 of JAVIAB010000145.1, read as the reverse complement.
GTAAATAAATATTTTTATACTGGCATCATAGGTTGAAATGTTAACTCTCTAGACCGTACCTTCTTTTATACAGCACAATATAATTTGTTGTGACATGGCCCAAATTTGTTTTCTTTTTCAGACTACAAGAATTAGAATGTCACAGTTGCCTTTAATAAATGAAGAAGTCAAAGTGGAATTGAATTGCCAAGTGAGTCCACTTTCTTTAGCATTGTAGGTAATAAAGTATAACTATTAAATAGTTAATTTCTCCATTAATGGCAGACTAGCAAACGATTTTTGGAAAACTTTGCTTATCCCCTTAGTTAGATTTTATTTTATTTTTCTTCACTTTCACAATGGTGAGAATAATGTTGCACTGTTACACTAGGCATGTAGCCCTGTGTATGCGATTTCAACCAGCTTTATCTTGCTGTGTCTGATTCCAACCCTTCGACCTGTCTGGCTTGGATGACCCCACTGTAACTTTGCTACCACCAGCAGAGCCTTAAGGGTTATGTGATGCACAGGCTTCACCATGGTGGAGACATGTCTGAGGAGCAAATCTGTACAGATGCAATACTGGTCAGATTTTAACACATAAAACCTGACTTTATAGTCAAATATCTCCTGAGTTATAATGTTGTTGGTGTCAGGTCTGATAAGTCATGGGTGCAACTGTCAGACCTGACTCATGTAACTTTTAGTATAGATACAATTATTTAGTGAAACTTGATTAGGGCAATGGTATTCAATAGCACCTCGGCTGAAGTTGGTCAGCAACTCATAGCTGACTGCCTAGACTAAAATTTGTGAACCAGAGCTGAACAAGATCCTATTACACCTTCACATGGTCCCCCTGAAACCAAACTCTGGCCAGGTGAGTAGGGGTTGATGATGGAAGGTGGCCAAGTGATTAGGGATTGATGAGGGAAGGTGGCCAAGTGATTAGGGATTGATGAGGGGAGGTGGCCAAGTGATTAGGGATTGATGAGGGGAGGTGGCCAAGTGATTAGGGATTGATGAAGGGAGGTGGCCAAGTGATTAGGGATTGATGAAGGGAGGTGGCCAAGTGATTAGGGATTGATGAGGGGAGGTGGCCAAGTGATTAGGGATTGATGAAGGGAGTTGACCAAGTGATTAGGGATTGATGAGGGGAGGTGGCCAAGTGATTAGGGATTGATGAAAAGAGGTGACCGAGTGATTAGGGATTGGTGAAGGGAGTTGACCGAGTGATTAGGGATTGATGAGCGAAGATGGCCAAGTGATTAGAGATTGATGAAGGGAGTTGACTGAGTGATTATGAATTGATGAGGAGAGGCAATCGATAACCTAAAATTGCCATTTTGAAATAGCATTTATTATGCTGATAGGAGCAAAATATTTCAGTATTCTGTAAACCACAACAATGCATTTTTGTCTGTTTAATGTTCTTTTAAGGGTGGGCCACTAAGAGTAGTAGTTATCTGGTGAGTGCATTAGAAGAGGAAGAAGAGACATTGTGTTAATTTAGTGCCTTGCTCCTCTAGGCTCAGTTCTGAATAATGCAAAACAATTTTGTCATGTTAAAATAGGATGGAGCATATGTGAAATGTTTAGAATGAAAAAAAGAGAAGGGCATTGTTACAGCTTTATGTAGGTGAGGAATAATACAAAATATACATATATATATATATATATATATATATATATATATATATATATATATATATATATATATATGTATATGTATATTGACCTTTCGAGCCATATTTTTTGTTTATAAATGTATATATTCATTCATACACACACAGGGGAGAGAGAGCGCTGCTTAACCAGCCATGTGATAAGCTTCACATCACAGCCTCAATCTCCATGCACAAGCTGGAGGTAGTTGTCTTGTAGGCTCCTGTACCTTTCTTTATCAACTTTCCATTATATATGGCCCTTTTCGTCTTGTCAGACGGTCTAGTGGAGGCTATATTCTGTATTTTATTTTAGGTTTTGTTTTTGTCGAACAGCTTCTCTCATGGCTAATTCTACCAATGTTTGACAAACACACGGCCACATACTTTTTGTTTTTGCCCTTAGTCGTGCTAAGTTGAACAGTGAGCCATCTGATCTCGTGCGAGTGTAAATATCTCCTGAGCTGTTTTCGAAAGGCGTAATTTAGAAAGACAACAAAAAATATACTAAAAAGGGTGGGGGCGAGCATTCATCCCTGTTTCAATCCATTGTTGACTTTAAAGCACTCTGATGAACTCCCATCAAACTTTTCCATTAGAATACACAACAAAACCCTAGCTGCTCTGCACACCCTTTGTGACCAAGCTGTCAAAGTAAAGATCAGATCTTGAGGAGGGTGTGAAGTTGCATTACCTCCTATATCTCTGAGTCATGCCTTGCACTCAGTCACAGCATTTCCTGTCCAAGTATAGGATGACCTTTGTTAGCCCACACCTGTCATGCACATCTATCATATTTGTGTCAGTAGGTGTGTCCCCCTTCTTGCATACACTCTGCAGAAAGAAGAAGAAAATATCCAGTAATCAACTGAGAATGGCCCCTTTATACTCTGTTTACTTAAGTAGAGCACCCATGAGCCTACCATTAATCATATTTAGCCTCTTTTCTTCAGGTGAAAAAATATAGTCGGGCGGCAAATCAAAGCTGTTCATACCTTGAACTTTATGAGCTAATGTACTTTCAGAAAGACCATTTCTATTAAATGTATAATATATTTACTGACAGGCTAAGAATGATGATGATGGCTACCTCAATAACTTCATCACTCAGCTTCTGGCTGTCGACTATGTGGACAAAAAGTCTCCAGGAAATGATGAATTAGAGCAGAGTGAATTATCTGAAGGAAATAATGGTAACGATGCAACTGTTGCTAGTTTAAAGAAATGTATGTTCATCTGTATTTGTCACCAGTGATACATTCAGCTTTGCTTCTCTCTAGTTCTGATTTGTTATCATTTCAGCCACAAGCAACACTGGTTATGCCAACATCTTAGTGGCTACTAATTACTGTATTATAGTGATGAGTTTTTAGATCAGTGGCAGGAAAAGAAAGTGCCCAGTTACACTATGTGTTAGCATGTAGAAAATATGGTGTTAGTGCCCATAATTCTTATAGACTTTCTGCTTATGATTTTTTGGGCAATTTGGATGGTGTTACAACAGTGCTACCTTTTAAGCATTGTGGTCAGTATTACATCAGTGCTACTTTAATAGTATTGTGGTTGGTATTACATCAGTGCTGCTTTTTAAGTATTGTGGTCGGTATTACATCAGTGCTACTTTTATAGTATTGTGGTTGGTATTACATCAGTACTGCTTTTTAAGTATTGTGGTCGGTATTACATCAGTGTAACTTTTATAGTATTGTGGTTGGTATTACATCAGTGTAACTTTTATAGTATTGTGGTTGGTATTACATCAGTGTAACTTTTATAGTATTGTGGTTGGTAGGTATTACATCAGTGTAACTTTTATAGTATTGTGGTTGGTATTACATCAGTACTGCTTTTTTAGTATTGTGGTCGGTATTACATCAGTGTAACTTTTATAGTATTGTGGTTGGTATTACATCAGTGTAACTTTTATAGTATTGTGGTTGGTATTACATCAGTACTGCTTTTTAAGTATTGTGGTCGGTATTACATCAGTGTAACTTTTATAGTATTGTGGTTGGTATTACATCAGTGTAACTTTTATAGTATTGTGGTTGGTATTACATCAGTACTGCTTTTTAAGTATTGTGGTTGGTATTACATCAGTGTAACTTTTATAGTATTGTGGTTGGTATTACATCAGTGCTGCTTTTTAAGTATTGTGGTCGGTATTACATCAGTGTAACTTTTATAGTATTGTGGTCGGTATTACATCAGTGTAACTTTTATAGTATTGTGGTCGGTATTACATCAGTGTAACTTTTATAGTATTGTGGTTGGTATTACATCAGTGCTGCTTTTTAAGTATTGTGGTTGGTATTACATCAGTGCTGCTTTTTAAGTATTGTGGTTGGTATTACATCAGTGCTGCTTTTTAAGTATTGTGGTCAGTATTACATCAGTGTAACTTTTATAGTATTGTGGTTGGTATTACATCAGTGCTGCTTTTTAAGTATTGCGGTTGGTGTTACATCAGTACTGCTTTTTAAGTATTGTGGTTGGTATTACATCAGTGCTGCTTTTATAGTATTGTGGCCGGTGTTACATTGTACCCGGGAATAGATGTTTCTTTCTTAGTTATTAGTTATTCGTTCTGAGAGCTATTGTTGTTATTGCGCTATACTTGCGATATCGCACAATCGTTACTTTACAGATGCCCTCCCCCGCCACTTGTCAGTTTTCGGGTTGATTGACCTCAGTTGGAATGCGCTGCTCTTGCTTTTCTCGAGACAGCACGTCTTCTTCTCTACTGGATGTTGCCTCAGCCCTGACCTTGTCTGGTCACTGTAGTACTTCTGATTTGTTGTTAAGATGACTGTTTCACGTTGTGTTTCCGCGACAACTTTACTGCTGTTATGATTTGTCCCCAAGGGTTGACGCTAGGCCAGATAAATATAACTGTGTAAAACATAACAACACATTGGTTATAAGAATTTGTTCCGACTTTTAATACTGTCACATCGGACTCTCGTTACACAATGGATATGGCAGGTCACACACTTAAAGCGCAATCTTACAATTTCTTGAGTCTATCGCCCTAACACTTGTCTCTGGGCTCCACATGCATTCAACCTCGCATCTAAAAAACATGTGGACCATTCCCCATTGAACGGCCCGTCCTATACTATCTAACTTCTACCGGCTCGGTGTCTCTTGGCAACCGCTACTGTCTCTTAATCGTGCTGCTTACTAAACTAACTCATGTACTAATCTACAGCACTTCTAATTCTATTACACTTGCTTGGTGTCATTATTCTAGATCGTCACTACCTGCCATCTCAGTCTCTCCAAGTGTCGGACTCAAAAAGTGCTTGCTATCCTTCTAACTCGCGTACTAATCTACAGTGCTTCTAATTCTATTACACTTGCTTGGCATCATTATTCTAGATCGTCACTACCTGCCATCTCAGTCTCTCCAAGTGTCGGAATCAAAGTGCCTACTACTGTTCTAACTCACTTTCTAATCTACAGCGCTTCTAATTCTACTAGGCTAAGGTTAGCCTCTCTATGGGTCGACCAACATGGTCGCTCATCTCCTATGAGCGTATGTGCTCCTGCCGACTACATTTCTCCAAGTGTCGGTACCAAAGTGCTTCTCGATCTTTTGTGTTTACTTCTTAAATCTCAGTCTTATCAGCCAATCAAAATTGACTTCCTACACGTCTGTGTGCCCACTCACTTCTGGACATGGCTTTCATGTTTTGCACATGAATTTCGACCCATAGTCTCTTTAATTTTTTTCTCGTGACTTTGTCTTAATGTCTTTTTCCTTTTTTCTCCTTGTCCTTGTTCTCTCGTCTTTGTTTATTCCATTACTCTCGCCACTCCTCCCCCTTCTACAACATCAGTGCTGCTTTTTAAGTATTGTGGTTGGTGTTACATCAGTACTGCTTTTTAAGTATTGTGGTTGGTGTTACATTAGTACTGCTTTTTAAGTATTGTGGTTGGTGTTACATCAGTACTGCTTTTTAAGTATTGTGGTTGGTGTTACATTAGTACTGCTTTTTAAGTATTGTGGTTGGTGTTACATCAGTACTGCTTTTTAAGTATTGTGGTTGGTGTTACATCAGTACTGCTTTTTAAGTATTGTGGTTGGTGTTACATTAGTACTGCTTTTTAAGTATTGTGGTTGGTGTTACATCAGTACTGCTTTTTAAGTATTGTGGTTGGTGTTACATTAGTACTGCTTTTTAAGTATTGTGGTTGGTGTTACATCAGTACTGCTTTTTAAGTATTGTGGATGGTGTTACATCAGTACTGCTTTTTAAGTATTGTGGTTGGTGTTACATCAGTACTGCTTTTTAAGTATTGTGGTTGGTGTTACATCAGTACTGCTTTTTAAGTATTGTGGTTGGTGTTACATCAGTACTGCTTTTTAAGTATTGTGGTTGGTGTTACATTAGTACTGCTTTTTAAGTATTGTGGTTGGTGTTACATCAGTACCGTCTTTTTTCCCCAGAAAAATGCAGTGCCCATTTAAAGCTGAATGAACTTGAAAGCTAACAATCAGGATCAGACCTGACCTCTTATCTTAGTTCATTGAGTTATCTCAGTTCTCTCAGCATCAAGAACTATATAGGAGTTGTATCCAACAACAACATTGAAGCCAATTCATGTATCTGTATGAATGCTCCATTCTAACATTGAAAGTATCTGATAATTGACAGGTTTTCTTTGCAGCCTGTGTTCAGTTAATAATTTCATCTTTTCTGCAAGTCATAGTTTGTAATGAGTGTTGTCTCCAGACCAGGAAAGCAATCTAACCAGGCTGTCTGTCCCACCAAATTTTTATCCAGTATTTCTTCTCTTAGAAGGTTTGTCCACCAGGGTTATCATGCTCCCACTGCATGAATTCTTTTTTTTATACTGGGTTTTCTCCCCAGATTTTCCTCTACCATGCAGTATTTCCTATTTATTCTATTTTTAAAATGTGCAACATTTTGGTATTTTCAATGGGAAAAAAAAATGATGTAACTAACAGATAGCAGATTTGTAATGACAAAAATGAAAGAAACACAGGCATAAAAATATGTGTAAAATAGCCTTTATTGAATTGCTGTCAAAAGAAAATGGTGCTAGGAAATGACATTATATAGTTAGGTTATGTAGTAGTACATAGAAGTAGTGATGAAAAATGAGAGAAATAGGATGATGAGAATATAAAATGAAGAGAAATTAATAAGAATTATAGAGAAAAGTTAAGATTAATTCTTGATTATGATACCTTCGTAAAAATGATGACCTCAAAATACAAATTTATGGAGTTCAACAGTTTGGTGTTGGCAAAAATTTCCCCCCTCGCTATATCATCCTAATTTTTACCTCCAATGACCCCTAAGTGTTGGATTTGTTTTCTATGATGTTGGATTTTTTTTTTTCAAAACCACAGGCACTTCATCAAACAGCACAAAGCTTATCATAAAAACACAGCTGTTCTTTTTTTAAAATATAAATTTGACCAATTTTTAAGAAATTCTTTTTTTTTTTTTCTAATGACTTGGGAAATCTTTTTAGCTGACGGCAAGTCATCAAACACACCTTTGTAACACAGGATAAGCAATGAACGGTGCTAACAAGAAGGCTAATATACAGGCTGGACTGACAGCTGGTGTGTCAATAGGCAAAGTAACACTTGGGTAGCCATGGCGCCATGGAATTGATTTTCCTGCCATAAATCAAACCTAAGTCAGGACATGTTTACCATGTCTGATTCCTATGTCTCTTCTTGGGTAAACACAAAGCTTTGTAGCAAAAGTTCAAAGAAAACATTATTTTCCAAACTCCAAATGAAGGAATTAGTGTTTGTAGTTTTGATGTACGTATCGAACGTGCACTCATGGATAGGTATCGTAGTCCAGGGTTAAACAAGTAATAAAAAAAAGGTAAAGAACCCCGTCACGCCAAGTGGCATATAGGGAATATGGTGTTAGTGACCATAAATTTTACATGATTTTTGGGGTAATGTGGTCGGCATTACGCCGGCCGCTTTACTTTCCCAGAAAAATATCCGGTACCCATTTAAGGCTGGGTGAACCTGGAGGCCATTGGTTGGGATCGAACCCTACCTCTTGTCCTTTGTAGTCCAGTTCACTAACCACTGAGCTATCGCGGCCCCCAACATCCACTCGTGTTAGCAAAGTCCTCCTGCACGGGCATGAGTAGTCGAGCGATTGCATACAGTCGAGCTCTCGACTGCTGCCTTTCAAACGCTCGGGTTAAATAAGTGCATGCAAAAATATTAACACCATATGAAGAAAATGATCCCATATGGGGTGTAGGATTTTCAAGGGTGAATCTATTACTGTCCTTACAAGAACAAGATTTAGATTTATTACTAGAGATTGATGTGCTTGTGGTCAGGAGAGTTAAAGTGAGAAGTGACCAGAATACTTGAAAATGTTATATGTTGTACATGGAAGCAGTCAGTCTTACAACTATCTCCCAGTTTCACCATTGCAGGTCTTCTTGCATTATAGACAGATAAGAGGTTACCATTACTTATAATGTTACAAGATATAAAGAAGAAGCATTCAAAAAGTTCTTTTAGGTAAGGAATTTGTCTTGATCTGAAACATATATAAGCAGGTCATGGAGATGGAATGTCCACAGTAATCATTCAATGACAAAACATATTTATTGTAAGACTTTAGAATAAGTAAAGAGCCCCATCATGCCAAGTGGCATATAGGGAATATGGGCTTTGTGCCATTATTTTTGGGGTAATGTGGTTATAATTATGCCTGTGCCGTTTTACTTCCTCAGAAAAAAAAAAATCAGGGGAAACCCATTTAAGGCTGGTTGAACCTAGAAGCTGTTGATCATGTTTGAACCCGACTTTTTGTCCATGGTAGTCCAGTTCACTAACCACAGAACTAATCCAGTCTCCAAGACTTTAGTATGCCTCTAGGTATTTAAGCATTATATGTCTACAGCTAGTAATTACATCCAGTTTTCAGTTTTTAAAAAAGTGTTCAATGCAACAATAATGTGAAAATACATTGGAAATTGTTTCAGATTAATAAATTTGTATAGATGTTTTCACAAATTTTTTTTCCCCAGAAGTATTATCTGGTGAGGAGACTAGTGAAACTAAAGCACAGGACAAGGCAGATACCAGTGATGCTGGAGTGACCTTTATCAAAACAGAATCAAGAACTGAACATATTTCTGAAGATTCTAATGATGATTTTGCTATTGACTCTAGTCTGAGTAACAATGACAAAAAACCTAAAATAGTACACACAGAGGTGAAGTCTTTAAAATGTGAAGTGTGCGGCGTGAGATTTGCTCTCAGTGGTGATCTCATCAGACACAAATTATTACATACAGGATTGAAGCCTTTCAAGTGTGATGTTTGTGGTATAGGGTTTGGCCATTGCAGTAATTTGCTAAAACACAAAAGAACACACACTGACGAGAAGCCTTACAAGTGCAATGTATGTAGTTTAGGATTTTGTAAGAGTAGTGATCTTAAAAGACACACAAGTTTACACACAGGTGAGAAGCCATACAAATGTGATATCTGCGGCATAGGATTTTCTAAGAGTTATCTTATGATAAGTCACAAGAGAATGCATACAAGAGAAAAGCCTTACAAGTGTGATGTTTGTGGTGTCAGATTTGTTCATAAAAGTCCTCTGAATGTACACAAAAGAAATCATACCTATGACTAGCTTTACAAGTGTGATGTGTGCTATATCCCTTCTTTAAGGGTGAACAAAACACTTTTAATTGAGTCTGTGCAAGTGTCTTTTTCTCTCATGTGAAAGTGTGCATCTTCTTCTTTCCTTGGTCACTGACCAACGAAGCAGTCGGAAGCTGGTAAGTCTTGTAGAGAAACAACAAACCTCCTCCCATGTATTGTTGTTTTTTTTTCACCCATTCACATTAAGTTTTAAATTGTACATTTGAGGGCAATCAAGCAATCACTACCTCCAGTATCTTTAGGAGGAAGATAGAAAAAAATGGTATGGTCAATTTTACATAAATAATGAACAACACAAAAAAATCAAACGATGTTCTTCTTCTTCTTCTTTCCTTCCTCATCTGCCTTTCAGCGTCGAGGGGAGATATAATTTGCGGTCTTTTGCTCTTCTGTTCGCCTCTGCTGCTGTTATGTTTCCTAGTGCTTCTAATATTCCATCGATCCATCTTTTTCGTGGTCGACCCTTGGGTCTGTTGTTCTCACAACGTTTGTTGAAGGCTCGTTGTGTTGTGTTTTGTTCTTTCTGCCTTGTCACGTGGCCGAACCATTTTATCTGTTGTTTCCTTATATATTCTATGGCTGGGGCTATTCCTAGCTTTTTTCTCAGTTCTTCATTTCTGATCTTATCTCTCAGACTGTTTCCTGTCATTCGTCTAACACATTTCATCTCTGTAGAGGTTATTTTTCTTATTGTTCTTGCATCTAGAGTCCAGGTCTGGCATTGGTAGCACAACGTTGGAATGAAGATTGTATTGTATAGTGCTCGTTTTGCCTCCAGAGTTATTTCCTTGTTGGATAATAGTGTCAAACGATGTTGTGACTCATTATGTCTTCAGCAGGAACAATAAACAATACACTCACAGATATGTAAGTAAATAAAATTTACACTATATAGCTAACTAATAATTAGACATCAAAACAAAATAACATTTTTTAAAATGAGAATAAAATGACTCAACTTCAAGTTGCTGTGACCAGGTCAGGAAATGAATGGCCTCGCTCAGAGTAGATTTATTTTAATTTTAGACCATTTACTCTATTCGTATTGTTTATGACCGATTCCACCATCTGTGGTATTATTGCCTTCATTATTAGTTTACTCAGTGAGGCTATTTAGTTTCCGGACCTGGTCACAGCAGCTAGAAGTTGAATCCTTTTATTCTAATTTCAAAATATTATTTTGTTTTGATATTTAATTATGAGTTAGCTATGTAGTGTTGATTTTATTAACTTACATATCTGTGTATGTGTTTTTTTTTGGTTCCTGTTGAAGGCCTAATAAGCTGCAACATTGTTAGATTTTGTGTTGTCCATTGCTCATGTAAAGCTGTAACTAGGGATATCGGAACACCGATTTCCAGAAGTTTTCTAAATAGCACATTAAAAACCTGTGCAAAAGTGTCCGACATCATCTGAAGGTCGTTTATTATAAAATCGTTTTCTGATGATTGACTCAGAAGGTTAATGGGCCTAAAGCAGTTTTTTGACAAAGAGAGTTCTATCTACCATTATCTTCTTCTTCTTCTTTTTCTTCTTCTTGCCTTCCTCATCTGCCTTTCAGCGTCGAGGGGAGATATAAATTGCGGTCTTTTGCTCTTCTGTTCGCCTCTGCTGCTGTTATGTTTCCTAGTGCTTCTAATATTCCATCGACCCATCTTTTTCGTGGTCAACCCTTGGATCTGGTGTTCTCACAACGTTTGTTGAAGGCTCGTTGTGTTGTGTTTTGTTCTTTCTGCCTTGTCACGTGGCCAAACCATTTTATCTGTTGTTTCTTTATATATTCTATGGCTGGGGCTATTCCTAGCTTTTTTCTCAGTTCTTCATTTCTGATCTTATCTCTCAGACTGTTTCCTGTCATTCGTCTAACACATTTCATCTCTGTAGAGGTTATTTTTCTTATTGTTCTTGCATCTAGGGTCCAGGTCTGGCATTGGTAGCACAACGTTGGGATGAAGATTGCATTGTATAGTGCTCATTTTGCCTCCAGAGTTATTTCCTTGTTGGACAATAGTGGTGATAACTGTCCAATGATTTGACAAGCTTTGTTGCATCTTGATTCTATCTCTGCTGTTTGGGAATTATCGTTTGTCATTAGGCTTCCTAGGTATTTGAATTCCTCTACTTGTTTTAGTTGTCTGCCTTCTATAGTTATGTTGATGTTCTGTTTATTTTTGGCGACATTCATGACTTCTGTTTTGTTGATGTTGATTTTCATGTTGTACTTTGTGCCTGAGATGTTGAGTTTGTTTAAGTGTTCTTGTAGGTCTTCAATTGTTTCATGTATTAGTGCCTGATCGTCTGCAAATAGAAGCTCGTTGATCTCCTCTGTCTCTGATGGGTTGGCTAGCTTGCATATATGGTCCATGTATGTAATAAACAGTAGGGGGGGATAGTACGCACCCCTGTCTTACACCTGATCTAACTTCGAAGTGGTCTGTGTAGCCTGCTGCTGTTCTGACCCTGCAGCTGCTGTTGACGTAGAGACTTTTAATAAGGTTAATTAGATGTTGGCTTACTCCGTATGTTGTTAGTATCTCCCACAGTTGTTCTCTCTTTACTCTGTCGAATGCTTTTTCCTGCTCAATGAAGGCTATGTATAAGTTTTGATTGTGTTCTGTCGTTTTTTCTGCAAGCTGTTTTGGTGTGAATAGTGCGTCGGTACATCCTCTGTTTTTTCGGAACCCTATTTGAGAATCGCTTAACTGTAGTTCTATTATTGGTCTCAGCCTTTTTTCCAAGATTTTGGCGTATAGCTTTCCTACATGGCTGAGAAGAGATATACCTCTATATTGACTGCAGTCTCTTTTGCTACCTTTCTTTTTCCATATTGGTATGATGATTGCCTGTTGCCAGTCTTCTGGGGCTTGTTGTTGGTGCCATGCTGCATTAAATATTCTGTGCAGCCACTGCATTCCTGTTTCTCCCGCTGCTGCTATTATTTCTATTGCTATGTTATCTATCCCCGGTGCTTTGTTTCTTGGTGCATATTTGATTATTTCTTCGATTTCCTCTTTCATGATGTTGAGTTCAGTATTTCCATCTACCATTATGTGGAGCCAAATCGGTTGAAAATCGGATTACATTGTTCTAGAACATATTTTTCTGCTTCATTGTAGCATTTTCTTCATTTTTTTACTATTTGAAATTGAGTATGATTAAAATCAAGTGGATATTTAGCTTCATTGTCCATTTCTACATAAAATTGTGTAGTTTAAAAGTGATCTGTAGATCCGTTATGAAGTTATCATCAATTTATGAACACACTATTTTCCCCATTGAGAAACAATGGGGTCACGCCCCAGTCACTATGATTCTAAGCATACATTGTTGATTTTTAATAAATTGTCAATAAAAGTTAGTTAACTACGATGAAAATGACATTATATTTAGATTCTGTATCCATTTCTACTTAAATGTGGGAAATTTCAAATTGATTTGTAGTTGGGTTATGAAGTTATTAACAATTAATTGACCACACCATTTTTCCCTTGATTAATGTTGGTTACGGGTCATTGTTTTGGGGCCCAAATGCATGATCTTAGTGTCACGATGGTGACCTAGATTATTATTTTGTCACCTAACTGGCCTGCTTATGCCACAGTGATGTGCAATATGGTTTACAATGAAAATATGGAATTGCTTAATTCTGTCACTTAAAATTGCGTAACTTTTTTAATATTTCACATATAGACATAAATGAGGTACCATTGTTTTTCGTGCATTTAGAGCTATCTATCTATTATATTTAAAATAAAATATTGTGAAATTTCTCCCAAAATACCGACTGTAACCATACCATAATTTCTATTTTTTTTTATGTCTCTTTATAATCAGCTTTGCTGCAGCTTCACATTTTGATGCATTCCTATGACTTGACCCCTCCAGTATCTTTACTCTGTGACCAGGGCCTCCCCTCACTAATGTGTCAGTGAAGCCAGCACTTCCACTCTTTTATTGTCACAAACCTCCGCATAATCAGGGCAGCAAATCAACACCTGGTTTCCTGTTTTGAGACCTTGATGACCTCCAACCACTTTTTTCAGTCATTCATTTTGAAACTACCTCAACATCAACTTTACAACTCTTCTTCTTCTTCTTTGCAGACGCTAGCTTTCAGCTCTAATGAAGTCCTGAGGGACTGAATTGTGCGTGACTATTCCTTTTTTCCATTCAGCAGCCATGTGCTTGAGTGTCCCCAACCATACAGATAGATAATCTCCAAATTCAGAAGTACTCTCATTTTTTGTTGTCGAGAGTTTTGACATATGTCGATTTTTTCCTATCAATTTTACTTATCTAGGCAGTGACTATTTTTGGCCTACTCTTTTCAATTTACAACTGCAGAGTGTTCTTTACATGCACATGGAACTTCCTGTTTTCTTGCTGTTATCCAAGAGGGCTAGATCTCAGCTCCCAGAGACCTTGGGAAGCCACGAAGCAACCACGGATTCGATTTAAAAATAAATTTGCAGCACTGTGGTGGGAATTGAACCCAGAAGTTCTTGTCCAGAGGCCAATGTCTTACCTCTAGACCACCCAACCTTCTTTACAACCCAATTTCCTTAAGTATCTTCCTCATCTTTCCATCATTTCCCTTTTAGCATTGACACAAGACAGTATGCATTTTTTTGCTCCTTAGTTGGCCTATTCTGCTGTAACTTCTCTAGTATTCTGTCAATCCTTTTTTAAGGGCACATTTTGTTGTTTTGATAACATTTGGTGCAAGCTGTGTAGATAGTGTGTAACTGTTTCTAGTGGCTACAGTCACCACACACTATAAAGTCTGTGTACAATTCTGGTGTGTAAAATTGAAGGCATAATAACCTGAAAGGCACAGTTGCTTAGTTAAGTTGGTAGCATCTTCCAGTTGTCTCCTGATTTAAACAAACTATGGCTGGCCAAGACCTTACTCCACCTTCACATGGTGATTTCAGAAACTGGCTAGTTAGCTGGGTTTAGGTCAAAGAGGAAGTGCATATCTTGTAAATACAAATTTTCATTGGCAAAGTCTGGTGTGTTGGGCCCACTTGCAAACACCACAGCTCACCTGACAAGTGTTACATAACATAAAGAATGCTTTTTTTCAGGAAAAATAGGAAAAAAATGTAGTGGGATAGCTTGTAAGCTGACAGAGCTATTTTATCATACAGATGTTATTGTAATGTGCTTACTAATTCATATTAAGCAATCATTCAGTTTTATTTTAAATTACCTAATGTTCTTTTATAGTTTTTGGCTATTTTTAAGAACATTTTATTCATTGTTTTGTTATTTCTTTAATTGGTTCTTTATTTTTACTTTGTGTACATGTTTTAAAATTACTCAATGACATATATAACACTGGACATATACCTGAAGATCTACTAAAATCTATCTTTGTAGCCACACCGAAGAAGTCAGGAGCCACTGATTGTGAAGACCATCGCACTATTAGTCTCATGAGCCATATGACTAAAATATTACTAAGAGTAATCATGAGACGTGTGAGTAGCAGAATAAAACCAGGAATAAGTGAGGAACAATGTGGATTTGTGGAAGGAAAGGGCACCAATAATGCAATATACATCTTAAGAACATTGATAGAAAGATCTATAGAGGTAAAGAGAGACCTATATATATACTTTATAGACAACAGGAAAGCATTTGACAAAGTAAAGCATGTGGAAATAATCAATATTCTGGAGAAATTAAACATTGATGGCAAGGATCTGCGAATCATAAAAAACCTGTACTGGTAACAAACAGCAGCTATACGAATTAACAACCAAACAGGACAATTCCAATATATAAAGAAAGGAGTCAGACAAGGCTGTGTTCTGTCACCGGATTTGTTTTCACTTTACAGCGAATATATTATGAGATCAATAGTAGACAAAAAAGGAATTGAAGTCAACGGTCACAACATAAATAATTTGCGTTATGCGGATGGCACAGTCTTAATAGCAGAGACAGAGAATGAACTACAAGAAATGATAGACATAATAGTAAAAGAAAGCAACAAGAAAGGTCTCAGTCTGAATAGTAAGAAAACAGAAGTAATGGTTATATCGAAGAAACAATCACCACCATCATGCAGCATAAAAATAAACGAGACAAATCTGAAACAAGTGCAACGTTTGAAATACTTGGGCACAATAATAACATCAGATGGGAGATGCACCACAGAAATAAAAAGCAGAGTGGCTCAGGCCAAAGTGGCATTTCGGAAAGTGAAAAATATCTTATGCAACAAATCTATGTCAATAAAAATGAGAAAGAGAGTTCATCGGTGCTATATAGAACCAATTCTTACCTATGGAAGTGAATCATGGACAGTAGACAAACAAATGAAAAGACTATTAGAGGCCACAGAGATGGGATTTCTCAGAAGAATGTTGAAAGTTCCCTGGACAGATAAAAAGACCAATGAGGAAGTTCTCAAAGAGGCCAACACAAAAAGGGAGCTCTTAAAAAACATCAGAAAGAAGCAATCAACATTTTTCGGGCACATCATGAGAAGAGGAAAGTTGGAATACTTGGTTACAACTGGCAAAATAAAAGGAAAGAGAGATTGTGGACGACAAAGAGAGAAAATACTGGATAGCTTGGTGTCATGGCATGGAAAACAGTCAACAACAGAACTGATACGATGCACTGTAGATAGAAGATTGTGGAGGGACATGATCGCTTATGCCAACCGGTA
The DNA here is from genome assembly GCA_032433765.1 of Megaustenia siamemsis. NCBI lineage: Eukaryota > Metazoa > Mollusca > Gastropoda > Stylommatophora > Ariophantidae > Megaustenia > Megaustenia siamemsis. The sequence goes on along the minus strand of JAVIAB010000145.1, from coordinate 32,111,029 downwards.
TGGCACATGATGATGATGATGACTGTTTTAAAATGCCATTTCCCTAGAGTGGTGATTGTAGCTACAGCTGTATAATCTATATAAGTAGGACATAATTTATGACCTGTCACAAATATGTGAGGATGTTATACTGGTTAATTCTTACCACAGATGGAACATGAACCACATGCCTACAACACATTCACATGCCCTGTGATTTACTAAACATCTGCAGGGTGGACAAATACAGGCAGTTTGGATGAAATGATGGTTACCAGATGGATGACTTTTTGTTTTACATATTATTTTGCTGGGTAAACAAATTTACTTCCTACAGTCTTCTTTTTTTACTTGGCAATTGCATTAAAAAACAGCATACAAGAATCCTGCATCACCTTATCCAAAAAGGAAAGTAACAAAAAACAAAAATGGATAACTGACAACATTTTAGAAAAAATGGAAGAGAGAAGACATGCGAAGAACACTGCCAGATACAAGGAAATTGATAATGAAATACGAAAAATGTGCAAAATGGCAAAAGAAGACTGGCTCAACCAAAGATGTCTAGAAGTCGAAACTATGGAAAGTAAACAAAATTTAAGAGGAATGCACACAGAAATAAAAAGAATGACTAATAAAGACAAAAAGCTGCAGGAAATGGATGTATAGCAAACAAAGAGGGAAGAATGCTAACAGACAACAAAGATATAATCGATAGATGGCAGGAATACATAACAGAATTGTTTCATGACGAAAGGGACAAAAAACCATTTATAAAATGTACATCCAGCTATAAAATCCTAAAATCTGAAGTACAAAAAGCTATAAAAACAATGAAAAAGGTAAAAGCAACAGGACCTGACAATATACAGATAGAGATGATACAAGCACTTGAAGATTTTGACATTGAAGTGATCACAGACATGTGCAATGACATATACCATACAGGATACATACCAAATGAACTAAAAACATCAACTTTTATTGCATTGCCTAAAAAGAATGGTGCAGTTGAATGCAGCAATTTTAGAACAATAAGCCTAATGAGCCAGGTAACCACAATTTTACTAAAAGTTATACAAGGAAGAATTCAGAATAAAATTAATAATGAATTAGATGAACAGCGATTCGGATTGATTCAAGAAAAACAGTGGGACAAAAGAAGCCATATTCAGCATGAGGACATTGATCGAAAAGTACATAGAAGTAAACAAACCAATATATACCTGCTTCATAGACTACACCAAAGCATTTGATAGAATACACCATAATCAACTTATAGACTGCCTAAAAGATATAAATCTGGATGACACAGACATACGACTGATATGTAATTTGCACTGGGAGCAAACAGCAATAATAAAATATAACAAGAACTCTACACCCATGGATATAAAAAGAGGAGTAAGACAAGGATGCATCCTATCACCAAGCTTGTTCAATTTATACACTGAGCAAATCTTTAAAAACATCACTGAGATGCCAGGCCTAAACATTAATGGGAAGATAATCAATAACCTAAGATATGCTGATGATACTGTACTACTAGCAGAAAATCCTAAAGATCACACAATTGCTTAATGTAATAAACATGACAAGCAAGAAATATGGACTAGATATGAATATCAAAAAGACTAAAACTATGATCATAAACAAAGGAAATTCTCAAGACCTACAATTAAATATCAAAGTTGAAGGAATACATCTAGAGACAGTTCAGAACTACAACTACCTGGGACATACTATAACCAGTGATGGAAAATGTACAACTGAAATAAATAAAAGAATAGGTATGGCAAAAAGTAATTTCAATGCCATGAAAAATATACTAACATCAAAACAAATAACAGGGCTAAAACTAAGAATAGCAAAATGTTACATCTTCTCAATATTCATGTATGGTGTAGAAACATGGACATTAGACCAGAAAACAGAACAGAAAATTGAGGACTTTGAAATGTGGATTTACAGAAGAATAGGTAGAATTGGATGGAAAGAAAAGAAAACAAACAAGGAAGTTTTAGGACGACTAAAAATGAAAAAAGAACTACTAAACACAATTAGAGTAAGACAAATGAAATTTTTAGGTCATGTTAAAAGACATAACAGTCTAATAAAAGTAATATTAGAGGGGAAAATACAAGGTAAAAGAGGCAGAGGCAGACCAAGACTAACATGGACGAGTAACATCAAAAGATGGACAAGTCAGCCTATGACAATCTGCACCATCAAAGCAAGAGACAGAGTGGAATGGCGCTCCATGGTAGCCAACCTTCGATGCAGAGAAGGCACTCAATGATGATGATGCATTGAACTTTGTTTTGTACCTTGTGGCCCAGTATGCATTTACTTTGAAACTACCTCCTTAGGTTTTGAATTTTCTTGGCTTCTATAGTAAGGCAAGAATTGTTTGTGATGTTGTAGTCTGAGTTGTCACCAGACATTGGGTCTAGTTTAGTCAAAAGATCATTGCACAGTGGAAAGCTCTATAGTGCTCAAATTCTCTCCTCAGCTTGTTCCCCAGTATGATGCACACAATAATAAAAGTACTGAAGATGGCTTCAGCTCAGATACATGAGCTCTGTAGCACCAGCTTTTTTCTCATACTCACCTTTAATGACACATGTGGTGGGAGACTGTGGCTTTCTCCTATGACCTGGGCCCTCTGGTAGCCACACTGGCAAAACATTAAGTCTTTCTTCAGTCAGTTGGTTGCTGTATAGACTTGAACATCTCAGTATCATTGTGAGATCTACAGTTCATTCAGCAAATATAATTTAGTCTAATAATATTGCTCTACTAGGAGATTCGTTGCGGAGAGGGCACACGATGATGATGATGATGACTAGGAGAGACACCAACTACAAACAATTGCTGGCTTACAGGAAGGGGAAGCAAAAGCAATGATGAGTAGGCAGTTCTGAAAAAATGCAACACTGAGCTCCATGGTACTAAAAGAGTGCAACAGAATTGACAAATCAGCAAATGATGATTAAATGTAACACTAGGGTCTACTAGTTTGTCACTGATGAACATAACTCTCATATGCTTATATCTTCTTCAGATGGAAGTGACATGTTGCCATATGTAGACCATAATTACATGTCACCTGGGAGCTGAGTGACTTTGCTTGTTCTTGCAATGTTTATTCTGTACTGACACTACCTCACCAGCGTGTATTCAAGCTTTAGGGTTATATTAGGTTTCATTGTAAAAACACTTTATGATGGCAAAAAGTGTTGACCATTACCATTTCATTACAATTTGTTAATTCCAGGAGCTACAAGCCTCTATAAGACTGACATTGGTAATTTTGCTGTCTTTATATTTATGTCTTTTCTTTTCTTTCCGTGTTTATTGTCTCATGGACAAGCAGCATACCATGGTAAGCCAATATTGTTTGAGAGCTGGGACACATCACACATATGGAAGATAGAATTCCAAAAGACGTTCAGTACAGTGAGCTGGCGACAGACACCCAACTTATTAGCCAACCAGGTTTTAAAGATACATGAAGCAATTAAATATCAACAGTGATAATCAGGAAACATATCACAGATATCCAGAAATGCTACACTCTGGAGAAGATTGACATGAAAATCCATAAGTGGATGGTGGATACATGACCAAGCCATATGATGCCTAGGATTCTACATAGACAGCATAAGTGGAATATGTTCAGATGAGTATATGTTATGTCTCACAGCCATTAAGGGCTGAGAACACAAAGCTTTAAACTTGAAGTCTGGTGTTTGTTGTGAGGGCATTGTTTTCCCCATACTCTTTTCAAATTTCTGGTGACTGATGCTTTACCAATGTTTATTTTGAACGTTTATTATTAAATGTTGAATTTATTCTTTTTAACTGTTCACCATTTGTGAGAGTGTGGTCATTAATAGTAGGGAAATGCTAACATCATGACATGCTTTCTGTTTTGAAAAACTGGGTGAATACGTTTCATGCGTTATTGAGTTTATCAATAAAGTTTTGAAAGTCCTTTCTATCAAACAAACCAGGCCATGATTCCTCAGCTTAAGGGTGATGAGAATACACACAAATTTGGATGGGCTACTATTTCTTTAAGACTCTAACTTATCTTGCTTGAGCATCACATGTCTTTTGGACACTTATTGGAGAATAAGTCACATGGTCTGGCCAGATTATTGATCACCGATGGCAGGACAGCTTCTTCATAAGTAACCAGCACTGCATCATCAGCAATTAGAAGCTCCTTTATTAAAGCAAGCTGTTTTAGATTTTGTTCTCAGTTAAGTCAGATGAAATAAAGAGTCATATTCTTTTCAAAGGTTCCCAGAGATTGAATGCAGTGTGTAAACAGACAGCAAAAACACATTTCACACACAGAGCAGGAGTAAGGACATCCCTGCTTGAATTGATCTCAAATGGCTCAGACAATTTATCATGAAGTGACTTAATGAGCAAAGAGCAATACAAGTGAGCAAAGAGCAATACAAGTGAGCAAAGAGCAATACAAGTGAGCAAAGAGCAATACAAGTGAGCAAAGAGCAATACAAGTGAGCAAAGAGCAATACAAGTGAGCAGTAGACGTTCTTAACACCATTTATTTAGAGTTCTTCTATGTTTACAACATCAAAAGCCTTTGTGAGACCCTTATGCGCCATGCTGATAAGCATAGGCAATCGTGTCCATCCACAATGCATCATATCAATTCTGTTCTTGGATTTTTACCCTGCCATGACACCAAACTATCTACAATCTTCTCTTTTTATCATTCACGATCCCTCTTGCCCTGTATTTTGCCAGTAGTAACCTAGTATTTCAACTTTTCTCTTCCTATGATGAGCCTGAAAAATGTTTCTATCTGATGTTTGTTAGTTTTAGGAGTTCCTTTTTTGAGTTGACTTGCTTTGTGCAGTGTTATTATCTGGTGACAACCATCATATTTTGTTTAGTAAGAAATATATGTTGTAAAAACATTCAGAAATATTATACTCTATATGTTTGACAGAAATAAATGAATAAGTCTCTGGTGTTGGTGCTTTTATTGGAATCGATCTAAATAATAGCAAATAACCAATATACATAAAGATATATATATATATAGAGGAGAGAGATATAAGAAAAGTTACATTGTCATTTGTTTATCATAATTGTTCATCTGTGCCATTTTCACATCAACAGACTGACAATGGAGCACAGTTTTATTGTCTCTTGTTTGTATGGCATGATGTGTAATTGGATCATCCACCCTCCAACAACTTGTTTACTGTATCAGCCTATATTAATCTGCCTGCCCCTGTGTAGTCTGACTGTGACGATACTTTCAGTGGTTTTTATTTTTATTTCTAAAATATTTTGTGTGTTCTGGATCTACAGATCAGCCCACTTCATGTTTTGCTTTTCACGTGACATTGACTCCTGAGTGTGTTATCATGTAGTTCGTGTGTGTTTTTCACTTGTTGTCCATCAAGTAGTGTTTGTAGAGGGCGAATGTTTATCTTTACTTATACTGCTGTTGTTATATAACAACAGGGGCAGGTTGTAAAGAGCTGTACACAATTGTCGCACATGATCACATGTTGACAGCTCATGCAGTAGATGAACCTCTCCTGTGTGTGACAAATCAGGCACAAATCTCTTCTTGTCAGATGGGGATGAACAGCTTCTGTGGATCATGGAAATTGTAATGAAAAATAAAAGTGATGAAGAAAATAACCAAAAATATTTTAAAAAACAAAATAACCAAATGTAAAATAACACAAAATATAACATGGAAAATTGAAAACAAAAAAATATTAAATGAGAAGTATAAAGCATAGGAAAATGTCAGATGAAATAAAAACACAGATCCTGTTGGTCCTCCATGTTCTGACATAATCACTTCTCTCATGGTGGAGCTTTTACTACCACCACACTTCTATCTATTGTCCTTTCCAGCTGAAGACGGCACATAGGGCAGAACCACAATCTTAAAAACAGAAACCTTGCGTGCCAAAATGGCACATATTGCAGAGATTACTGCTTCCAAAATCTATGGCTCTGTTTCCATAACAATACTTTTTACAATGACAGCTTGTCAAGCCATCGATCAACCTCCTTAGTCGCCTCTTACGACATGCCTGGAAGGTCACAATTCTTTACTCCCACACTTACTACTACTATTTTTGAGACTCTCTCCTATCTGATTCTTTCAGTATTACCGCATCCCTTTTTACTGCATAGTTGATATGCCTTTGATACCAAGTCCCCTATGACCACATTTTATGTAAGATATGTTCCAAGGTTTGGTTACAGTTGTCTGGTCATGCCTTTGTCTTTTACGGCAGTCTGACACATAATATTATACAACACCTGGCTGAGCTGCAGTAGGTGCTAACCTCTGGTCTTTACACCTTATTACGGTGCCTGACCCTGTCCTCTTATCATCTCCCCTTATCAGTCACCCATGCCAGATTTTTCATCCTATTACATGGCCTGGCCCCTCTCTCTGCCTCTCACATCTCCCACACTTAATTTTTCAACAGGACACAAGTCGGGTTCTGCTAAGTGACTAATCTTGTATACATTTTTTTACATTAACTTTTTCCTCTCTTCTCTCTCTCTCTCTATTATGCATGTAATATAGTATGTTCTCCTCTAGTATTTTCTTATCTTTTTTATCTTTACCTTCTTTGTAGCATTAGTTTTATTACTCCAGAACATCTAGTGGAGTATATCCTCATGTTGCTATCTGTTTCTGTTGTCCCTGTTTTCTGAAGAAGGCCACATGTAGGCCAAAATGTTAAATATTTTGTATTGTTGTGTTTCGTAAAGCTGTCCCCAAGAGTTCTTAAATGTTATGTAGAGCCAGTCGTTAATTAACATATGGATGTCTATCATGGACAAAAGGACAATGGAAAAGAAATTCACTGGAGGCTGTAGAAATGTGGTTTTACAGAAGAATGTTGAGAATACCACACATTTTGAAAGAGGCCAAAGCAAAGAGAGAGCTAATTTCCAATATTAGGAAGAAACAATCATCATTTTTGGCCATGCAACGAGAAGAGAACAGCTGGAACATATTGTGACAACTGGGAAAATTGAGGGACAAAGAGAAAAGATGCCAGACAGCTTAAGAGAATGCTTGGCAGAAGGTCAACAACAGAAATGATAAATAACTGTCGAGATCAAAAGTTGTGGAGAGACATGACCACCTATGCCAGCAGGCATGGTGCTTGATGATGATAATGTCCCCCTACTTTGTAGGAGAATATGTTACACCCCACCACTTGTTCCCATATTATTTGTTTGCTACTCTACAAAGTATTTCAGGTTTCGAGCCCTCAGCACAAGAGCTATCTGCTTCCAAATAATTAACACTATCATCTGTTTCAAATTGTGCCTTTTTTGCTTATCCCCATCTTGATGCATTTATGCTCTTCTGGGGTATAAGTAAGTAAAGTACCCCAGTCACGCCAAGTGGTGTATAGGGAAATATGGTATTAGTGACCCTATATTTTACAGACCTTCAGCACATGATTTTTGGGGTAATTTGGTCGGTATTACGCCCGTGCCGCTTTACTTTCCCAGAAAAAAATTCGATGCCCATTTAAGGCTGGGTGAACCCAGAAGCCGTCGCTTGGGATCTAACCCTACCCCTTGTCCTTTGTAGTCCAGTTCACTAACCACTGAGCTATCGCGGCTCCCTCTTCTGGGGTATGGTCTAGTCTTTTAGGCATTTATCTCCATGCCAGAAGCAAAGGATGTTATTTCAATGCATTTTATGAGGTCATCTAGTGTTTGTGTTCACTTCTGCAAAACTTTGATGAGGAAAACTGAGATGAACAATTATTCTGGCCGTCCCATGCTAATAATGTCTGTGTGTTCTTGTTCTGTCATGATCCTTTCTAAAAATAAGTTAAACATGATAAGTGACAGAAGACACCATTGATTAGTTTCCACTTGTTGCCTGTATCCATGTTTCAAGATATTCATAGATCAGGTCAGTCTCTTATAGTATAGTTGTTGCATGTAGTCAATGATGTTGGCATTAATTGAAAAGAAGAAAGTATTTTTATGTTAGATGATCATCATTGTATGCTGTCTCCATATCAAAGGAAAAATTAAAAAATACAAAAAAATGGTATGTTAGAAGCTTTACGTGATAAGTGTACGACACAGACTAAACGACGTTTCGGCCCAATAGGCCTTCAGCAGGAACAAACAAGAAACACACACACACACAACTAAAAACGAAACATTCAAAACAAAAATATTCGAAATATGTTAAAGAAAAATGTCTATCCTGTGTGTATGAAAAGGAAATGGTAACAAAAGTGTGGCTGTCGTGAATGTGCAGAAATGTGCGCAAATGCACACCGAACCAGAGGAGTTCACACAGGGGTCAGTGTGCAAACACAAAGGAGAAAGAATAGAACAGTAGACTAACAGGTGCTCAAAAGGCGGTAAGAGTGAGATGTCTGAGAGTAGGGTACAATAAAAACAAATGAGGGGTAAGGAGCACAGAAAAAAGGTATAGAGGAGAACACCGAAGTGTCTCATAAGGGACTAGAGGAGAAGAACTATAAATAGCATGGCATAGTAGATAGACCAAAGATCCCAAATATGTGCAGTAGAGAAGGCTATGCAAAAGGGAAGGAGCAACCAAAAGGAAACTATGTGAATGAGTGTGATACATTCATGCCTCGTGGGGTCAGCGAACCATACTGGACTATGAGGCGATTTTCCAAAATATAGCGGCTGCAGTCGTCAGAGTAACAAAGGACAATTCCAGTGACACGGATGTCGTCTTTACCCTTGTGATCAGGGGAGTTGAAGTGGGAAGACACTGAAGTACCAGTATTCTGTTGGACATCACGTAGATGTTCACAAAATCTTTCCGCTAATCTTCTCCCAGACTCACCAATATAGGTCATGTGGCATCGTTGGCATATGATGGCATAAATGATGTTGCGGGACACACATGTGAAGCCATGCTTGATCTCAAACCGTCCATTAGGGAATAAGACCGAGTCAGTAGGGAGCACATAGGCACAGGTGATACAGTTACGACCACAAGGGGCCGTACCGTATTCCATATCAAAGGTTGGCTACCTGGGAGCGCCATTCTGCTCTGTCTCTTGCTTGCATAGTGTAGATTGTCATAGGCTGACTTGTCCATCTTTTGATTTTACTTGTCTATGTTAGTCTTGATCTGCCTCTGCTACCTTGTATTTTCCATTCCAATGATTACTTTTAGTATTTCCATCCAATTCTACCTATTCTTCTATAAATCCACATTTCAAAGGCTTTAATTTTCTGTTCTGTTTTCTTGTCTAAAGTCCATGTTTCTGCACCATACAGGAATGTTGAGAAGATATAACACTTTGTTATTCTTAGTTTTAGCCCTGGTGTTATTTATCTTGATATTAGTACATTTTTCATGACATTAAAATTATGTTTTGCCATTTCTATTCTTTTGTTTATTTCAGTTTTACATTTTCCATAACTGATTATAGTATGTCCTCGTGAGGAAAGTATGTCGGTAGCTGGACCCAGGATGCAAGATGCCCTAGGTGAACTTGAAAAGTGGACAAACACCTGTTTCTTACCAATCAACGAAAGAAAAACTACATATACAATTTTCAGCCTATCAAGAAAAACACTATCTTCAAACTTGAAGATAAAAGACCATACACACCCTATTGACTACAACCCAACATATCTTGGTGTCACCATGAATCGCAGAATGACTTGAAAAAATCAGATAAGAGTCAGACCAGTTCTAGAGTATGGAGTCACAGCCTGGGCTATGGCTTCCAAATCACACCTTAGCAAAGTTAACAGAACACAGAACCATCATCACTGGTGTTATGGAATCTACACCTATCAAGACTCTAGAAACAGTAACAGGTTTACAACCCTTAGATGACAGACGGGTCACTAAAGTATTGCAACAAGCGGAGAAATACAGAAGGCTTCTTAGCCACCCCATGCACCAAAGAATATCTGGTTCCGGAATTGTACGACTAAAGAGGAGCAACTTCACTGCAATTACCAATGAACTAATTACTGGAGACCCAGTATTTTCCCAAACAATATCGAAAACCTTGGGCCCATCTGATATGTCTCCTCATGGAAAACATAAAATACCAGAACTTAAGGAAAATATAACAGGAATCATGAAAAAAGGCACCCAATCAGACACAGAAAGAAAACACGTAGCAGAAAAACACATACACGATAACTACCCACAGGACTCTTGGTCCCACATATATACAGATGGCTCTGCTACAAATGCCACCAGAAGTGGAGGGGGAGGTGTGTTCTTGATGCTGAATAATCAGGATGAGATCACCAAGTCAATAGCTACTGGAAAATTCTCAAACAACTTTAAAGCAGAAACTGACGCCCTGAGATGCTGCAACACTGGCTACTCAACACAAAAATAACATGCACAATAAATTGGTGATTCTGACTGATGCACTGTCAGTATTATCAGCTCTAAAAAGCCCAATGAACTAGAGAACAATGAACTAGATGACTTGAGAACTACCCTGGTCCAACTATGCAATAACTTCCAGAGAGTAGTCATTCAGTGGATACCTTCACACTGCAATATACACGGGAACGAGCGCGCAGGTAAATTAGCTAAGGAGGGAGGGAAATTACCACAAGAGAACCATCCGCTCAGTTATGATGAAGCCAAATCCATCCTCTAGGGTCAGTTCCATGAAAAATGGAAACGTGAACACCCAAAGCGTAAGGAGAGTGACGGATACCACCAACTATCAAGGAGGGATCAAGTCATCATACTTCACCTACGCACAGGCCACAATAGAATGAGAAATCACATGTTCACCAAATTCAAAATAGGTTCAACCAGCCTATGCCACTGTACACTGGACAATATGACTACAAAACATGTTCTACAGGATTGCCCCCAGTGCACGGACCTGAGAAGAGCAATGTGGTCCACGCCCACCTCCCTGGAGGAGAAACTATATGGGGCAATTGATTCGCTTAAACAGACAGCTGACTTTATGAGAGAGTCTGGAATCCTACTCTGATTGAATCTTGATCGCAGAGAGAGAGAGAGAGAGTATGTCCAAGGTAGTTGTAGCTCTGAACTGTCTCCAGGTCTATTCCACCCACTTTGATATCTACTTGTAGTTTTGAATATTATCTTTGTTTAATGTTAGATGATAAATATTTTTTTTAAATAATAAAAATGACTTAACCCCATTACAGTGAAATAACCTTAATGAGAACTCCCTCCAATATGAAATTATTTGTGAAAACTTTCTAAACTACATCTTATGCTGCTGGCCTAGACACTGTGTCTATACATTTGACCTATACATGTCCATTGAGTCATCATCATCATCAAGTACCGGGCCTAGTGGCGTAGGTGATCATGTCTCTCCACAACTTTTGATCTCGGCAGCTATTTATCATTTCTGTTGTTGACCTTCTGCCAAGCCATTCTTTTAAGCTGTCTGTTATTTTTTCTATTTGCTTCCCTCTATCTCTTCGTCCCTCAATTTTTCCAGTTGTGGAAAATTTGTCCATTGTGTAGTGATATCTAAAGGAAGGTGCTATAAATTATGGCCTGCACAGTAAGTAAATGGCAACAACAAAATGCTATTAAGTGTATATATTTGGGTAAGAGATCATGGTGGTGTTGTGGTTAGTGCACTCATTGTCGGCCTGAAGGTTCAAGGTTCAAATGGCAGGTAAGGCAACAATAATTTCATCCTAAAATATTCTTGGAGTCCACTCTCTGTAAACTGATATTTTCTGGGAAGAAAGGGTCAGCTCACCTCATGAACCTGACAATGAAATCACTAAGATTTTATCCAATAGTAACTGCTATAGGACTTCCTTTACTGTTTACCTTATTTGGCTGGGTAAATGAAGTTAACTTATGCTTCTATATTTGGCAATGAGTTTTAATGCATGAGCTATTATGAGTTTCACTGTAAAAGGGACAAATGAAAGTTGAGTGAAATGAAAACTTAAATTCATGATGAATTCACCTGCAGCACCATAAACTTCTCCGGTTGCTGCAGTGCTACGGCCTGCTTCACGAGTCACACTACGGCCTGCTTCACGAGTCACAGTGCCATTGTGATTTTCATAAACTCTTTCTTCTTCTTCATAAGCAGTTGTCATTAATGATGAAGTTGGATCACCTATGAATAAAAAAAAATTGTTTTAGTTTAAAAATAAAAGTCAAGAGTCCTTTATGCCACAAGGCATATAAGGAATATGGTGTCAATGCCCACATTTTCTTAGACCTTCGGCATTCTACCACTTTCAAAATGCAGTGACAAACCCAAGCAAATTCACATATACCGGGTCTTCTAAAAAAGAATCCATACAATTTTTTTTTGGCAGGCATGGCACAATCATCAGTATCCTATGGTAGACCAAAACTTCCTATTAGAGATATTAGAGAGATTAGAGCAACTGTATGGCATATGAAAGAAATAGAGCAACTGTATGGCATATAAAACAAATAGAGCAACTGTATGGCATATGAAACCAATAGAGCAACTGTATGGCATATGAAATAAATAGATCCACCAACCCATGGCAGTTCGAGTAACATTTGAGAACCTGTGCAGTTAGTCTGAAAAGCAGTCAGCGGTCTCTGCCCACTTCCTCCTTGAGATTGTGCATAAAAGCAACCTCATCTTGGGCATCACCCACATAAACTATCTGGTAGGCAACATCACATCGGCAGCCACTCTAAAAAGGCTCCCAACCTTTGTTGACGATATCTATGTCTCTGGTTATCTGTGCCTCTAAGATTGTGTTGCCCCTGCTGCACCATTGAAGACAATGGTAGTGCAAAAAATGGTGGTCGCACATCTAGCCATTGCTGTGCAGCAGAGTATTTGAAAGGACAACACAAGCTGTGGCCACATGAGCACTGGCCGCATGATTGCACCCAACAGGAGAAACACCAAGAACAAGGGTGTGGCAGAAATGGGTCGAGCTCTATCCAGGGACAGAATCAATTTGACTTGTTTGTGGCAAAGTCAACGCTTCAAAGATGTCAATGGTTGAGCTGCAGACTGCCTTGTAACACCAACTGCTGGTCCATGGCTATGGCCTCTAGTTCATCAACTACACAAAGAATTCTCTGACATCCTCGATTGAGAGAGGCTGGCAGGATACCTGGTGAGCAGGGCAACCTGGCTGCAGCTATGGGAGAAGAAGCCCTAACCATCCACACCAACAGTGTAGGGGAAACCATGTATGCACCTGGGGTTCAAGCAACAATACTGGCCCCATCTTACTGACTATATTGATTGCCCCTAGCAACATCTATGGCAAACTTTCCTCTACCTGAATGTCCAGGCATGGGGCTGCAGTCATATCAAGGTCTCTCTTCACCTGTGTGGATATAGTCAAGTAGCTATTTTTTTAATACCATTGCCATAGAGGCTGCTATCAAGGAAGTTTTAGTTTTGATATCAGGCAAACAGCTCTTCATTGTACAGCCTCCTGCCAGACAGTGGGAGAACCTGGCTGCATGTCAGGATCAATGTTAGGTCCTAGCCAACCACCCATGTGGAGAAATCTTCAGATGAGACGCACTCACCAAAATGAGTAGAATTGCTACTATCAACTCAACTAAAACCAAAGTCGACGATGATGCAATATGGTAATATGCTGTGGAATGAGCTGCTGCTGACGGCATGGCCTTGAAACTCTGGGGGTTCCAAGCTACCCTATGGTGTGGCCTCCCACATTGTCCTACCTGTTGTCTCACCTGTGGACCCTAATAGTAGGTGTAAACTATCATTCTGACATGCCTACCTCAATGGCTTCTCTAGGGAGATGGTGGCATTAGCAAGGTAATTTACACCTATATAATAAGCAGATTGGTTAGGGTTACATTTATGAACGGATAGACTAAAAGCAATTTATAAGTAGATTAGACAAAAGCCACTTATAAGCACATGAAATATAAGCAATTTATAGGCAGATGAAGCAAAAGCAACTTATAAGTACATGAAATATGAGCAATTTATAGGCAGATGAAGCAAAAGCAACTTATAAGTACATGAAATATGAGCAATTTATAGGCAGATGAAGCAAAAGCAACTTATAAGTACATGAAATATGAGCAATTTATAGGCAGATGAAGCAAAAGCAACTTATAAGCACATGAAATATGAGCAATTTATAGGCAGATGAAGCAAAAGCAACTTATAAGCACATGAAATATGAGCAATTTATAAGCAGATTTATTTATTTTTTTTTTTTTTGCGTTTGCCAGCTTTTTACCTCTGACGAAGTCCCTAGAGAGATTAGGAACTGAATTTTGCGTGTTAATCCGTTTTTCCCTAGCAGCCGTGTGCACAGGGGTCACTCACCACACAGGCAGATAACTCCGTCTTCAGAGGTACTCATATTTTTTCCATCCATGAGTAAGATGTTTCGAGCCGGGCCTTGCTGCTGAGACAATGGGTGGTTGCCCCAGAGAGAAATCATAAATAAAAATCACAACTGGTGCAGCCAGGATTTGAACCCACAACCTCTCTATCTTGAGACCAACCAGGCCCCCTTATAAGCAGATGAAACAAAAGCAACTTATAAGAACATGAAATATGAGCAATTTATAAGCAGATATATTAGAAGCAATTTATAAGTGGATATATTACAAGCAATTTATAAGTAGATATATTACAAGCAATTTATAAGCAAATGTAATATGATTACTTGATGAAATATGAGTAATTTGTACACTGATGAAATAGACAATTTATGAGCAAATTAATTAAATACAATCAATTTATAAGATATATATGTGTTTTCTGTCAAACAACATTCTACAACAATCATTAGCAATTAGACGCAACATGAGAGGAAATTCAAGATGGATTAGTCAAATTTAAAATATGCTTCCCATGACTCACTGAGCACCATCAAGGGAAACAACTGTTCTCCACCAGCATACACTGTTATTTGTTATCTTTGAGCTGATCAAGTCAAAGCTCATCCAATTCCTCCATGCCATCATTTCAATGTTCATCCGCGTAGATGTTAACTAGCAAAACAATGCATCCATGTTGAAGACAGATATGTCTGACTGTAAGGTGTAGATGTTAACTAGCAAAACAATGCATCCATGTTGAAGACAGATATGTCTGACTGTAAGGTGTAGATGTTAACTAGCAAAACAATGCATCCATGTTGAAGACAGATATGTCTGACTGTAAGGTGTAGATGTTAACTAGCAAAACAATGCATCCATGTTGAAGACAGATATGTCTGACTGTAAGGTGTAGATGTTAACTAGCAAAACAATGCATCCATGTTGAAGACAGATATGTCTGACTGTAAGGTGTAGATGTTAACTAGAAAAACAATGCATCTGTGCTGAAGACAGATATGTCTGACTGTAAGGTATAGATGTTAACTAGCAAAACAATGCATCCATGTTGAAGACAGATATGTCTGACTGTAAGGTGTAGATGTTAACTAGAAAAACAATGCATCTGTGCTGAAGACGGATATGTCTGACTGTAAGGTATAGATGTTAACTAGCAAAACAATGCATCCATGCTGAAGACAGATATGTCTGACTGTAAGGTGTAGATGTTAACTAGCAAAACAATGCATCCATGCTGAAGACAGATATGTCTGACTGTAAGGTGTAGATGTTAACTAGAAAAACAATGCATCTGTGCTGAAGACGGATATGTCTGACTGTAAGGTATAGATGTTAACTAGCAAAACAATGCATCTGTGCTGAAGACAGATATGTCTGACTGTAAGGTATAGATGTTAACTAGCAAAACAATGCATCCATGCTCACTTAATGTGTGAACACTAAGAAGAAAAAGCATATAAATGGGGAATCAGCAAAAAAAACCACATTAGGTTGGCCCTATAGAATCTATATGGTCATTTGTTGGACATGTGATGAGAAGAGATAATAACTGAATAGCAAAGCAGGCCCTCATATGGGAAACAACAGGTAAGAGAAAAAGAGGAAGACCCAGAGAGACACTGAGAAGAACACTGGTGAGAGAGGCAAGAGCAGCAGGATTTGGCTCCCTCAATGAGATAGAGCTGCTTGCACAGAACAGAGACAAATGGCGAGATTTTATAAAATATCTTTAAAAGAAAACTGCTAGAACAAAAATTCAGATATGAGAAGGTGTATCTTGGTCTACGCCCTATGGGCTGGCAACGGCTCGAAAGGTCAATAGATAGATAGATAGATAGATAGAATCTATGGGATCAAGCAGGATGGCAGGCATTATTTAAATAAAAAAGTGCACCAAGTGAATAATGAACAATATTATGAAATATTCATTGAAAGCAAAGAAAAAGAAACAATAATAGTTTTCAAGATTCCCTGTTTTAGAATAACAGGAATTAAAGCTAATTTATTGTAGGGTTCTGTTGATGATATTTACAAAATATAAAGCCTTTTTCTTTCAAATTGAAAACTATTGAAAGGCCAAAAATGGAAGAACTTGCTCTCAAAATAAAGAGCATTCACATGATTCACCAATATGCTCTTGCCAGCAAGATTCTTCCAGCTCCTCAGCAATCAGTACATGATTCTTTGAGCAAAATAGTGAATTACATTAAATTTGGAGCCTGTTTCAAGAACTCTGTCAACACATTCATTCTGTTCTACCACAAGATTCTTCTTTTCCATTTGGTTGTTAAAAAAAATGCTAACCCTGATTTTCACATTGTAACTGGAAGTACAAGGGAAACATGACCTTCCGACTTGTTGTAATGGTGATGTATGAGTGTGACAAGTTTCCAATTCAGCAGACATTTTAGGTGAACCACTAACTTTAGGGTAAAGGAAACGCTCTTGATGTGTAAAATAATTCTCCAGTAAATAATTTATTTGCTGAGACAGTGTTGACTCACTTTTAATCTAGTATGCATTAGTCATAATCCAAATGACATCATGAATGCTTTACAGTTGAATCCCTATTTGTCTCTGTAATTGGACTGTCATGACTTCTTCATATAAAAGCAATGGTAGGAAGGGACTGAATGCAGTGGATGACAAGAGGCTGGCTTTAACAAAGACTCAGCCATACATTTTGAAACTCACTGCTCAGTTGCAGGTATATCTTTAGCATTCAATATTATATTAACTAAACATTTTGGTTACAGCTATAGCTTTTGAAAAAGAAATATCTCTTAAATGTGTCTTCTAGAACCTAGTGAAATGTCATTTTAAGTGAATGTTGGGGTAGTCTCACAGGAAAAAAAAAAGTAAAGTACTCTCATCACGCCAAGTGACGGAATATGGTGTTAGTGACCATAAATTTTTACAGACCTTCAGCACATGATTTTTGGGGTAATGTGGTCGATAATACGCCCGTGCCGCTTTACTTTCTCAGAAAAAAAATCCGGTACCATTAAAGGCTGGGTGAACCGGAAGCCATCGGTTGGGATCGAACCCTACCTCTTGTCCTTTGTAGTCCAGTTCACTAACCACTGAGCTATTGTGGCTCCCTATTCTCACAGAAGAAATGACAAAAATATAGGGGAAAACGTTATGATTAAAGCTTCATGTAACAAGTGGACAACACAGACCAGAACAACGTTTCGGCTCAATAGACCTTCAACTGGAACAGACATACAACACATGTACAAATATGTATTTAAAATAAAAAATAATAAAAAAGTACAATAATTTGACTAAGTAGTATCACAGGTTGTCTGGCTATGCTAAGAGAGAGCTCTGAATTGAAATAGGTTTGAAGGTACTGCTCTAGGACCCCTTGAAGCTTTTATTTGGGCCCAAAAACTACCAATATTTAAGGTTTCTCAAGAAAGGTCTTTATATTTGAAAAGAAGTTTAAGAAGTTACAACACTCCTACTAAATTTGTATTTGAATGGTAATTTACTAAGTTCAAATAATAATCGGTAATTCCTCCTACAGAAGCTGACAAAACAAGCATAAAAGTAATTAATATAATAGACCAGGGACAGAGAGAAGAACAATTATGTTCATTTAAATGTTTAATATTCCAGAAAACTGGTTGCTAAAGAAGATAAAAACAAAGAAAATATAATATTTTGATCACATAAAAAGGCAGGTTGGCCTAGAAAATCAATATGGAGGCATGGTGCCAGGAAGATGTGAGAGAGGAAGACAAGAAGAAGATGGATACAAAATATCACAGATGAGCTGGAAATGACTGCTGCAGATACTGGTCATTTTGTGTAAGACAGATTAAACTCCATGAGAGTCACCTGAAAAAACTACCAGCTACTGAAGGCTATACTAGCGCACAGCAATGGAGACGAGAGGTATGGATGGTTTGAGAAAACAAAGCATCCGGCACAAATCGTGGCTGCGGTTGCAGAAATAACTGTGTTTTTAATAGATAGGCCAGTGACCAATGGCTCTGTTCCGATCTATTTGCCAGTCATTCAATTTGTTATAGCAATGGCTTCCAGTACTGGCAAGATATGCAAGTGCATATCACTTGAAACAAAAGTGGTGTTGATAAAGAAAATGGACAAAAAGTTAAAATCAAAAGCACAAATATGCAAGGAACATGATATTTCCTCCAGCACACTCATACAATCCTGAAGGACAGAAACAACATTATGTCTGTCTACAAGCGGTAACATCTAACTTTTTGCAAGGGATTTAATCCCTCAATCTGTTTCTGAAGTTTACACATTACACTCCCCTATTATTAAACACAAATTGCATATGTGACAAGATATGGTTATAACAACATTTCAATGATCCCAACGATCTCATCATAACTAAATTCTACTGCACAAAACAGACATATTTTGTTCTGAGTTTTTTTTTGCTTTCTTGTTATCACTGGTTTTTTGCTTTCTTTTTTTCTGTTTCAAATGCGAAAGGTTATAACATTTCTCCAAGCTTCCATGTGATAAAATCATGGATCTCTAGGGGTCCATGGACTACAGATTAAGAACTGCCTAGGCCATCAAGTTCACAGTTTAAGAGCAATTAACAAGCTATTTGTATATGAGCAATTTATAAGCAGACCTTTTAATAACCATAAGGAATAAAAGTAATTTATAAGCAGTTGGAAGCACATAGATTGCTGAATTTATAAAATATGAGCAATTTATGAAATATGCACTTTAAAAGCAGATTAAAAATAAGCAATTTAAATGCAGATGAAAGGCAGATCACAGAATTGATGTAATACATGAACATTGGAAAAAATTTGTTAAATTTGTTTGCTGAATGAAATAAAACTGTAAATTACACCCATGAACTTACTAATCGCCGTAGCGCCATTGAAATCTTGAGAAGTTGTAATGCCACAGTCTACATCATGACGTCTGTCTTCTCCTCCATCTTCACTTCTCATTAGTCTTGAGGTTAAAGTTGAATCATCTGTGGTTAACAAATGATGTTTTAATTTACTGCAGCTTATTTATGTGCAAGTTTCATGAGTTACTATTGTTGATAACTGAAAACTTTTGTGCAACATAGTCAAAGAAATACAGTTTTGTAATGAAATCAAACAATTGGATATATCAATTCCAATTACAACAAATTTAATTATGAGACGAATGCTCCACATACAACAGGTAGCTATAAATATCAAACGAAGAAATCATGAATAAATAGTTATTTATATATAAGCAGATGAAATGTTAATAAAATCCATGAAAATTTATGAGCATATGACGAATAGATCACTGGATTTATAACATACAAAAAAGTAGGAAATATTCTGTTAGATCACTGGATTTATAACATACAAAAAAGTAGGAAATATTCTGTTAGATCACTGGATTTATAACATACAAAAAAGTAGGAAATATTCTGTTAGATCACTGGATTTATAACATACAAAAAAGTAGGAAATATTCTGTTAGATCACTGGATTTATAACATACAAAAAAGTAGGAGATATTCTGTTAGATCACTGGATTTATAACATACAAAAAAGTAGGAAATATTCTGTAAACAGCAAACATAAATAAACCTGTTATGAAGTTGTATTTATCTGATGACATGAGAAATCTACTAGAGATGGACAAGACTTGCTGGTTATTAAGATGAAGTATGTAACAAAAGGCAAATTGGCAATAGAATGATAGCTCTGCATTGAGTTATTTGCGGGTCATCATCATTGCACTCCGAACATGTCCATAGGTGCTCAGATTCCCTCCTCAGCAATTCCCTCAGTGTCCAGCGACTGACGACTCCAGTTCTATGTTGGTTGATAAGTCTTCTTACACGGCCACCAAGTTTCTCATTTCTGGCTGTGCCCATCTTAACTCCCATTTCCATCATCCGAAGAAGCGACGTTGATCTGTGTTTGTCGAAGTCCTGTGATCTTCCCACATCTCGGAGTGCATTGATGATGTCCGCCCGATCCATCGGTTGCCCGTCCTCAACGACAGTGCAGCTAGCCAACCTGTCCGCTCTCTCATTTCCCCGTACTCCCGCATGTCCAGGGACATAGACAAAGGTGACCTTACGTATTTTGGATTTCTGCAATGACTCTACCCATTGCATGCGTACAAAGCCCGCCTCCACTTTTTTTTATCATGCTCATCGAATCACTCAGTATACATGCGTGGATGTAGTCTTGTGACTCTAACCATTTGAATGCCTTGGTCACTGCCATCACCTCCATTGTCATGCTACTCGTGGTCATGGCGTATGCACCACTGTCTTCCTTGGCTATTCTGCCTGCCGAGCGTGCTGTAAATGCCCATGCACTTCTTTCGTGTCGTCTTACAGATCCGTCTGTATAGATGACTGCATCTTTCTCATCGGTGTTATCGCAGATGAGACCGTTGACCTCAGCATTGACCACGACCGGGTTCTGTTCCCTACTTTTCCTGTCGAGTGTGACAATACATGAGAAAGTCCCCTTGAATGACGTAGGCACCGGTATCCACTCTTCACCAACGCTGATATTGGTAAGCCCACAGACCTGTTTGATGACATCTTCTGCTTGGCCCACCCATGATTTGCCTCTTTTTAGCCTGGTACCTTTCTCTGTGTTGAGCATGTGGTGCAATGGATGCTCTGTATCTGTACTAATCTTCAGGTATGCTCATGCGCTCCAGATCCTGATTCTGTCATCCATGGTTGGAAAGTCAAGAAGATACCTCATTGCTACACAGGGAGTGTCCCTCGTACATCCCAGGATAATGCGCATGGCTTCATTTTGTATTTTCTCCAGCCTATCAATTTGAGTCGTACTGACAGTAAGAATGGCCAGGGCATACTCGATTGGTGCGAGGACTAATCCCTGAAACAGAAGAGTAAGTAGCCTCTGCTCGATGTTGGCAGCTGCCATGACCTTCAAGGCAGCTAATCCTTTGCGGGATTTTGTTATCACATGGTCGACGTGGTCCCGAAAACACAGGCTGCGATCAAACTTAACTCCGAGGTATGTCATCAACTTGTCCCTGGTCACCTCATCAGCTCCCATTCGTACTACCGGTGTGGTCGTATTAACGATGTGATTGTTAAGGGAGAACCATGAAACTGATGCTTTATTAGGATTAACCAAGGCACCTGAAACCCCACACCAGGAAGAAATGTGATCGAGTTCGTCTTGCATTGTGGAGGCGATTCCCCGTCTGTCTCTTCCCTGTCGATATACCAGAATATCATCAGCAAAAGTCATAGTTCTTCCCCTCCCATCCAGCTGTTGGGCCGTGATCGTTATTGTGTACACGTTAAATAGAACTGGTGACAATGGTGAGCCTTGTGGCAGCCCAGGACAAATGGATGTTGGCTCGGAAGACCAACTTCCACATCTGAGTATCACCTTCCTCTGAAACAGTGCCGCGGCGATCCATCTAATGAGGAAGGGGTTCACCGCCAGTTTGAGAAGCATCTGCATGAGATATTCAAATGGTACCCTGTTGTATGCATCCTCCAGATCTATAGCAGCAGCACATGTCTCCTCTCGTCTGTGGAAGCCTTCGAAGACGTCATAGGCAAATACTGCCGATTTGAGCCATGTCTCTTTGTTATATCTATAACCTCCGAGTGTGGATGGGAATACGCGTTTCTGTTCAAGGCGACAGGTGAGGACACGGGCAACTATTTTCTCCAGCAGCTTGCCCGCAGTTCTGCATTATTTTATACAATAATATTCATGTTGATAAATGAATGTGTACTCAGATGATTCAAGTTATATGTATACTTTGTCTCCACATTTGACTGCATGGTCTCAATAATTGCCTCATACTTGCTTTTCCCATCATCTTCTTTTACTAGCCTTTCTATATTTAATCACAAGCCAATGTGTTACATCCAAGATAGAAATAAATTATAACTATCCTACTTATTTCATCCAGGAAAGATAAAGGCTCTCTGTCTAAGAGATGTATGACGTAAGCCGGAGAAAGCCGTAAGGAGTCTGGGTTGCCGACTCACCTTTTGTCTTCCAGGAAGGGAAAAGACAAAGAGGAAGACCAAGGAATTCTTGGAGAAGACAGATAGAAGCAGAGATGAAGATGATGGGGAAGACATGGAATGATCTTAAAAATATGGCAAGAAACAGAACAAATTAGAAAGTGTTTGTTGAAGACCTATGCTCCACTGGGAGCTGAAAGGTAGAAGAAGAAGAAGACCCTACTTATTTCTAATTAAATCATCAATTACATATGATGTTTTTGTCTTTGGAAATGGTTGGGATTTTTGGGGCATGTTAAAAAACACAACAGCCTAATAAAAGTGATATTGGAAGGGAAAATACAAGGTAAAAGAGGTGGAGGCAGACCAAGACTAATATGGACGAGTAACATCAAAAGATTTACAAGTCAACCTATGAAAACATGCACCATCAAAGCAAGAGACAGAGTAGAATGGCACTCCATGATAGCCAACCTTTGTTGCAGAGACGGCACTCAATGATGATGATGAGATGGTTGGAAGTAGACTGTTGTAAATAACAACTCCTTTCATGGCTGGTTTTGCCAATATTTAAAAGGCAGGTCAAGCTGCAGAATGATCAATTTCCATTCATTTTAAGAATTCTCACTTCTTTTCTGTCGCATCTTTTGTCTTCAAACTGTCACATTATATTGTTTGCAGATGTTGCTTCATCCATTTCTTAGATTTGTTCTATCTACCAGACTTTCCAGTCTTTTTCACTATTTGAAAAGTCCTTTTTGGAGGTTTTTTTTTTAGAAACATTCTTACATCTCAGTTTTGATCAAGCCCACTTCCCTTATTTGAGCCCTTAACACAATATTTTTTTGGGATGCAATACATGTAACAACTTCTAATCATCATAGAATTTAGATATTAACTATGGATGAAGAACGCTGCAAGAATTCTGAATTGGTTACTTTATTCTGACATTTGATGTTCAGAATTTGTTAAAAATAATACAAGAACAAAGTCAATTAGTTTTCAGAATTGATATTTTAAATAACTTATTAAGAAAAAAAAAGTAAGTTATAATTGGCAATATGACATCTCATCTTAACATCATAACAAGGAAGTTGACAATTCTTACTAATCTGTCTCTGTCTGCCCGTTGCACCAAGCACTATGTCATATGGCATCTCACTTCCAGACATATTCACAGGTGTTTCACTTGGACTCACTGTGAAAGACACTTCCAAATGTATAGGCATTGAAGAAATAAGTAAAAAGAGGATGTAAATGTTCTACACAATTTTCAATTGAATCTCTCTCTCTCTCTCTCTGTCTGCAATCAGGACTCAATCAGAGTAGGACTCCAGACTCTCACATGAAGACAGCTGTCTGTTTAAGCCTGTTAGATCCACTCCGCTTGAATACCTGTTAAAACGTTGCACTGTGTTCTGCACCAGTGGCCCAGTGCATCCTATTTCAGCCAGCATTTTGTTCAGGTTTGCTTTCCTTAGCCTTTCATTGTCCCCAATCTTCCTGCAAGGCAGCAGATGATCTTTTCTGTAGGGGGATTCTGCCCTTAGATGGTCAGCCCTCCCAGGTTTACGAGCACCATCTGCCCGAGTCACTAGAAGTGACTAACACAGACATGTGACTTGGAATATAAGGAAACTGCAACAAGGAACACTTTTCATGCATAGCCTTCAATTGTTCCCGCCGCCTATCCCCATACACCGGTAAGTCGCGTCCTCTTGAAAATGATGATCGTCGTAGCACATCATGATGTTAGGCCATCGTTGATGACTCCAATTCCGAACATATAGACACACAGTTAGTCATCAAATTATCCCCGTCGCACATCAAACAGCAGATCGTAAGATTTGCGCATGGCCAGTTTAGGGAACCATTACGATGACGTAGCACACAAAAATGTCGCCGAACACACCAGCTCGCACCCTTTAGATTTCTGATTACTTTAGTGTAAGCAGCCTACGACGAACAAAACACGAAGCAAATTCCCCAAAGAGACAAAACTGCGGCTGACGAAGTAGTTTACATTAATGTGTAACATGGAAATAACTTGTGTCAAAGAATTCCAACAACGGTCATGAACAGCAGCAATGTGACGTAAAGCGCAGATCAAGTCTAGACAGTGGAAGGTCTCATTCACAACACTTGATTTGTCAAAAACGGACTGCTGTCGGCCCATGACCTTGCTTTAGTGACACAGATGTATTAAGTATATTATCATTTTGACTTTAAAAGTGCAACGGAGGTCCGAAATTAATCAGACCCTGGGTGCACTTTCTGCAGCGATCAAGAGGATTCAATAAAACTTGCAATATCATCATCATGTTTTATTAGTTGACAAAAGGGTATTTTTTTCTTCTGCTGTATTCAAGTCCTTTGATCATACACATTTGATATGCTTGCCTGTTGCCATGATGGGAATAAGAATGACACCAAGCTATAGAAAGAATCAGTCAAATGGTCAATACTCTTGTTTGTGTGTCTCTTCATATTTTTCTAAAAATGCACTGTGGCATGCCTGTCTTTGGCAGGCTTTTTATTTTCCCTGTTCGCCAGCTTTTACCTCTGATGAAGTCCCTAGAGACTGAATTTTGCGTTTTAATCCATTTTTCCCTGGCAGCCGTGTGCACAGGGGTCCCTCGCCATACATGCAGATAACTCTGACTTCGGAGGTACTCATATTTTTCCGTCGAGTAATTGACGTTTCAAGCCCGGCCTCGCTGCTGAGACCAGGGGTGGTTGCCCCGGAGAGAAATCATAAATAAAAATCTGGTGTAGCTGGGATTTGAACCCACAACCCCTCTCTGTCTCGAGGTCGGCATCTTACCTGGAGACCAACCAGCCAACCATTTTATTTTAATCATTACAGGATTGTGATCTGTTCATATCTGCTCCTGGATAGGTTTTGGCTTTCTTATTCTTCTTTCTTTGGCTACTTCTGCTGTTATGGAACATTTCTTTTATCATTATGTAATCTATTTGATTCCTCTTCTCATCTCCAGGGCTTTTCCATGTTTATAGTTTCCTTTTCTCTTGCTCAAAGTAGGTGTTACATATTTTCAGCCTGTTTTCTTTACAAAATTGTATTAATCTTTCTCCTCTGTCATTTCTTTTTCCTAAACCATGATTTCCTATAATGGTCTTAATCTGCCTTTTCCTACTTTAGCATTCATATCACCCATTACAATCAAGATGTCTGAGGATTTCACTTGCTTCATAACTTTATTTAGATCTTTATAGTATGCCTCTATTTGTTCATCTGTGTAGTCTTGAGTAGATACATATTTCTGTATTATTGCTATATCAAATGGTTTTGCTTTCATTTTGGGCAGTATAATCCTGCCATTCTATGTCCAGTGGGTACTTATATATTTTTGTAGCTCTCCTTTTATTAGTATTCCTGCACCTCTTTGATGTTCTGTTGTGTTGCCTGAATATAAAAATGTATCATTTTCGTCCTGTATGTACCCACATTCTTTTCATCCTGTCTCTGGTATGCCTCATATATGATAAATGTCATGATGTTAGAGCTCAATATTGTAACTTACTCTTTCATCTTCAAGAAATGTTGCATGTTATCTGACAACACTCTTATCTTGTTCTTGTAGATAAAATCATCATCACTGTCATTTGTACTCAACTGTACTTTCTGATCTGAGAGATGAAAACAGATAACAAGAGAAAAGGTGATAGGTAGAAAAAGAAAAAGAAAGAATAGAGAAAGTACTGAACAGTCCAGAATGTGAAGAAACAGCAATTTAAAATACACAATGAGGAAAAAACATTACTAAGGTTATATGGCAACAAAAATTGAGTGACAGTGAATTCCACAATTCATTATGACAATATAAGCCTGAAATGATAATTTTGCAAGAACTGTTGATGTCATTTTAGAGAATATGAATAAAGAAAAGGAACTAAATGCCAAGAAAAAAATAATAACATTAAAAAGTAAAAACTACATTTATGGCATTTATCCCATTTCTGGGGTCTACTGGGGTTGGCATGTCTGTAGGGCCTGAAAATAAAGGCCACACGCCCAGTACAGTCAGAAAAGGTATTCAGGACAATATATTTGTTTTTATTCCTGATTTTAAAAATGAGAAAATCAGCATGTTGTTTGATATTTAATTGAGATTGCAATTTATGCAAGTTCATTACATTAAAAAATATCAACATAAAAATACAGACAAGTCTACACATATGACAACTCACAGTTCGATAATGATATGTTCATATAGGCTAGGACATCAGTATATGAGATCTGTGGAGGAAAATCATATTGGTTCTGTTTTAGCTAACATTCTCTCAAAGTTGGGAGTACAATAATATAGGGGGAATAGCAGTAAACGTATCATAAGGTGAATTAATTAACTTTAAGTACGACCTCAAACACCAAATTGTTTAAAATTTTTAACTACAGGATGATCTACAAATAAAATGTATTATTCACACTTACTTATGCATGGAAGAGCTGGAGAACAAGTAAAGAAATAGAATATAAATTGAATGTACTTGAAAACAAATAGCTCAGGAAAATACTTTATACACGATGGAATGAATTCAAGACTTGTGCAGAAATAAGAGAAATCACAAAGCATCTAAAAATATAATCTATGATGAAGAGACGAAGATGAGTCAAATGTTGGTCATATGATGAGAAGAGACAACAAGAGAATATCAAAGCAGGCCCTGATATGGGAACCTAGGGTTAAAAAAAAAGAGCCTGACCTAAAGAAACACCAAAATAAATATTGAGGCAAGAAGCAACAACAGCAGGCATCTACTCCCTCACCAAGATTGAACAATTTGCACAGAACAGAGATGTGTGGTGAGCACAGAACAGAGATGTGTGGTGAGCACAGAACAAAGATGTGTGGTGAGCACAGAACAGAGATGTATGGTGAGCACAGAACAGAGATGTGTGGTGAGCACAGAACAGAGATGTGTGGTGAGCACAGAACAGAGATGTGTGGTGAGATACAATACAGGTCCTGTGCAAGGTGTTTAATACCAAAGATCATTGGACACAATCTAAAATTTCTGGCATATTCTGGCATTTTGAGTCTTCGACTCAAAAGGACAATAGACTGGATTTGAAAATAAATGTAAAAAACAGGGAAGTAGATGGTACCCACTGGGGAATTCTAGCTGTGATACTTCTAAATCATGAAGTTATTTAGCATTGATTCCCAAAAATGCTTTGGTGCATTAGTGAGTCTATCACTGACACAACATATAGTTTTTCTTGGTCAGCACTCCTGATGATTACTGCTTTTTGGTGTTTTCCCAGAGATGTCAAGTAAGTCTAAGTGCTTTGTGCTGTGATCTACTGCATGCTGCACCTTTTTGCTCAACATATCTGACTTCAGCATGGCCTTGTTTCCTACAGGATTGCCTGTCTTCTCAGTCCCTACTTGTTTGGTTAGACCGGTTAACCTATTTTGAGAGCCACTGTGAGGGAGTGGAGTAGGATCTTTACCAGCTGTTGGTTAGTACTCCTGACTCAAGCAGTCATCTATGAGATGTTGACCCCTATTGTGTGACAAAACATTGGCCAGTATCACATGCTGGAAGCATGCTGACTTCAGAGTTCCAAAGACATTTGCATTTTATTTTCCTTGCTAGTGAAGTAAAAAACAACAAATAAAAGTAAAGATGTAAAAAAAAAAACAGAAGTAAGAAGTACAAAAAAATTACTATTGAAGTAAGAAGTAAAAATAACAAAAAACAGAAGTAAGAAGTAATAAAAAAAAAACAACAGAATTGAGAAGTAAAAAAAATCACAGAAGTAAGAAGCAGAAATAAGAAGTTAGAAACAGGTCAGATAAATTACCAGGATTTGGGCTGTATTGGTCAATTAAAAAATTAGTCATGTTAAACAGTGCTTTTTCTCCAAGTCTATCTATCTACCTTTCTTTAAAGTCCCTTTTATTTCTTTTGAGTCCTGGTAGTGTCTGCACCCTGGTAATGCTGACTATATGGGTTTTAGTCTTGACTGTGATACTTCCGGGTTTTTGTGCAGCAGGTACGGACGGTGAAACTACCTTGAAGTTGCTTTTCTTTACATTCTAATACAATAACTGCTTTCTTGAATGAGGTCACCAAAAGTCATAATTTAGTGGATGGTGACTAGAGTAACTGTCCAAACCTCTGTTCTAATGCTGACTAACTGGCCAGTAACTGACTCACTCACTCACCAAATCATTCAATCATTCACCTCACTGACATGCTCAATCAGCCATCCACTTACTAAATTATCCACTCATCCAATCAATCATAAATTAATTCACTCGCAATCTTATTAATAAACATTTATCAAAGATGTAAACTACTCACCACATTTCTATCATCTTCATTCAGATCTACAACAGCCCTAATAAACTGCCAACCAAGAAGCTGTCGTATATATTCACACTTGGCATATCTGCGAGCATGTTCTACGAAAGGGTCACAAATGGTATTGTAGTCCTTCAATGACATCCCACAAAAGAAACAGCTACAGGTGTTTGATTCTTCTAAATCAGAATGAGAAGATGATCAATCAGAAGGACTGTTGTTTATTAACTACATATTGCACCAAATAAGTAAAACAAAAAACAATAAAGTAGTAGTCATCTTGAAAGAATGAAGACTGCCTAACTAACATTAAGCACCTACAACATCTAACTATCTAGCATCAAGACTCATTTCAATGAAGAGCCTGATGAACAAATATTAAATATTACAGAAATCCTGCAGCACCATGTGCTAATCATTATCATTGCAAAATACTAGAACTACAGCATAACTTTGCATACTTCTGTTTCATGCTAGCTACAATTTACTAAACTGTCTCATGCTAGCTACAATTTACTAAACTGTCTCATGCAAGCTACAATTTACTAAACTGTCTCATGCTAGCTACAATTTACTAAACTGTCTCATGCCAGCTACAATTTACTAAACTGTCTCATGCCAGCTCCAATTTACTAAACTGTCTCATGCTAGCTACAATTTACTAAACTGTCTCATGCTAGCTACAATTTACTAAACTGTCTCATGCCAGCTACAATTTACTAAACTGTCTCATGTTAGCTACAATTTACTAAACTATCTCACGGCAGCTACAATTGACTAAACTGTCTCATGCCAGCTACAATTTACTAAACTGTCTCATGCCAGCTACAATTTACTAAACTGTCTCATGCCAGCTACAATTTACTAAACTGTCTCATGCCAGCTACAATTTACTAAACTGTCTCATGCCAGCTACAATTTACTAAACTGTCTCATGTTAGCTACAATTTACTAAACTATCTCACAGCAGCTACAATTGACTAAACTGTCTCATGCCAGCTACAATTTACTAAACTGTCTCATGCCAGCTACAATTGACTAAACTGTCTCATGCTAGCTACAATTTACTAAACTGTCTCATAGCAGCTACAATTGACTAAACTGTCTTATGCCAGCTATAATTTACTAAACTGTCTCATGCCAGCTACAATTTACTAAACTGTCTCATGCCAACTACAATTTACTAAACTGTCTCATGCCAGCTACAATTTACTAAACTGTCTCATGCCAGCTACAATTTACTAAACTGTCTCATGCCAGCTACAATTTACTAAACTTTCTCATGCCAGCTACAATTTACTAAACTGTCTCATGCTAGCTACAATTTACTAAACTGTCTCATGCCAGCTACAATTTACTAAACTGTCTCATGCCAGCTACAATTTACTAAACTGTCTCATGCTAGCTACAATTTACTAAACTGTCTCATGCTAGCTACAATTTAATAAACTATCTCATGCCAGCTAAAATGTACTAAACTGTCTCATGTCAGCTACAATTTACTAAACTGTCTCATGCCAGCTACAATTTACTAAACTGTCTCATGCTAGCTACAATTTACTAAACTGTCTCATGCTAGCTACAATTTACTAAACTATCTCATGCCAGCTACAATTTACTAAATTGTCTCATGCCAGCTACAATGTACTAAACTGTCTCATGCCAGCTACAATGTATTAAACTGTCTCATGCCAGCTACAATGTACTAAACTGTCTCATGTCAGCTACAATTTACTAAACTGTCTCATGTTAGCTACAATGTACTAAACTGTCTCATGCCAGCTACAATGTACTAAACTGTCTCATGTCAGCTACAATTTACTAAACTGTCTCATGCTAGCTACAATTTAATAAACTGTCTCATGCTAGCTACAATTGACTAAACTGTCTCATGCTAGCTACAATTTACTAAACTATCTCATGCCAGCTACAATTTACTAAACTATCTCATGCCAGCTACAATTTACTAAACTGTCTCATGCTAGCTACAATTTACTAAACTGTCTCATGCTAGCTACAATGTACTAAACTGTCTCATGCCAGCTACAGTTTACTAAACTGTCTCATGCCAGCTACAATTTACTAAACTGTCTCATGCCAGCTACAATTTACTAAACTGTCTCATGTCAGCTACAATTTACTAAACTGTCTCATGCTAGCTACAATTTACTAAACTGTCTCATGCCAGCTACAATTTACTAAATTGTCTCATGCCAGCTACAATGTACTAAACTGTCTCATGCCAGCTACAATGTACTAAACTGTCTCATGCCAGCTACAAGGTACTAAAGTGTCTCATGTCAGCTACAATTTACTAAACTGTCTCATGTCAGCTACAATGTACTAAACTGTCTCATGCCAGCTACAATGTACAGTACTAAACTGTCTCATGCCAGCTACAATGTAATAAACTGTCTCATGTCAGCTACAATTTACTAAACTGTCTCATGTCAGCTACAACGTACTAAACTGTCTCATGCCAGCTACAATGTACTAAACTGTCTCATGTCAGCTACAATTTACTAAACTGTCTCATGCCAGCTACAATGTACTAAACTGTCTCTTGCCAGCTACAATGTACTAAACTGTCTCATGCCATCTACAATTTACTAAACTGTCTCATGTTAGCTACAATTTACTAAATTGTCTCACGGCAGCTACAATTGACTAAACTGTCTCATGCCAGCTACAATTGACTAAACTGTCTCATGCTAGCTACAATTTACTAAACTGTCTCATAGCAGCTACAATTGGCTAAACTGTCTTATGCCAGCTATAATTTACTAAACTGTCTCATGCCAGCTACAATTTACTAAACTGTCTCATGCCAGCTACAATTTACTAAACTGTCTCATGCCAGCTACAATTTACTAAACTGTCTCGTGCCAGATACAATTTACTAAACTGTCTCATGCCAGCTACAATTTAATAAACTTTCTCATGCCAGCTACAATTTACTAAACTGTCTCATGCTAGCTACAATTTACTAAACTGTCTCATGCCAGCTACAATTTACTAAACTGTCTCATGCCAGCTACAATTTACTAAACTGTCTCATGCTAGCTACAATTTACTAAACTGTCTCATGCTAGCTACAATTTAATAAACTATCACATGCCAGCTAGTTTGTACTAAACTGTCTCATGTCAGCTACAATTTACTACACTGTCTCATGCCAGCTACAATTTACTAAACTGTCTAATGCTAGCTACAATTTACTAAACTGTCTCATGCTAGCTACAATGTACTAAACTGTCTCATGCCAGCTACAATTTACTAAACTATCTCATGCCAGCTACAATTTACTAAACTGTCTCATGCCAGCTACAATTTACTAAACTGTCTCATGCTAGCTACAATTTACTAAACTGTCTCATGCTAGCTACAATTTACTAAACTATCTCATGCCAGCTACAATTTACTACATTGTCTCATGCCAGCTACAATGTACTAAACTGTCTCAGGCCAGCTACAATGTATTAAACTGTCTCATGCCAGCTACAATGTACTAAACTGTCTCATGTCAGCTACAATTTACTAAACTGTCTCATGTCAGCTACAATGTACTAAACTGTCTCATGCCAGCTACAATGTACTAAACTGTCTCATGTCAGCTACAATTTACTAAACTGTCTCATGCTAGCTACAATTTAATAAACTATCTCATGCCAGCTACAATGTACTAAACTGTCTCATGTCAGCTACAATTTACTAAACTGTCTCATGTCAGCTACAATTTACTAAACTGTCTCATGCTAGCTACAATTTAATAAACTATCTCATGCCAGCTACAATGTACTAAACTGTTTCATGTCAGCTACAATTTACTAAACTGTCTCATGCCAGCTACAATTTACTAAACTGTCTCATGCTAGCTACAATTTACTAAACTGTCTCATGCTAGCTACAATTTACTAAACTATCTCATGCCAGCTACAATTTACTAAACTATCTCATGCCAGCTACAATTTACTAAACTGTCTCATGCTAGCTACAATTTACTAAACTGTCTCATGCTAGCTACAATGTACTAAACTGTCTCATGCCAGCTACAGTTTACTAAACTGTCTCATGCCAGCTACAATTTACTAAACTGTCTCATGCCAGCTACAATTTACTAAACTACTAAACTGTCTCATGCCAGCTACAATTTACTAAACTGTCTCATGCTAGCTACAATTTACTAAACTGTCTCATGCCAGCTACAATTTACTAAACTGTCTCATGCTAGCTACAATTTACTAAATTGTCTCATGCCAGCTACAATGTACTAAACTGTCTCATGCCAGCTACAATGTACTAAACTGTCTCATGCCAGCTACAATGTACTAAACTGTCTCATGTCAGCTACAATTTACTAAACTGTCTCATGCTAGCTACAATTGACTAAACTATCTCATGCCAGCTATAATGTACTAAACTGTCTCTTGCCAGCTACAATGTACTAAACTGTCTCATGCCAGCTACAATTTACTAAACTGTCTTATGCCAGCTACAATTTACTAAACTGTCTCATGCCAGCTACAATTTACTAAACTGTCTCATGCCAGCTACAATTTACTAAATTGTCTCATGCCAGCTACAATGTACTAAACTGTCTCATGCCAGCTACAATGTACTAAACTGTCTCATGCCAGCTACAATGTACTAAACTGTCTCATGTCAGCTACAATTTACTAAACTGTCTCATGTCAGCTACAATGTACAAAACTGTCTCATGCCAGCTACAATGTACTAAACTGTCTCATGCCAGCTACAATGTACTAAACTGTCTCATGTCAGCTACAATTTACTAAACTGTCTCATGTCAGCTACAATGTACTAAACTGTCTCATGCCAGCTACAATGTACTAAACTGTCTCATGTCAGCTACAATTTACTAAACTGTCTCATGCCAGCTACAATGTACTAAACTGTCTCATGCTAGCTACAATGTACTAAACTGTCTCATGCTAGCTACAATTTACTAAACTATCTCATGCCAGCTACAATTTACTAAATTGTCTCATGCCAGCTACAATGTACTAAACTGTCTCATGCCAGCTACAATGTACTAAACTGTCTCTTGCCAGCTACAATTTACAAAACTGTCTCATGCCAGCTACAATTTACTAAACTGTCTCATGCCAGCTACAATTTACTAAACTGTCTCATGCTAGCTACAATTTACTAAACTATCTCATGCCTGCTACAATTTACTAGATTGTATCATGCCTGCTACAATTTACTAAACTGTCTCATGCCAGCTACAATGTACTAAACTGTCTCATGCCAGCTACAATGTACTAAACTGTCTCATGCCAGCTACAATTTACTAAACTGTCTCATGTCAGCTACAATTTACTAAACTGTCTCATGTCAGCTACAATGTACTAAACTGTCTCATGCCAGCTACAATTTACTAAACTGTCTCATGCCAGCTACAATGTACTAAACTGTCTCTTGCCAGCTACAATGTACTAAACTGTCTCTTGCCAGCTACAATGTACTAAACTGTCTCATGCCAGCTACAATTTACTAAACTGTCTCATGCCAGCTACAATTTACAAAACTGTCTCATGTCAGCTACAATGTACTAAACTGTCTCATGCCAGCTACAATTTACTAAACTGTCTCATGCCAGCTACAATGAACTAAACTGTCTCATGCCAGCTACAATGTACTAAACTGTCTCATGCCAGCTACAATTTACTAAACTGTCTCATGCCAGCTACAATTTACTAAACTGTCTCATGCTAGCTACAATTTACTAAACTGTCTCATGCCAGCTACAATTTACTAAATTGTCTCATGCCAGCTACAATGTACTAAACTGTCTCATGCCAGCTACAATGTACTAAACTGTCTCATGCCAGCTACAATGTACTAAACTGTCTCATGTCAGCTACAATTTACTAAACTGTCTCATGTCAGCTACAATGTACTAAACTGTCTCATGCCAGCTACAATTTACTAGACTGTCTCATGCCAGCTACAATGTACTAAACTGTCTCATGCCAGCTACAATGTACTAAACTGTCTCATGCCAGCTACAATGTACTAAACTGTCTCATGCCAGCTACAATTTACTAAACTGTCTCATGTCAGCTACAATGTACTAAACTGTCTCATGCCAGCTACAATGTACTAAACTGTCTCATGCCAGCTACAATTTACTAAACTGTCTCAACCAGCTACAATGTACTAAACTGTCTCATGCCAGCTACAATGTACTAAACTGTCTCTTGCCAGCTACAATTTACTAAACTGTCTCATGCCAGCTACAATTTACTAAACTGTCTCATGCCAGCTACAATTTACTAAACTGTCTCATGTCAGCTACAATGTACTAAACTGTCTCATGCCAGCTACAATGTACTAAACTGTCTCATGCCAGCTACAATGTACTAAACTGTCTCATGCCAGCTACAATGTACTAAACTGTCTCATGTCAGCTACAATTTACTAAACTGTCTCATGCCAGCTACAATTTACTAAACTGTCTCATGCCAGCTACAATTTACTAAACTGTCTCATGCCAGCTACAATTTACTAAACTGTCTCATGCCAGCTACAATGTACTAAACTGTCTCATGCCAGCTACAATGTACTAAACTGTCTCATGCCAGCTACAATGTACTAAACTGTCTCATGCCAGCTACAATGTACTAAACTGTCTCATGCCAGCTACAATGTACTAAACTGTCTCATGTCAGCTACAATTTACTAAACTGTCTCATGTCAGCTACAATGTACAAAACTGTCTCATGCCAGCTACAATGTACTAAACTGTCTCATGCCAGCTACAATGTACTAAACTGTCTCATGTCAGCTACAATTTACTAAACTGTCTCATGTCAGCTACAATGTACTAAACTGTCTCATGCCAGCTACAATGTACTAAACTGTCTCATGTCAGCTACAATTTACTAAACTGTCTCATGCCAGCTACAATGTACTAAACTGTCTCATGCCAGCTACAATGTACTAAACTGTCTCTTGCCAGCTACAATTTACTAAACTGTCTCATGCCAGCTACAATTTACTAAACTGTCTCATGCCAGCTACAATTTACTAAACTGTCTCATGTCAGCTACAATGTACTAAACTGTCTCATGCCAGCTACAATGTACTAAACTGTCTCATGCCAGCTACAATGTACTAAACTGTCTCATGCTAGCTACAATGTACTAAAATGTCTCATGTCAGCTACAATTTACTAAACTGTCTCATGCCAGCTACAATTTACTAAACTGTCTCATGTCAGCTACAATTTACTAAACTGTCTCATGCCAGCTACAATTTACTAAACTGTCTCATGCCAGCTACAATTTACTAAACTGTCTCATGCTAGCTACAATTTACTAAACTGTCTCATGCCAGCTACAATTTACTAAACTGTCTCATGCCAGCTACAATGTACTAAACTGTCTCATGCCAGCTACAATGTACTAAACTGTCTCATGCCAGCTACAATGTACTAAACTGTCTCATGACAGCTACAATTTACTAAACTGTCTCATGTCAGCTACAATGTACTAAACTGTCTCATGCCAGCTACAATGTACTAAACTGTCTCATGCCAGCTACAATGTACTAAACTGTCTCATGTCAGCTACAATTTACTAAACTGTCTCATGTCAGTTACAATGTACTAAACTGTCTCATGCCAGCTACAATGTACTAAACTGTCTCATGTCAGCTACAATTTACTAAACTGTCTCATGCCAGCTACAATGTACTAAACTGTCTCATGCCAGCTACAATGTACTAAACTGTCTCATGCTAGCTACAATTTACTAAACTGTCTCATGCCAGCTACAATTTACTAGATTGTCTCATGCCAGCTACAATGTACTAGACTGTCTCATGCCAGCTACAATGTACTAAACTGTCTCATGCCAGCTACAATGTACTAAACTGTCTCATGTCAGCTACAATTTACTAAACTGTCTCATGTCAGCTACAATGTACTAAACTGTCTCATGCCAGCTACAATGTACTAAACTGTCTCATGTCAGCTACAATTTACTAAACTGTCTCATGCCAGCTACAATGTACAAAACTGTCTCTTGCCAGCTACAATGTACTAAACTGTCTCATGTCAGCTACAATTTACTAAACTGTCTCATGCCAGCTACAATTTACTAAACTGTCTCATGTCAGCTACAATGTACTAAACTGTCTCATGCCAGCTACAATGTACTAAACTGTCTCATGCCAGCTACAATGTACTAAACTGTCTCATGCCAGCTACAATGTACTAAACTGTCTCATGCCAGCTACAATTTACTAAACTGTCTTATGTCAGCTACAATTTACTAAACTGTCTCATGCCAGCTACAATGTACTAAACTGTCTCATGCCAGCTACAATGTACTAAACTGTCTCATGCCAGCTACAATTTACTAAACTGTCTCATGCCAGCTACAATGTACTAAACTGTCTCATGCCAGCTACAATGTACTAAACTGTCTCATGCCAGCTACAATGTACTAAACTGTCTCATGCCAGCTACAATGTACTAAACTGTCTCATGCCAGCTACAATGTACTAAACTGTCTCATGTCAGCTACAATTTACTAAACTGTCTCATGTCAGCTACAATGTACAAAACTGTCTCATGCCAGCTACAATGTACTAAACTGTCTCATGCCAGCTACAATGTACTAAACTGTCTCATGTCAGCTACAATTTACTAAACTGTCTCATGTCAGCTACAATGTACTAAACTGTCTCATGCCAGCTACAATGTACTAAACTGTCTCATGTCAGCTACAATTTACTAAACTGTCTCATGCCAGCTACAATGTACTAAACTGTCTCATGCCAGCTACAATGTACTAAACTGTCTCATGCCAGCTACAATTTACTAAACTGTCTCATGCCAGCTACAATTTACTAAACTGTCTCATGCCAGCTACAATTTACTAAACTGTCTCATGTCAGCTACAATGTACTAAACTGTCTCATGCCAGCTACAATGTACTAAACTGTCTCATGCCAGCTACAATGTACTAAACTGTCTCATGCTAGCTACAATGTACTAAAATGTCTCATGTCAGCTACAATTTACTAAACTGTCTCATGCCAGCTACAATTTACTAAACTGTCTCATGTCAGCTACAATTTACTAAACTGTCTCATGCCAGCTACAATTTACTAAACTGTCTCATGCCAGCTACAATTTACTAAACTGTCTCATGCTAGCTACAATTTACTAAACTGTCTCATGCCAGCTACAATTTACTAAACTGTCTCATGCCAGCTACAATGTACTAAACTGTCTCATGCCAGCTACAATGTACTAAACTGTCTCATGCCAGCTACAATGTACTAAACTGTCTCATGACAGCTACAATTTACTAAACTGTCTCATGTCAGCTACAATGTACTAAACTGTCTCATGCCAGCTACAATGTACTAAACTGTCTCATGCCAGCTACAATGTACTAAACTGTCTCATGTCAGCTACAATTTACTAAACTGTCTCATGTCAGCTACAATGTACTAAACTGTCTCATGCCAGCTACAATGTACTAAACTGTCTCATGTCAGCTACAATTTACTAAACTGTCTCATGCCAGCTACAATGTACTAAACTGTCTCATGCCAGCTACAATGTACTAAACTGTCTCATGCTAGCTACAATTTACTAAACTGTCTCATGCCAGCTACAATTTACTAGATTGTCTCATGCCAGCTACAATGTACTAAACTGTCTCATGCCAGCTACAATGTACTAAACTGTCTCATGCCAGCTACAATGTACTAAACTGTCTCATGTCAGCTACAATTTACTAAACTGTCTCATGTCAGCTACAATGTACTAAACTGTCTCATGCCAGCTACAATGTACTAAACTGTCTCATGTCAGCTACAATTTACTAAACTGTCTCATGCCAGCTACAATGTACTAAACTGTCTCTTGCCAGCTACAATGTACTAAACTGTCTCATGTCAGCTACAATTTACTAAACTGTCTCATGCCAGCTACAATTTACTAAACTGTCTCATGTCAGCTACAATGTACTAAACTGTCTCATGCCAGCTACAATGTACTAAACTGTCTCATGCCAGCTACAATGTACTAAACTGTCTCATGCCAGCTACAATGTACTAAACTGTCTCATGCCAGCTACAATTTACTAAACTGTCTCATGTCAGCTACAATTTACTAAACTGTCTCATGCCAGCTACAATGTACTAAACTGTCTCATGCCAGCTACAATGTACTAAACTGTCTCATGTCAGCTACAATTTACTAAACTGTCTCATGTCAGCTACAATGTACTAAACTGTCTCATGCCAGCTACAATGTACTAAACTGTCTCATGTCAGCTACAATTTACTAAACTGTCTCATGCCAGCTACAATGTACTAAACTGTCTCATGCTAGCTACAATGTACTAAACTGTCTCATGCTAGCTACAATTTACTAAACTATCTCATGCCAGCTACAATTTACTAAATTGTCTCATGCCAGCTACAATGTACTAAACTGTCTCATGCCAGCTACAATGTACTAAACTGTCTCTTGCCAGCTACAATTTACAAAACTGTCTCATGCCAGCTACAATTTACTAAACTGTCTCATGCCAGCTACAATTTACTAAACTGTCTCATGCTAGCTACAATTTACTAAACTATCTCATGCCTGCTACAATTTACTAGATTGTATCATGCCTGCTACAATTTACTAAACTGTCTCATGCCAGCTACAATGTACTAAACTGTCTCATGCCAGCTACAATGTACTAAACTGTCTCATGCCAGCTACAATTTACTAAACTGTCTCATGTCAGCTACAATTTACTAAACTGTCTCATGTCAGCTACAATGTACTAAACTGTCTCATGCCAGCTACAATTTACTAAACTGTCTCATGCCAGCTACAATGTACTAAACTGTCTCTTGCCAGCTACAATGTACTAAACTGTCTCTTGCCAGCTACAATGTACTAAACTGTCTCATGCCAGCTACAATTTACTAAACTGTCTCATGCCAGCTACAATTTACAAAAACTGTCTCATGTCAGCTACAATGTACTAAACTGTCTCATGCCAGCTACAATTTACTAAACTGTCTCATGCCAGCTACAATGAACTAAACTGTCTCATGCCAGCTACAATGTACTAAACTGTCTCATGCCAGCTACAATTTACTAAACTGTCTCATGCCAGCTACAATTTACTAAACTGTCTCATGCTAGCTACAATTTACTAAACTGTCTCATGCCAGCTACAATTTACTAAATTGTCTCATGCCAGCTACAATGTACTAAACTGTCTCATGCCAGCTACAATGTACTAAACTGTCTCATGCCAGCTACAATGTACTAAACTGTCTCATGTCAGCTACAATTTACTAAACTGTCTCATGTCAGCTACAATGTACTAAACTGTCTCATGCCAGCTACAATTTACTAGACTGTCTCATGCCAGCTACAATGTACTAAACTGTCTCATGCCAGCTACAATGTACTAAACTGTCTCATGCCAGCTACAATGTACTAAACTGTCTCATGCCAGCTACAATTTACTAAACTGTCTCATGTCAGCTACAATGTACTAAACTGTCTCATGCCAGCTACAATGTACTAAACTGTCTCATGCCAGCTACAATTTACTAAACTGTCTCAACCAGCTACAATGTACTAAACTGTCTCATGCCAGCTACAATGTACTAAACTGTCTCTTGCCAGCTACAATTTACTAAACTGTCTCATGCCAGCTACAATTTACTAAACTGTCTCATGCCAGCTACAATTTACTAAACTGTCTCATGTCAGCTACAATGTACTAAACTGTCTCATGCCAGCTACAATGTACTAAACTGTCTCATGCCAGCTACAATGTACTAAACTGTCTCATGCCAGCTACAATGTACTAAACTGTCTCATGTCAGCTACAATTTACTAAACTGTCTCATGCCAGCTACAATTTACTAAACTGTCTCATGCCAGCTACAATTTACTAAACTGTCTCATGCCAGCTACAATTTACTAAACTGTCTCATGCCAGCTACAATGTACTAAACTGTCTCATGCCAGCTACAATGTACTAAACTGTCTCATGCCAGCTACAATGTACTAAACTGTCTCATGCCAGCTACAATGTACTAAACTGTCTCATGCCAGCTACAATGTACTAAACTGTCTCATGTCAGCTACAATTTACTAAACTGTCTCATGTCAGCTACAATGTACAAAACTGTCTCATGCCAGCTACAATGTACTAAACTGTCTCATGCCAGCTACAATGTACTAAACTGTCTCATGTCAGCTACAATTTACTAAACTGTCTCATGTCAGCTACAATGTACTAAACTGTCTCATGCCAGCTACAATGTACTAAACTGTCTCATGTCAGCTACAATTTACTAAACTGTCTCATGCCAGCTACAATGTACTAAACTGTCTCATGCCAGCTACAATGTACTAAACTGTCTCTTGCCAGCTACAATTTACTAAACTGTCTCATGCCAGCTACAATTTACTAAACTGTCTCATGCCAGCTACAATTTACTAAACTGTCTCATGTCAGCTACAATGTACTAAACTGTCTCATGCCAGCTACAATGTACTAAACTGTCTCATGCCAGCTACAATGTACTAAACTGTCTCATGCTAGCTACAATGTACTAAAATGTCTCATGTCAGCTACAATTTA
Organism: Megaustenia siamemsis; assembly: GCA_032433765.1. Lineage (NCBI taxonomy): Eukaryota > Metazoa > Mollusca > Gastropoda > Stylommatophora > Ariophantidae > Megaustenia > Megaustenia siamemsis. The sequence goes on along the minus strand of JAVIAB010000145.1, from coordinate 32,069,715 downwards.
CTAAACTGTCTCATGCCAGCTACAATTTACTAAACTGTCTCATGTCAGCTACAATTTACTAAACTGTCTCATGCCAGCTACAATTTACTAAACTGTCTCATGCCAGCTACAATTTACTAAACTGTCTCATGCTAGCTACAATTTACTAAACTGTCTCATGCCAGCTACAATTTACTAAACTGTCTCATGCCAGCTACAATGTACTAAACTGTCTCATGCCAGCTACAATGTACTAAACTGTCTCATGCCAGCTACAATGTACTAAACTGTCTCATGACAGCTACAATTTACTAAACTGTCTCATGTCAGCTACAATGTACTAAACTGTCTCATGCCAGCTACAATGTACTAAACTGTCTCATGCCAGCTACAATGTACTAAACTGTCTCATGTCAGCTACAATTTACTAAACTGTCTCATGTCAGCTACAATGTACTAAACTGTCTCATGCCAGCTACAATGTACTAAACTGTCTCATGTCAGCTACAATTTACTAAACTGTCTCATGCCAGCTACAATGTACTAAACTGTCTCATGCCAGCTACAATGTACTAAACTGTCTCATGCTAGCTACAATTTACTAAACTGTCTCATGCCAGCTACAATTTACTAAACTGTCTCATGCCAGCTACAATGTACTAAACTGTCTCATGCCAGCTACAATGTACTAAACTGTCTCATGCCAGCTACAATGTACTAAACTGTCTCATGTCAGCTACAATTTACTAAACTGTCTCATGTCAGCTACAATGTACTAAACTGTCTCATGCCAGCTACAATGTACTAAACTGTCTCATGTCAGCTACAATTTACTAAACTGTCTCATGCCAGCTACAATGTACAAAACTGTCTCATGCCAGCTACAATGTACTAAACTGTCTCATGTCAGCTACAATTTACTAAACTGTCTCATGCCAGCTACAATTTACTAAACTGTCTCATGTCAGCTACAATGTACTAAACTGTCTCATGCCAGCTACAATGTACTAAACTGTCTCATGCCAGCTACAATGTACTAAACTGTCTCATGCCAGCTACAATGTACTAAACTGTCTCATGCCAGCTACAATTTACTAAACTGTCTCATGTCAGCTACAATTTACTAAACTGTCTCATGCCAGCTACAATTTACTAAACTGTCTCATGCCAGCTACAATGTACTAAACTGTCTCATGCCAGCTACAATTTACTAAACTGTCTCATGCTAGCTACAATTTACTAAACTGTCTCATGTCAGCTACAATGTACTAAACTGTCTCATGCCAGCTACAATTTACTAAACTGTCTCATGCCAGCTACAATGTACTAAACTGTCTCATGCCAGCTACAATTTACTAAACTGTCTCATGCCAGCTACAATTTACTAAACTGTCTCATGCCAGCTACAATTTACTAAACTGTCTCATGCCAGCTACAATTTACTAAACTGTCTCATGCTAGCTACAATTTACTAAACTGTCTCATGCCAGCTACAATTTACTAAACTGTCTCATGCCAGCTACAATGTACTAAACTGTCTCATGCCAGCTACAATGTACTAAACTGTCTCATGCCAGCTACAATTTACTAAACTGTCTCATGTCAGCTACAATTTACTAAACTGTCTCATGTCAGCTACAATGTACTAAACTGTCTCATGCCAGCTACAATGTACTAAACTGTCTCATGTCAGCTACAATTTACTAAACTGTCTCATGCCAGCTACAATGTACTAAACTGTCTCATGCCAGCTACAATGTACTAAACTGTCTCATGTCAGCTACAATTTACTAAACTGTCTCATGCCAGCTACAATTTACTAAACTGTCTCATGTCAGCTACAATGTACTAAACTGTCTCATGCCAGCTACAATGTACTAAACTGTCTCATGCCAGCTACAATGTACTAAACTGTCTCATGCCAGCTACAATGTACTAAACTGTCTCATGTCAGCTACAATTTACTAAACTGTCTCATGCCAGCTACAATTTACTAAACTGTCTCATGTCAGCTACAATGTACTAAACTGTCTCATGCCAGCTACAATGTACTAAACTGTCTCATGTCAGCTACAATTTACTAAACTGTCTCATGCCAGCTACAATTTACTAAACTGTCTCATGTCAGCTACAATTTACTAAACTGTCTCATGTCAGCTACAATTTACTAAACTGTCTCATGCCAGCTACAATGTACTAAACTGTCTCATGCCAGCTACAATTTACTAAACTGTCTCATGCTAGCTACAATTTACTAAACTGTCTCATGTCAGCTACAATGTACTAAACTGTCTCATGCCAGCTACAATTTACTAAACTGTCTCATGCCAGCTACAATGTACTAAACTGTCTCATGCCAGCTACAATTTACTAAACTGTCTCATGCCAGCTACAATTTACTAAACTGTCTCATGCCAGCTACAATTTACTAAACTGTCTCATGCTAGCTACAATTTACTAAACTGTCTCATGCCAGCTACAATTTACTAAATTGTCTCATGCCAGCTACAATGTACTAAACTGTCTCATGCCAGCTACAATGTACTAAACTGTCTCATGCCAGCTACAATGTACTAAACTGTCTCATGTCAGCTACAATTTACTAAACTGTCTCATGTCAGCTACAATGTACTAAACTGTCTCATGCCAGCTACAATGTACTAAACTGTCTCATGTCAGCTACAATTTACTAAACTGTCTCATGCCAGCTACAATGTACTAAACTGTCTCTTGCCAGCTACTTTGTACTAAACTGTCTCATGTCAGCTACAATTTACTAAACTGTCTCATGCCAGCTACAATTTACTAAACTGTCTCATGTCAGCTACAATGTACTAAACTGTCTCATGCCAGCTACAATGTACTAAACTGTCTCATGCCAGCTACAATGTACTAAACTGTCTCATGCCAGCTACAATGTACTAAACTGTCTCATGTCAGCTACAATTTACTAAACTGTCTCATGCCAGCTACAATGTACTAAACTGTCTCATGCCAGCTACAATGTACTAAACTGTCTCATGCTAGCTACAATTTACTAAACTGTCTCATGCCAGCTACAATTTACTAAACTGTCTCATGCCAGCTACAATGTACTAAACTGTCTCATGCCAGCTACAATGTACTAAACTGTCTCATGCCAGCTACAATGTACTAAACTGTCTCATGTCAGCTACAATTTACTAAACTGTCTCATGTCAGCTACAATGTACTAAACTGTCTCATGCCAGCTACAATGTACTAAACTGTCTCATGTCAGCTACAATTTACTAAACTGTCTCATGCCAGCTACAATGTACTAAACTGTCTCATGCCAGCTACAATGTACTAAACTGTCTCATGTCAGCTACAATTTACTAAACTGTCTCATGCCAGCTACAATTTACTAAACTGTCTCATGTCAGCTACAATGTACTAAACTGTCTCATGCCAGCTACAATGTACTAAACTGTCTCATGCCAGCTACAATGTACTAAACTGTCTCATGCCAGCTACAATGTACTAAACTGTCTCATGTCAGCTACAATTTACTAAACTGTCTCATGTCAGCTACAATTTACTAAACTGTCTCATGCCAGCTACAATTTACTAAACTGTCTCATGTCAGCTACAATTTACTAAACTGTCTCATGCCAGCTACAATTTACTAAACTGTCTCATGTCAGCTACAATTTACTAAACTGTCTCATGCCAGCTACAATTTACTAAACTGTCTCATGTCAGCTACAATTTACTAAACTGTCTCATGCCAGCTACAATTTACTAAACTGTCTCATGCCAGCTACAATGTACTAAACTGTCTCATGCCAGCTACAATTTACTAAACTGTCTCATGCTAGCTACAATTTACTAAACTGTCTCATGTCAGCTACAATGTACTAAACTGTCTCATGCCAGCTACAATGTACTAAACTGTCTCATGCCAGCTACAATGTACTAAACTGTCTCATGTCAGCTACAATTTACTAAACTGTCTCATGCCAGCTACAATTTACTAAACTGTCTCATGTCAGCTACAATGTACTAAACTGTCTCATGCCAGCTACAATGTACTAAACTGTCTCATGCCAGCTACAATGTACTAAACTGTCTCATGCCAGCTACAATGTACTAAACTGTCTCATGTCAGCTACAATTTACTAAACTGTCTCATGCCAGCTACAATTTACTAAACTGTCTCATGCCAGCTACAATGTACTAAACTGTCTCATGCCAGCTACAATTTACTAAACTGTCTCATGCTAGCTACAATTTACTAAACTGTCTCATGCTAGCTACAATTTACTAAACTGTCTCATGTCAGCTACAATGTACTAAACTGTCTCATGCCAGCTACAATGTACTAAACTGTCTCATGCCAGCTACAATTTACTAAACTGTCTCATGCCAGCTACAATTTACTAAACTGTCTCATGCCAGCTACAATTTACTAAACTGTCTCATGCTAGCTACAATTTACTAAACTGTCTCATGCCAGCTACAATGTACTAAACTGTCTCATGCCAGCTACAATGTACTAAACTGTCTCATGCCAGCTACAATGTACTAAACTGTCTCATGCCAGCTACAATTTACTAAACTGTCTCATGTCAGCTACAATGTACTAAACTGTCTCATGCCAGCTACAATGTACTAAACTGTCTCATGTCAGCTACAATTTACTAAACTGTCTCATGCCAGCTACAATGTACTAAACTGTCTCATGCCAGCTTCAATGTACTAAACTGTCTCATGTCAGCTACAATTTACTAAACTGTCTCATGCCAGCTACAATTTACTAAACTGTCTCATGTCAGCTACAATGTACTAAACTGTCTCATGCCAGCTACAATGTACTAAACTGTCTCATGCCAGCTACAATGTACTAAACTGTCTCATGCCAGCTACAATTTACTAAACTGTCTCATGTCAGCTACAATGTACTAAACTGTCTCATGCCAGCTACAATGTACTAAACTGTCTCATGTCAGCTACAATTTACTAAACTGTCTCATGCCAGCTACAATTACTAAACTGTCTCATGTCAGCTACAATTTACTAAACTGTCTCATGTCAGCTACAATTACTAAACTGTCTCATGCCAGCTACAATGTACTAAACTGTCTCATGCCAGCTACAATTTACTAAACTGTCTCATGCTAGCTACAATTTACTAAACTGTCTCATGTCAGCTACAATGTACTAAACTGTCTCATGCCAGCTACAATTTACTAAACTGGATCATGCCAGCTACAATGTACTAAACTGTCTCATGCCAGCTACAATTTACTAAACTGTCTCATGCCAGCTACAATTTACTAAACTGTCTCATGCCAGCTACAATTTACTAAACTGTCTCATGCTAGCTACAATTTACTAAACTGTCTCATGCCAGCTACAATTTACTAAACTGTCTCATGCCAGCTACAATGTACTAAACTGTCTCATGCCAGCTACAATGTACTAAACTGTCTCATGCCAGCTACAATGTACTAAACTGTCTCATGTCAGCTACAATTTACTAAACTGTCTCATGTCAGCTACAATGTACTAAACTGTCTCATGCCAGCTACAATGTACTAAACTGTCTCATGCCAGCTACATTGTCTTTTGTCACTCTGGTGAACGCAGCCGATTTGCTTTGGAGAATCGCCTCATAGTCCAGTATGGTTCGCTGACCCTATGAGGCATGAATGTATCACACTCATACGCATAGTTTCCTTTCAGTTACTCCTTCCCTTTTGCATAGCCTTCTCTACTGCCCATGTTTGGGCTTTTCAGTCTATCTACTATGCCATGCTATTCATAGTTATCTTCCACTAGTCCCCATTGAGACACTTCGGTGTTCTCCTATACCCCTTTTTCTGTGCTACTTGCCCCTCATATGTTTTTATTGTACCCCACACTCAGACATCTCACTCTTTCTGCCTTTTGAGTACCTGTTATTCTACTGTTCTATTCTTTCTCCTTTGTGTTTGCACACTGACCCTAGTGTGAACTCTTCTGGTTATGTGTGTGTTATGCGTACATTTCTACACATATATGATTGTCCCCATATGGGTGTGCACATGCATGTATGTGTTCATATGTATGGGTATTGGTATATATGTGTGCATGTATGTGTCTGCTTGTATGTATGCATATATATGTATGTGTATATATATATATATATATATATATATATATATATATATATATATTTGTGTGTGTGTGTGTGTGTGATATGTATAGGTATGTGCATGTCTGTTTGTACGTGTATATATGTATATGTGCATCTGTGTGTGTATGCATACATGTATTTATGGGCCCTTAGATACTTTTAGACATTGTCGGTGTCTTTGCAGTCGAGGTAACCTAGACAGCATTCCCCCACTCGTGTATTTTTAGAACCCTTCACCTTATTAGAGGGTATAATTACAGCCACACCCGTGTGACCATTCCTTTCCCATTCTGACCACAGTCCACGACACAGGGAAGTCATTTTTCTTTTCTTTAACCAATTTCGATTATTTTGTTTTGGATGTTTCATTACTAGTTAACTATGTAGGATTAATTTTATTTACTTACATATCTGTGTGTGAGTGTTGTTTGTTTGTTCCTGCTGAAGGCCTATTGAGCTGAAACGTCGTTCAAATCTGTGTCGTCTACTAATCACATAAAGCTTTTACCATAACATTTTTTCTATTTTTTTTTTCAATTTCCCCCCCTACAATTTACTAAAATGTCTCATGCCAGCCACAATTTACTAAACTGTCTCATGCCAGCTACAATGTACTAAACTGTCTCATGCCAGCTACAATTTACTAAACTGTCTCATGCCAGTTACAATTTACTAAACTGTCTCATGCCAGCTACAATTTACTAAACTTTCTCATGCAGCTACAATTTACTAAACTGTCTCATGCTAGCTAAAATTTACTAAAATGTCTCATGCCAGCTACAATTTACTAAACTCTCATGCCAGCTACAATTTACTAAACTGTCTCATGCTAGCTACAATTTACTAAACTGTCTCATGCTAGCTACAATTTACTAAACTATCTCATGCCAGCTACAATGTACTAAACTGTCTCATGTCAGCTACAATTTACTAAACTGTCTCATGCCAGCTACAATTTACTAAACTGTCTCATGCTAGCTACAATTTACTAAAATGTCTCATGCTAGCTACAATTTACTAAACTGTCTCATGCCAGCTACAATGTACTAAACTGTCTCTTGTCAGCTACAATTTACTAAACTGTCTCATGCCAGCTACAATTTACTAAACTGTCTCATGCTAGCTACAATTTACTAAACTGTCTCATGCTAGCTACAATTTACTAAACTATCTCATGCCAGCTGCAATTTACTAAACTATCTCATGCCAGCTACAATTTACTAAACTGTCTCATGCCAGCTACAATTTACTAAACTGTCGCATGCTAGCTACAATTTACTAAACTGTCTCATGCTAGCTACAATTTACTAAACTATCTCATGCCAGCTACAATTTACTAAATTGTCTCATGCCAGCTACAATGTACTAAACTGTCTCATGCCAGCTACAATGTACTAAACTGTCTCATGCCAGCTACAATGTACTAAACTGTCTCATGTCAGCTACAATTTACTAAACTGTCTCATGTCAGCTACAATGTACTAAACTGTCTCATGCCAGCTACAATGTACTAAACTGTCTCATGTCAGCTACAATTTACTAAACTGTCTCATGCCAGCTACAATGTACTAAACTGTCTCATGCCAGCTACAATGTACTAAACTGTCTCATGCCAGCTACAATGTACTAAACTGTCTCATGTCAGCTACAATTTACTAAACTGTCTCATGTCAGCTACAATGTACTAAACTGTCTCATGCCAGCTACAATGTACTAAACTGTCTCATGTCAGCTACAATGTACTAAACTGTCTCATGCCAGCTACAATGTACTAAACTGTATCATGCCAGCTACAATGTACTAAACTGTCTCATGCCAGCTACAATGTACTAAACTGTCTCATGCTAGCTACAATTTACTAAACTGTCTCATGTCAGCTACAATGTACTAAACTGTCTCATGCCAGCTACAATTTACTAAACTGGATCATGCCAGCTACAATGTACTAAACTGTCTCATGCCAGCTACAATGTACTAAACTGTCTCATGCCAGCTACAATGTACTAAACTGTCTCATGTCAGCTACAATTTACTAAACTGTCTCATGTCAGCTACAATGTACTAAACTGTCTCATGCCAGCTACAATGTACTAAACTGTCTCATGTCAGCTACAATTTACTAAACTGTCTCATGCCAGCTACAATGTACTAAACTGTCTCTTGCCAGCTACAATGTACTAAACTGTCTCATGTTAGCTACAATTTACTAAACTGTCTCATGTCAGCTACAATCTACTAAACTGTCTCATGTCAGCTACAATGTACTAAACTGTCTCATGCCAGCTACAATGTACTAAACTGTCTCATGACAGCTACAATGTACTAAACTGTCTCATGCCAGCTACAATGTACAAAACTGTCTCATGTCAGCTACAATTTACTAAACTGTCTCATGCCAGCTACAATTTACTAAACTGTCTCATGTCAGCTACAATGTACTAAACTGTCTCATGCCAGCTACAATTTACTAAACTGTCTCATGCCAGCTACAATGTACTAAACTGTCTCATGCCAGCTACAATTTACTAAACTGTCTCATGCTAGCTACAATTTACTAAACTGTCTCATGTCAGCTACAATGTACTAAACTGTCTCATGCCAGCTACAATTTACTAAACTGTCTCATGTCAGCTACAATGTACTAAACTGTCTCATGCCAGCTACAATGTACTAAACTGTCTCATGCCAGCTACAATTTACTAAACTGTCTCATGCCAGCTACAATGTACTAAACTGTCTCATGCCAGCTACAATTTACTAAACTGTCTCATGCTAGCTACATGTACTAAACTGTCTCATGCCAGCTACAATTTACTAAACTGTCTCATGCCAGCTACAATTTACTAAACTGTCTCATGCCAGCTACAATTTACTAAACTGTCTCATGCCAGCTACAATTTACTAAACTGTCTCATGCTAGCTACAATTTACTAAACTGTCTCATGCCAGCTACAATTTACTAGACTGTCTCATGCCAGCTACAATGTACTAAACTGTCTCATGCCAGCTACAATGTACTAAACTGTCTCATGCCAGCTACAATGTACTAAACTGTCTCATGTCAGCTACAATTTACTAAACTGTCTCATGTCAGCTACAATGTACTAAACTGTCTCATGCCAGCTACAATGTACTAAACTGTCTCATGTCAGCTACAATTTACTAAACTGTCTCATGCCAGCTACAATGTACTAAACTGCCTCTTGCCAGCTACAATGTACTAAACTGTCTCATGTCAGCTACAATTTACTAAACTGTCTCATGCCAGCTACAATTTACTAAACTGTCTCATGTCAGCTACAATGTACTAAACTGTCTCATGCCAGCTACAATGTACTAAACTGTCTCATGCCAGCTACAATGTACTAAACTGTCTCATGCCAGCTACAATGTACTAAACTGTCTCATGTCAGCTACAATTTACTAAACTGTCTCATGCCAGCTACAATGTACTAAACTGTCTCATGTCAGCTACAATGTACTAAACTGTCTCATGCCAGCTACAATGTACTAAACTGTCTCATGTCAGCTACAATTTACTAAACTGTCTCATGCCAGCTACAATTTACTAAACTGTCTCATGTCAGCTACAATTTACTAAACTGTCTCATGTCAGCTACAATTTACTAAACTGTCTCATGCCAGCTACAATGTACTAAACTGTCTCATGCCAGCTACAATTTACTAAACTGTCTCATGCTAGCTACAATTTACTAAACTGTCTCATGTCAGCTATAATGTACTGAACTGTCTCATGCCAGCTACAATTTACTAAACTGGATCATGCCAGCTACAATGTACTAAACTGTCTCATGCCAGCTACAATTTAATAAACTGTCTCATGCCAGCGACAATTTACTAAACTGTCTCATGCCAGCTACAATTTACTAAACTGTCTCATGCTAGCTACAATTTACTAAACTATCTCATGCCAGCTACAATTTACTAGATTGTCTCATGCCAGCTACAATGTACTAAACTGTCTCATGCCAGCTACAATGTACTAAACTGTCTCATGCCAGCTACAATGTACTAAACTGTCTCATGTCAGCTACAATTTACTAAACTGTCTCATGTCAGCTACAATGTACTAAACTGTCTCATGCCAGCTACAATGTACTAAACTGTCTCATGTCAGCTACAATTTACTAAACTGTCTCATGCCAGCTACAATGTACTAAACTGTCTCATGCCAGCTACAATGTACTAAACTGTCTCATGTCAGCTACAATTTACTAAACTGTCTCATGCCAGCTACAATTTACTAAACTGTCTCATGTCAGCTACAATGTACTAAACTGTCTCATGCCAGCTACAATGTACTAAACTGTCTCATGCCAGCTACAATGTACTAAACTGTCTCATGCCAGCTACAATGTACTAAACTGTCTCATGTCAGCTACAATTTACTAAACTGTCTCATGCCAGCTACAATGTACTAAACTGTCTCATGCCAGCTACAATGTACTAAACTGTCTCATGCTAGCTACAATTTACTAAACTGTCTCATGCCAGCTACAATTTACTAGATTGTCTCATGCCAGCTACAATGTACTAGACTGTCTCATGCCAGCTACAATGTACTAAACTGTCTCATGCCAGCTACAATGTACTAAACTGTCTCATGTCAGCTACAATTTACTAAACTGTCTCATGTCAGCTACAATGTACTAAACTGTCTCATGCCAGCTACAATGTACTAAACTGTCTCATGTCAGCTACAATTTACTAAACTGTCTCATGCCAGCTACAATGTACTAAACTGTCTCTTGCCAGCTACAATGTACTAAACTGTCTCATGTCAGCTACAATTTACTAAACTGTCTCATGCCAGCTACAATTTACTAAACTGTCTCATGTCAGCTACAATGTACTAAACTGTCTCATGCCAGCTACAATGTACTAAACTGTCTCATGCCAGCTACAATGTACTAAACTGTCTCATGCCAGCTACAATGTACTAAACTGTCTCATGTCAGCTACAATTTACTAAACTGTCTCATGCCAGCTACAATTTACTAAACTGTCTTATGTCAGCTACAATTTACTAAACTGTCTCATGCCAGCTACAATTTACTAAACTGTCTCATGCCAGCTACAATGTACTAAACTGTCTCATGCCAGCTACAATTTACTAAACTGTCTCATGCTAGCTACAATTTACTAAACTGTCTCATGTCAGCTACAATGTACTGAACTGTCTCATGCCAGCTACAATTTACTAAACTGGATCATGCCAGCTACCATGTACTAAACTGTCTCATGCCAGCTACAATTTACTAAACTGTCTCATGCCAGCTACAATTTACTAAACTGTCTCATGCCAGCTACAATGTACTAAACTGTCTCATGTCAGCTACAATTTACTAAACTGTCTCATGCCAGCTACAATGTACTAAACTGTCTCATGCCAGCTACAATGTACTAAACTGTCTCATGCTAGCTACAATTTACTAAACTGTCTCATGCCAGCTACAATTTACTAAATTGTCTCATGCCAGCTACAATGTACTAAACTGTCTCATGCCAGCTACAATGTACTAAACTGTCTCATGCCAGCTACAATGTACTAAACTGTCTCATGCTAGCTACAATTTACTAAACTGTCTCATGTCAGCTACAATGTACTAAACTGTCTCATGCCAGCTACAATGTACTAAACTGTCTCATGTCAGCTACAATTTACTAAACTGTCTCATGCCAGCTACAATGTACTAAACTGTCTCTTGCCAGCTACAATGTACTAAACTGTCTCATGTCAGCTACAATTACTAAACTGTCTCATGCCAGCTACAATTTACTAAACTGTCTCATGTCAGCTACAATGTACTAAACTGTCTCATGCCAGCTACAATGTACTAAACTGTCTCATGCCAGCTACAATGTACTAAACTGTCTCATGTCAGCTACAATTTACTAAACTGTCTCATGCCAGCTACAATTTACTAAACTGTCTTATGTCAGCTACAATTTACTAAACTGTCTCATGCCAGCTACAATTTACTAAACTGTCTCATGCCAGCTACAATGTACTAAACTGTCTCATGCCAGCTACAATTTACTAAACTGTCTCATGCTAGCTACAATTTACTAAACTGTCTCATGCCAGCTACAATTTACTAAACTGTCTCATGCCAGCTACAATTTACTAGATTGTCTCATGCCAGCTACAATTTACTAAACTGTCTCATGCTAGCTACAATTTACTAAACTATCTCATGCCAGCTACAATTTACTAGATTGTCTCATGCCAGCTACAATGTACTAAACTGTCTCATGCCAGCTACAATGTACTAAACTGTCTCATGCCAGCTACAATGTACTAAACTGTCTCATGTCAGCTACAATTTACTAAACTGTCTCATGTCAGCTACAATTTACTAAACTGTCTCATGCCAGCTACAATGTACTAAACTGTCTCATGTCAGCTACAATTTACTAAACTGTCTCATGCCAGCTACAATGTACTAAACTGTCTCTTGCCAGCTTCAATGTACTAAACTGTCTCATGTCAGCTACAATTTACTAAACTGTCTCATGCCAGCTACAATTTACTAAACTGTCTCATGTCAGCTACAATGTACTAAACTGTCTCATGCCAGCTACAATGTACTAAACTGTCTCATGCCAGCTACAATGTACTAAACTGTCTCATGTCAGCTACAATTTACTAAACTGTCTCATGTCAGCTACAATTTACTAAACTGTCTCATGCCAGCTACAATGTACTAAACTGTCTCATGCCAGCTACAATTTACTAAACTGTCTCATGCTAGCTACAATTTACTAAACTGTCTCATGTCAGCTATAATGTACTGAACTGTCTCATGCCAGCTACAATTTACTAAACTGGATCATGCCAGCTACAATGTACTAAACTGTCTCATGCCAGCTACAATTTACTAAACTGTCTCATGCCAGCTACAATTTACTAAACTGACTCATGCCAGCTACAATTTACTAAACTGTCTCATGCTAGCTACAATTTACTAAACTGTCTCATGCCAGCTACAATTTACTAAATTGTCTCATGCCAGCTACAATGTACTAAACTGTCTCATGCCAGCTACAATGTACTAAACTGTCTCATGCCAGCTACAATGTACTAAACTGTCTCATGTCAGCTACAATTTACTAAACTGTCTCATGTCAGCTACAATGTACTAAACTGTCTCATGCCAGCTACAATGTACTAAACTGTCTCATGTCAGCTACAATTTACTAAACTGTCTCATGCCAGCTACAATGTACTAAACTGTCTCTTGCCAGCTACAATGTACTAAACTGTCTCATGTCAGCTACAATTTACTAAACTGTCTCATGCCAGCTACAATTTACTAAACTGTCTCATGTCAGCTACAATTTACTAAACTGTCTCATGCTAGCTACAATTTACTAAACTGTCTCATGTCAGCTACAATGTACTAAACTGTCTCATGCCAGCTACAATTTACTAAACTGTCTCATGCCAGCTACAATGTACTAAACTGTCTCATGCCAGCTACAATTTACTAAACTGTCTCATGCCAGCTACAATTTACTAAACTGTCTCATGCCAGCTACAATGTACTAAACTGTCTCATGCCAGCTACAATGTACTAAACTGTCTCATGCCAGCTACATTGTCTTTTGTCACTCTGGTGAACGCAGCCGATTTGCTTTGGAGAATCGCCTCATAGTCCAGTATGGTTCGCTGACCCTATGAGGCATGAATGTATCACACTCATACGCATAGTTTCCTTTCAGTTACTCCTTCCCTTTTGCATAGCCTTCTCTACTGCCCATGTTTGGGCTTTTCAGTCTATCTACTATGCCATGCTATTCATAGTTATCTTCCACTAGTCCCCATTGAGACACTTCGGTGTTCTCCTATACCCCTTTTTCTGTGCTACTTGCCCCTCATATGTTTTTATTGTACCCCACACTCAGACATCTCACTCTTTCTGCCTTTTGAGTACCTGTTATTCTACTGTTCTATTCTTTCTCCTTTGTGTTTGCACACTGACCCTAGTGTGAACTCTTCTGGTTATGTGTGTGTTATGCGTACATTTCTACACATATATGATTGTCCCCATATGGGTGTGCACATGCATGTATGTGTTCATATGTATGGGTATTGGTATATATGTGTGCATGTATGTGTCTGCTTGTATGTATGCATATATATGTATGTGTATATATATATATATATATATATATAAATATATATATATATATTTTGTGTGTGTGTGTGTTGATATGTATAGGTATGTGCATGTCTGTTTGTACGTGTATATATGTATATGTGCATCTGTGTGTGTATGCATACATGTATTTATGGGCCCTTAGATACTTTTAGACATTGTCGGTGTCTTTGCAGTCGAGGTAACCTAGACAGCATTCCCCCCACTCGTGTATTTTTAGAACCCTTCACCTTATTAGAGGGTATAATTACAGCCACACCCGTGTGACCATTCCTTTCCCATTCTGACCACAGTCCACGACACTGGGATGTCATTTTTCTTTTCTTTAACCAATTTCGATTATTTTGTTTTGGATGTTTCATTACTAGTTAACTATGTAGGATTAATTTTATTTACTTACATATCTGTGTGTGAGTGTTGTTTGTTTGTTCCTGCTGAAGGCCTATTGAGCTGAAACGTCGTTCAAATATGTGTCGTCTACTAATCACATAAAGCTTTTACCATAACATTTTTTCTATTTTTTTTTTCAATTTCCCCCCTACAATTTACTAAAATGTCTCATGCCAGCCACAATTTACTAAACTGTCTCATGCCAGCTACAATGTACTAAACTGTCTCATGCCAGCTACAATTTACTAAACTGTCTCATGCCAGTTACAATTTACTAAACTGTCTCATGCCAGCTACAATTTACTAAACTTTCTCATGCAGCTACAATTTACTAAACTGTCTCATGCTAGCTAAAATTTACTAAAATGTCTCATGCCAGCTACAATGTACTAAACTCTCATGCCAGCTACAATTTACTAAACTTTCTCATGCCAGCTACAATTTACTAAACTGTCTCATGCTAGCTAAAATTTACTAAACTGTCTCATGCCAGCTACAATTTACTAAACTGTCTCATGCTAGCTACAATTTACTAAACTGTCTCATGCTAGCTACAATTTACTAAACTATCTCATGCCAGCTACAATGTACTAAACTGTCTCATGTCAGCTACAATTTACTAAACTGTCTCATGCCAGCTACAATTTACTAAACTGTCTCATGCTAGCTACAATTTACTAAAATGTCTCATGCTAGCTACAATTTACTAAACTATCTCATGCCAGCTACAATGTACTAAACTGTCTCTTGTCAGCTACAATTTACTAAACTGTCTCATGCCAGCTACAATTTACTAAACTGTCTCATGCTAGCTACAATTTACTAAACTGTCTCATGCTAGCTACAATTTACTAAACTATCTCATGCCAGCTGCAATTTACTAAACTATCTCATGCCAGCTACAATTTACTAAACTGTCTCATGCCAGCTACAATTTACTAAACTGTCGCATGCTAGCTACAATTTACTAAACTGTCTCATGCTAGCTACAATTTACTAAACTATCTCATGCCAGCTACAATTTACTAAATTGTCTCATGCCAGCTACAATGTACTAAACTGTCTCATGCCAGCTACAATGTACTAAACTGTCTCATGCCAGCTACAATGTACTAAACTGTCTCATGTCAGCTACAATTTACTAAACTGTCTCATGTCAGCTACAATGTACTAAACTGTCTCATGCCAGCTACAATGTACTAAACTGTCTCATGTCAGCTACAATTTACTAAACTGTCTCATGCCAGCTACAATTTACTAAACTGTCTCATGTCAGCTACAATGTACTAAACTGTCTCATGCCAGCTACAATGTACTAAACTGTCTCATGCCAGCTACAATGTACTAAACTGTCTCATGCCAGCTACAATGTACTAAACTATCTCATGTCAGCTACAATTTACTAAACTGTCTCATGCCAGCTACAATTTACTAAACTGTCTCATGTCAGCTACAATGTACTAAACTGTCTCATGCCAGCTACAATGTACTAAACTGTATCATGCCAGCTACAATGTACTAAACTGTCTCATGCCAGCTACAATGTACTAAACTGTCTCATGCTAGCTACAATTTACTAAACTGTCTCATGTCAGCTACAATGTACTAAACTGTCTCATGCCAGCTACAATTTACTAAACTGGATCATGCCAGCTACAATGTACTAAACTGTCTCATGCCAGCTACAATGTACTAAACTGTCTCATGCCAGCTACAATGTACTAAACTGTCTCATGTCAGCTACAATTTACTAAACTGTCTCATGTCAGCTACAATGTACTAAACTGTCTCATGCCAGCTACAATGTACTAAACTGTCTCATGTCAGCTACAATTTACTAAACTGTCTCATGCCAGCTACAATGTACTAAACTGTCTCTTGCCAGCTACAATGTACTAAACTGTCTCATGTTAGCTACAATTTACTAAACTGTCTCATGCCAGCTACAATGTACTAAACTGTCTCATGCCAGCTACAATGTACTAAACTGTCTCATGCCAGCTACAATGTACTAAACTGTCTCATGTCAGCTACAATTTACTAAACTGTCTCATGTCAGCTACAATGTACTAAACTGTCTCATGCCAGCTACAATGTACTAAACTGTCTCATGTCAGCTACAATTTACTAAACTGTCTCATGCCAGCTACAATGTACTAAACTGTCTCTTGCCAGCTACAATGTACTAAACTGTCTCATGTTAGCTACAATTTACTAAACTGTCTCATGTCAGCTACAATCTACTAAACTGTCTCATGTCAGCTACAATGTACTAAACTGTCTCATGCCAGCTACAATGTACTAAACTGTCTCATGCCAGCTACAATGTACTAAACTGTCTCATGCCAGCTACAATGTACTAAACTGTCTCATGTCAGCTACAATTTACTAAACTGTCTCATGCCAGCTACAATTTACTAAACTGTCTCATGTCAGCTACAATGTACTAAACTGTCTCATGCCAGCTACAATTTACTAAACTGTCTCATGCCAGCTACAATGTACTAAACTGTCTCATGCCAGCTACAATGTACTAAACTGTCTCATGCCAGCTACAATGTACTAAACTGTCTCATGCCAGCTACAATTTACTAAACTGTCTCATGTCAGCTACAATGTACTAAACTGTCTCATGCCAGCTACAATGTACTAAACTGTCTCATGTCAGCTACAATTTACTAAACTGTCTCATGCCAGCTACAATTTACTAAACTGTCTCATGCCAGCTACAATGTACTAAACTGTCTCATGCCAGCTACAATGTACTAAACTGTCTCATGCCAGCTACAATGTACTAAACTGTCTCATGCCAGCTACAATGTACTAAACTATCTCATGTCAGCTACAATTTACTAAACTGTCTCATGCCAGCTACAATTTACTAAACTGTCTCATGTCAGCTACAATGTACTAAACTGTCTCATGCCAGCTACAATGTACTAAACTGTATCATGCCAGCTACAATGTACTAAACTGTCTCATGCCAGCTACAATGTACTAAACTGTCTCATGCTAGCTACAATTTACTAAACTGTCTCATGTCAGCTACAATGTACTAAACTGTCTCATGCCAGCTACAATTTACTAAACTGGATCATGCCAGCTACAATGTACTAAACTGTCTCATGCCAGCTACAATGTACTAAACTGTCTCATGCCAGCTACAATGTACTAAACTGTCTCATGTCAGCTACAATTTACTAAACTGTCTCATGTCAGCTACAATGTACTAAACTGTCTCATGCCAGCTACAATGTACTAAACTGTCTCATGTCAGCTACAATTTACTAAACTGTCTCATGCCAGCTACAATGTACTAAACTGTCTCTTGCCAGCTACAATGTACTAAACTGTCTCATGTTAGCTACAATTTACTAAACTGTCTCATGCCAGCAACAATGTACTAAACTGTCTCATGCCAGCTACAATGTACTAAACTGTCTCATGCCAGCTACAATGTACTAAACTGTCTCATGTCAGCTACAATTTACTAAACTGTCTCATGTCAGCTACAATGTACTAAACTGTCTCATGCCAGCTACAATGTACTAAACTGTCTCATGTCAGCTACAATTTACTAAACTGTCTCATGCCAGCTACAATGTACTAAACTGTCTCTTGCCAGCTACAATGTACTAAACTGTCTCATGTTAGCTACAATTTACTAAACTGTCTCATGTCAGCTACAATCTACTAAACTGTCTCATGTCAGCTACAATGTACTAAACTGTCTCATGCCAGCTACAATGTACTAAACTGTCTCATGCCAGCTACAATGTACTAAACTGTCTCATGCCAGCTACAATGTACTAAACTGTCTCATGTCAGCTACAATTTACTAAACTGTCTCATGCCAGCTACAATTTACTAAACTGTCTCATGTCAGCTACAATGTACTAAACTGTCTCATGCCAGCTACAATTTACTAAACTGTCTCATGCCAGCTACAATGTACTAAACTGTCTCATGCCAGCTACAATTTACTAAACTGTCTCATGCCAGTTACAATTTACTAAACTGTCTCATGCCAGCTACAATTTACTAAACTTTCTCATGCAGCTACAATTTACTAAACTGTCTCATGCTAGCTAAAATTTACTAAAATGTCTCATGCCAGCTACAATTTACTAAACTCTCATGCCAGCTACAATTTACTAAACTTTCTCATGCCAGCTACAATTTACTAAACTGTCTCATGCTAGCTAAAATTTACTAAACTGTCTCATGCCAGCTACAATTTACTAAACTGTCTCATGCTAGCTACAATTTACTAAACTGTCTCATGCTAGCTACAATTTACTAAACTATCTCATGCCAGCTACAATGTACTAAACTGTCTCATGTCAGCTACAATTTACTAAACTGTCTCATGCCAGCTACAATTTACTAAACTGTCTCATGCTAGCTACAATTTACTAAAATGTCTCATGCTAGCTACAATTTACTAAACTATCTCATGCCAGCTACAATGTACTAAACTGTCTCTTGTCAGCTACAATTTACTAAACTGTCTCATGCCAGCTACAATTTACTAAACTGTCTCATGCTAGCTACAATTTACTAAACTGTCTCATGCTAGCTACAATTTACTAAACTATCTCATGCCAGCTGCAATTTACTAAACTATCTCATGTCAGCTACAATTTACTAAACTGTCTCATGCCAGCTACAATTTACTAAACTGTCGCATGCTAGCTACAATTTACTAAACTGTCTCATGCTAGCTACAATTTACTAAACTATCTCATGCCAGCTACAATTTACTAAATTGTCTCATGCCAGCTACAATGTACTAAACTGTCTCATGCCAGCTACAATGTACTAAACTGTCTCATGCCAGCTACAATGTACTAAACTGTCTCATGTCAGCTACAATTTACTAAACTGTCTCATGTCAGCTACAATGTACTAAACTGTCTCATGCCAGCTACAATGTACTAAACTGTCTCATGTCAGCTACAATTTACTAAACTGTCTCATGCCAGCTACAATTTACTAAACTGTCTCATGTCAGCTACAATGTACTAAACTGTCTCATGCCAGCTACAATGTACTAAACTGTCTCATGCCAGCTACAATGTACTAAACTGTCTCATGCCAGCTACAATGTACTAAACTATCTCATGTCAGCTACAATTTACTAAACTGTCTCATGCCAGCTACAATTTACTAAACTGTCTCATGTCAGCTACAATGTACTAAACTGTCTCATGCCAGCTACAATGTACTAAACTGTATCATGCCAGCTACAATGTACTAAACTGTCTCATGCCAGCTACAATGTACTAAACTGTCTCATGCTAGCTACAATTTACTAAACTGTCTCATGTCAGCTACAATGTACTAAACTGTCTCATGCCAGCTACAATTTACTAAACTGGATCATGCCAGCTACAATGTACTAAACTGTCTCATGCCAGCTACAATGTACTAAACTGTCTCATGCCAGCTACAATGTACTAAACTGTCTCATGTCAGCTACAATTTACTAAACTGTCTCATGTCAGCTACAATGTACTAAACTGTCTCATGCCAGCTACAATGTACTAAACTGTCTCATGTCAGCTACAATTTACTAAACTGTCTCATGCCAGCTACAATGTACTAAACTGTCTCTTGCCAGCTACAATGTACTAAACTGTCTCATGTTAGCTACAATTTACTAAACTGTCTCATGCCAGCTACAATGTACTAAACTGTCTCATGCCAGCTACAATGTACTAAACTGTCTCATGCCAGCTACAATGTACTAAACTGTCTCATGTCAGCTACAATTTACTAAACTGTCTCATGTCAGCTACAATGTACTAAACTGTCTCATGCCAGCTACAATGTACTAAACTGTCTCATGTCAGCTACAATTTACTAAACTGTCTCATGCCAGCTACAATGTACTAAACTGTCTCTTGCCAGCTACAATGTACTAAACTGTCTCATGTTAGCTACAATTTACTAAACTGTCTCATGTCAGCTACAATCTACTAAACTGTCTCATGTCAGCTACAATGTACTAAACTGTCTCATGCCAGCTACAATGTACTAAACTGTCTCATGCCAGCTACAATGTACTAAACTGTCTCATGCCAGCTACAATGTACTAAACTGTCTCATGTCAGCTACAATTTACTAAACTGTCTCATGCCAGCTACAATTTACTAAACTGTCTCATGTCAGCTACAATGTACTAAACTGTCTCATGCCAGCTACAATTTACTAAACTGTCTCATGCCAGCTACAATGTACTAAACTGTCTCATGCCAGCTACAATTTACTAAACTGTCTCATGCCAGCTACAATGTACTAAACTGTCTCATGTCAGCTACAATTTACTAAACTGTCTCATGTCAGCTACAATGTACTAAACTGTCTCATGCCAGCTACAATGTACTAAACTGTCTCATGTCAGCTACAATTTACTAAACTGTCTCATGCCAGCTACAATTTACTAAACTGTCTCATGTCAGCTACAATGTACTAAACTGTCTCATGCCAGCTACAATGTACTAAACTGTCTCATGCCAGCTACAATGTACTAAACTGTCTCATGCCAGCTACAATGTACTAAACTATCTCATGTCAGCTACAATTTACTAAACTGTCTCATGCCAGCTACAATTTACTAAACTGTCTCATGTCAGCTACAATGTACTAAACTGTCTCATGCCAGCTACAATGTACTAAACTGTATCATGCCAGCTACAATGTACTAAACTGTCTCATGCCAGCTACAATGTACTAAACTGTCTCATGCTAGCTACAATTTACTAAACTGTCTCATGTCAGCTACAATGTACTAAACTGTCTCATGCCAGCTACAATTTACTAAACTGGATCATGCCAGCTACAATGTACTAAACTGTCTCATGCCAGCTACAATGTACTAAACTGTCTCATGCCAGCTACAATGTACTAAACTGTCTCATGTCAGCTACAATTTACTAAACTGTCTCATGTCAGCTACAATGTACTAAACTGTCTCATGCCAGCTACAATGTACTAAACTGTCTCATGTCAGCTACAATTTACTAAACTGTCTCATGCCAGCTACAATGTACTAAACTGTCTCTTGCCAGCTACAATGTACTAAACTGTCTCATGTTAGCTACAATTTACTAAACTGTCTCATGCCAGCTACAGTGTACTAAACTGTCTCATGCCAGCTACAATGTACTAAACTGTCTCATGCCAGCTACAATGTACTAAACTGTCTCATGTCAGCTACAATTTACTAAACTGTCTCATGTCAGCTACAATGTACTAAACTGTCTCATGCCAGCTACAATGTACTAAACTGTCTCATGTCAGCTACAATTTACTAAACTGTCTCATGCCAGCTACAATGTACTAAACTGTCTCTTGCCAGCTACAATGTACTAAACTGTCTCATGTTAGCTACAATTTACTAAACTGTCTCATGCCAGCTACAATTTACTAAACTGTCTCATGCCAGCTACAATGTACTAAACTGTCTCATGCCAGCTACAATTTACTAAACTGTCTCATGCTAGCTACAATTTACTAAACTGTCTCATGTCAGCTACAATGTACTAAACTGTCTCATGCCAGCTACAATTTACTAAACTGTCTCATGCCAGCTACAATGTACTAAACTGTCTCATGCCAGCTACATTGTCTTTTGTCACTCTGGTGAACGCAGCCGATTTGCTTTGGAGAATCGCCTCATAGTCCAGTATGGTTCGCTGACCCCATGAGGCATGAATGTATCACACTTATACGCATAGTTTCCTTTCAGTTACTCCTTCCCTTTTGCATAGCCTTCTCTACTGCCCATGTTTGGGCTTTTCAGTCTATCTACTATGCCATGCTATTCATAGTTATCCTCCACTAGTCCCCATTGAGACACTTCGGTGTTCTCCTATACCCCTGTTTTCTGTGCTACTTGCCCCTCATATGTTTTTATTGTACCCCACACTCAGACATCTCACTCTTTCTGCCTTTTGAGTACCTGTTATTCTACTGTTCTATTCTTTCTCCTTTGTGTTTGCACACTGACCCTAGTGTGAACTCTTCTGGTTATGTGTGTGTTATGCGTACATTTCTACACATATATGATTGTCCCCATATGGGTGTGCACATGCATGTATGTGTTCATATGTATGGGTATTGGTATATATGTGTGCATGTATGTGTCTGCTTGTATGTATGCATATATATGTATGTGTATATATATATATATATATATATATATATATATATATATATATATTTGTGTGTGTGTGTGTTGATATGTATACGTATGTGCATGTCTGTTTGTACGTGTATATATGTATATGTGCATCTGTGTGTGTATGCATACATGTATTTATGGGCCCTTAGATACTTTTAGACATTGTCGGTGTCTTTGCAGTCGAGGTAACCTAGACAGCATTCCCCCCACTCGTGTATTTTTAGAACCCTTCACCTTATTAGAGGGTATAATTACAGCCACACCCATGTGACCATTCCTTTCCCATTCTGACCACAGTCCACGACACAGGGAAGTCATTTTTCTTTTCTTTAACCAATTTCGATTATTTTGTTTTGGATGTTTCATTACTAGTTAGCTATGTAGGATTAATTTTATTTACTTACATATCTGTGTGTGCGTGTTGTTTGTTTGTTCCTGCTGAAGGCCTATTGAGCTGAAACGTCATTCAAATCTGTGTCGTCTACTAAACACATAAAGCTTTTACCATACCATTTTTTCTATTTTTTTTTTCAATTTTCCCCCTACAATTTACTAAACTGTCTCATGCCAGCTACAATTTACTAAACTATCTCATGCCAGCTACAATTTACTAAACTGTCTCATGCTAGCTACAATTTACTAAACTGTCTCATGCCAGCTACAATTTACTAAACTATCTCATGCTAGCTACAATTTACTAAACTAACTCATGTTAGCTACATTTTATTAAACTGTCTCATGCCAGGACAAGAGACAAGAAAATCACTGAAGTCTGTAGAAATGTGGTTTTACAGAAGAATGTTGAGAGTACCATCTCTTCTTCTACCTTTTAGCTCCTGGTGGAGCATAGGTCTTCAACAAACACTTTCCAAGTCGTTCTGTTTTTTGCAATTCTTTTAAGATCATTCCATGTCTTCCCCATCATCTTCATCTCTGCTTCAATCTGTCTTCTCCAAGAATTCCTTGGTCTTCCTCTTTGTCTTTTCCCTGGGGATTCCAAAAAAGGGCCTGTTGTGTAATACTCTCAGTTGGTTTCCGTAGTGTGTGTCCTATCCATCGCCATCGTCTTCGCTGTATTTCTTTATCCACTGGTATTTGACCGGTACATTTCCATAATTCCACGTTTGTGACTTTGTCCTGCCATTTCCATCCCTTTATTCTGCGCAAGCATCCATTAATGAAAGTCTGTACCTTCGTGATTGTCAATTTTGTTATTCTCCATGTTTCACAGCCATATAATAGAACCGACTTAACATTGGAGTTGAAAATTTGTATTTTTGTATTTAGCCTAATTTCTTTGGATTTCCATATGTTTCCCAGTGCAATGAAAGCTCCTCTTGCTTTTGATATCCTTATTTTGGTATCGTTTTCTGTTCCTCCCTCTTTATCTATATTACTGCCCAGATATATATAAGATTGTACGTCTAGTAGAGGTATTTCTCCTAGTTTTATTTGGTTATTGCCAACTGCATTAATTCTCATAATGTTGGTCTTATCTCTATTAATCTTTAGTCCTAGCTGTTGTGATCTGAGAGTACCATGGACAGCTAAAAAGAGTAATGAAGATGTTCTGATAATGGTCAAAGCAAAAAGAGAGCTAATTTCCAATATTAGGAAGAAACAATCATCATTTTTGGCCATGTAATGAGAAGAGAACAACTGGAATATATTGTAACAACTGGAAAAATTGAGGGACGAAGTGATAGAGGGAAGCAAAGAGAAAAAAAAACAGACGGCTTAAGAGAATGGCTTGGCAGAAGGTCAACAACAGGAATAATAAATAGCTGCTGAGATCGAAAGTTGTGGAGAGACATGATCACCTACGCCAGTAGGCCCGGTACTTGATAATAAAAGTCTCATGCCAGCTACAATTTACTAAACTATCTCATGCCAGCTACAATTTACTAAACTGTCCCATGTTAGCTACAATTTACTAAATTGTTTCCATTGGTTTATTTATAGTTGACTCTGCTAGCCTTTGACTAAAAAGTCTCACCAGAACTAGAAAAGATAAATGTGACAATACAAATTTAAAAAAACAATATACAACAGTATTTATCCATTTCTGTCATCATTGTGCAACCTTTGTCAAACATGAGCATCAACAATATAAGACAAAAGAAAGATCATACCTGCTTAAGTGAGATGGCTTAGAAGAATATATTGAACGTAACAAGAAGAGACTCAACAGAAAATTAAGAAATTAGAAGACCAGTTACACTAACTGTGAGTTACATCCAAGGAGGATAAATTCAATGGCTTGAATACATAATTAGTCTGCAGGGAAAAAAAAACATTCCACAATATTCATATCACCTGTCAATGCAGTGGTGAAAGAGGAAAAGGAAGATATCAAAATAAGACATAGTTGTAGTTGTAGTTAGTCCAAAGCCCCTGTATCACTACAAATAAATTAAAATCCATAATTGCTCAACCGCCCAATGCCAGTGGAATCATCCAAATTAACATTTCATCTCACTGAAGGATCCAAACAAAGAAAGGCAGCTGCAGTCTCCATCAAAGCTGTTACAGCACACGTCAAAAAACATAAGGCACAGCTGCATCGAAAGTGAACGCAGCTGAACTGTCCTTTGTCATACGATATCATTATATGGATGAAAAACGTAGCTCATGGTGTGCACTGAGCACTACTTTCAGTAGCTCCAGCAGCAAGCCGAGTTTGGAATATGAAAAAACTGCAACAAGGAACACTTTTCAGACATAGCTTCAATGGTTTTTGCCATCTATCTGCCATATTGACCAGAAGGCACACAAAAAAAAAATTAAAACATGATATCAGTCAATAAGACATCAATCAATAATTTCTACATCATAAAATTCAATCAACAATCTATATTCTACATATATAATGTCACTATTGTGCAGGAAGACTTACCCTTAAAGAAGAATCCTGCCTTAGAGAATGCTTCTTGATTGAATGATGTACGAAATATTTGAAGACTTCTGAAGGAATACAGTCGGGTAGCTTGCAGGGCTTGCTCTAAATGTCTGGGTCTTCTTTTAACAATGTTTGCCCCTAGACTTACTACCATAGCCATGCTGGGGTTTGCTCGTGGACTTACTGCCACAGTCATGCTGGGATTTGCTCCAGTAGTTACTACTGTAGCCATGCTAAGGTTTGCTCCAGTGTCTACTGATCTAGCCACGCTGAGGTTTGCTCGTGGACTTACTGCCACAGCCATGCTGGGATTTGCTCCAGTAGTTACTACTGTAGCCATGCTAAGGTTTGCTCCAGTAGCTACTGATCTAGCCATGCTGGGATTTGCTCCAGTACCTACTGATCTAGCCACGCTGAGGATTGCTCCAGTACCTACTGATCTAGCCAGGCTGGGGTTTGCTCCAGTACCTACTGATCTAGCCACGCTGGGGTTTGCTCCAGTACCTACTGATCTAGCCAGGCTAGCATAGCTATTTTCTTCTCTAGAAATGTTAGTCATATCTGTGTTCACTAGAACTGGAGTCACAGCTACTGAATTGCTACAAGAATCAACTTGATCATAAGCTTCTATTGGAAGGTTTGTTTGTTGCTGTACAGAAGTATTTCCATTATGCATGGGATGTGGACTTATTATTATATTAGATGGACTAAAAATTTCTTTTTCCATCTGGTTCACTGTGTCTTGCCTGTCATCACATGTTGCAGACATATTGTGGTGGTCAGTGATGACATGTTTTTTGCCAATGGCAGAATGATCAGGTGTCCTATCTTCAGATGTGCTTACAGGGTCACGAACAGTGAAATCTGGTGGGAATGTACTGTTGCCATTTGAGAATCTTGCTTGCGCCACGCTGGGGTTATTCACATTCAGCATATGACAATTTGGGTTAAGAGACCTGTGAACTTCACAAATATTGTCACCAATTCTCCATTTCTCTTTCACCACCTTGCAAAGGAAGCACATGACTTTATCATTGCTTCCATCTCCAATATAGATAAATCCTGACTCTGCAAGAGGAATGGCAAACTGTGGTGCCCAAACTGGATAATGAACAAATGATGCCAGACGTTTAAATGAACTGACTGTTACTTCATTTGTTATCCTTTGATCTTGTCTTGCACTTTGTTGGCCTCTCATCATGTATGCATAACATGATCGTGATGATTGGTCTATGTAACACATTTGAGGTACTGTAATTGAGTCTAAAATCTTGATTATATTGGAATCATTGTTACTCACATCCAAGACAGGCAGTTTGAGTGCCTTACTTTTACTACCTAATCTAAACAACAAACTTATTTTTTGAAAACTGTTCGCCTTAATTTGAAGAAATTTTTTGCCACATTTTCCCACAAATGTTAATTTATCCCTGTCTTTATATTTCCTTTCAGGAAACTGTAGATAGCACAGCAGTTGTTGAGCAGTTTGGTCTAAAGTACATGTGTCTATTATCTCTTCAGCTTGTATCTGCACACTTGTTGCAGTATTAACCCTTATTTGCTGCTGTGTCTGATACTCAGTTATTGTTTCCTTACTCTCACAGTTTTCACCACCCAGAGACATACCTGAATTGTTTATACCTTCAGTGTCTACATTCACTGTCTCCTCCTTATTCTCACAGTATTCACCATCCATGGACATTGACTATGTCTTCACTGATTAATTAATCCAGATACTGATGCTCTTTTGATAAAATATCTTTAGAAGGATTGAAAACTGTTAGAATAAAAATTTAGATAAGAGAAAGAGTATCTGGGTCTATGCTCTATGGGTCGGCTACGGCTCGAAAGGCCAATAGATAGATAGACAGATGCTCTTTTGTTGTTTGATGAATTCACATTGTCATTATCTAATCTCTCCAAACTATCTGATATCACAGCAACAGTCTGTTTCCTTTTATTCACACAAGACTAGACTACTGATCTTTGGGTCAGTTAAATCAAAGCTGAGACACAGTTTTGAGCTTCTAGCTGCTGCGTGAAGGGCAGATTATGTTGAGCTGATCCTGTCAAGGAGCAAGTTGATAAACCTGCTGGCCGTGCAAAGCAGAACCTGAAATATACAAACACATTTTCATTAACAATATAAAGCTTATGAAATTTTGTTGGGGACGACAAATGTGTATACAATTAACATTAGCAATGTAAGCATATTCAATGTTAACTGAATGTGATCATGTCTCTCCACAATTTTCTATCTCTACAGTTGTTTATCAATTATGTTGATAATTTCCTACCAAATCATTCTCTTCAACTATCTGGTATATTTTCTCTCTGTTTCTCATTCTTCTTCTCCTAGTTGTCTCAACATACTCCAGCTGTTCCCTTCTCATGACATGACCACAAAATAATGATTGTTCCCTTCTATGACATGACCACAAAATAATGATTGTTCCCTACTTATGACATGACCACAAAATAATGATTGTTCCCGTCTTATGACATGACCACAAAATAATGATTGTTCCCTACTTATGATGTGACCACAAAATAATGATTGTTCCCTTCTCATGACATGACCACAAAATAATGACTGTTCCCTTCTCATGATGTGATGACAAAATAATGATTGTTCCTTTCTCATGAAGTGATCACAAAATAATGATTGTTCCCTTCTCATGACATGACAAAATAATGATTGTTCCCTTCTCATGACATGACCACAAAATAATGACTGTTACCTTCTCATGACATGACCACAAAATAATGCTTGTTACCTTCTCATGACATGACCACAAAATAATGATTGTTCCTTTCTCATGATGTGACCACAAAATAATGCTTGTTACCTTCTCATGACATGACCACAAAATAATGATTGTTCCTTTCTCATGATGTGACCACAAAATAATGCTTGTTACCTTCTCATGACATGACCACAAAATAATGATTGTTCCTTTCTCATGATGTGACCACAAAATAATGCTTGTTACCTTCTCATGACATGACCACAAAATAATGCTTGTTACCTTCTCATGACATGACCACAAAATAATGATTGTTCCTTTCTCATGATGTGACCACAAAATAATGATTGTTCAGATGTTGAAAATAAATGTTCTTTTTTGCTTTGGCTTCTTTTATAATGTTCCCCTAGTCTTCTTAGATGTCTATGGTGTTCTCAACATTTTTCTGAGGCCTTCAACAATTTTCTTATCTGTTGTCTAATTGTGCAGGATTCACATCCATATGTTAAGACTGGCTTTCTCTCAGTCATAGAATCAACATTAACTCTTTCCGTACGTTTCAACGCACTGTGCGCCATGCCGATTTCAGCTACGTACGTTTCGCCGCATAGTGCGTCTCTCCCAATTTGATTGTTGTGAACCATCATCAATCTGTATTCTTTTTACATGTCTTGAATCATCTTGGTATTGGTGAAATCTAATACTTTGTTTAATTATCTACAAATGCATATATAATATGTTATATGTTAGATAAATAGCAACATGTAGATTGATTCTTAAAACCGTGAAAAATGTTGTCTTTGAAGTCTTTTCCATTGCACTGATAAAAAGCTTCCGTACAGAAATAGTTAACATATACACATTATATGAAATGTTTCTACAATCAATATCTGACTGGGACAATCAGACTTTGAGGACTGATGGGACAGGCAGCTGAGTAGTTATCAGAATGCCCTGACTGTAATTAAACTTATTCCATAGATAGATGCTTATAGAATGTGTGTTTTACAATATTAGAGAATACACAACTTTACAGGTGAGGAGAAAATGTATAATTATATAATAAAAGCATAGAAAATAGACATTCACTCATTATGAATATTTTTAGATAAATGAATAAAGCTATGAGGAATTCTGTAAAAAGAGTAAGAAAGAAAGAAAGAAAATGACAAGTATCAGTTGAAAAATCAGATTTGCTATCTCTCAATGTTGTAAATGTTCAAGCAAGTTGAGCTCATGAGACAATCAATGAAAAATAAATCAGAAATCTCAAGGAGAGACAGAACATGAAAGAATTGCAGGCAGATAGCAAGTGTAAAATTGACATTCGCTGTGTTCATGTTATGTTTTCTATAAACTAAGCTTGTAGCTACAAGTGAGTTAGACTATATCTAAGATAAATCTGGAAGCATTCAAATTTGTTATTGTGAAGTAGATGACCAATGAGGTTAAGACGGGATTAAGGGTCAAATTCAGACTCAAACTAGGGCACTAGCAATTGATCACACTTGAAGATGGATCCAGTCGGGTGGTTTTCCCAACTAGGCTACTGAGGCCCCTTATTCTATTCTATTCTATTCTATTCTATTCTTAGAAGTTTTTTCATGACCCCTTTTGTACTTTTAGACTCCTAAGTCTCTCAATGTTACATCAATGTCCCACCCATCCTACTCCTCTTTTCTTAAGGAATAAAAAACAAACTTGTTGATGTTCCCTTTGTCCAGAGTCAGGTCACACTCAGTACCAAAGCTGCCAGCAAGCTTAAACAGCAATTTCACTGTTATGTACACCAGCGTGCCATGGCCAGTATACCCCGGTTAAAGCACTCACTCTAGAGCCATCCAAGAGTTGCACCCATTCCTGCATTCATCATTTCCAGTTTTCCTAACCCTCTTTACCAAGGAATAACATTTTTGAAACTTCTCCCCAACAGTTATATTTTTAAAGAGAAAAACAAATTAATTGCGGCTTATTTTGTACCACCTTAATTACTTTGAGAATAATGTATTATGTTGTTTTGCATTTTCTAGATTTGAAAAAATGTTTATTTCTTAACTGATGTCTATCTATTGACCTTTCAAGCCGTAGCTGGCCCATAGGGCATAGACCAAGATACTCCTTCTCTTATCTGAATTTTTATTCCAGCAGTCTTCAATTCTTTTAAAGATATGTTATCAAATCTTGCCATTTGTCTCTGTTCTGTGCAAGCAGCTCTATCTCATGAGGGAGCCGATTCCTGCTGCTCTTGCCTCTCTCATCAATGTTCTTCTCAGTGTCTCTCTGAGTCTTCCTCTTTTTATCTTACCTGTTGTTTCCCATATGAGGGCTTGCTTTGCTATTCGGTTATTATCTCTTCTCATCACATGTCCAACATATGACCATCGTCTTTTCTTTATTACTGAAGATATTAGTGGTTGATTGGCGATTTCTCTAATTTCCTCGTTTGTTTTGAATTTGTTCCACGCTATACCAAGTATTTTCCTTAGACATTTATTTTTGAATGCGTTCAACTTTGTTTCTATATCTCTTGTTGTTTTCCAGCTTTCACACGCATACGTAAGGTCTTAACTGATGTACAAATATTTATTTATTCTAAAAATGACATTCTTTCATCATTTTTATTGCCTGGGTCTAACCATCGAAAAGAAATTATTTTCAAACAGTAACACAATGCTTGGTCATACGTTGGACATGAAATACAATGCTTGGTCATACGTTGGACATGAAACACAATGCTTGGTCATACGTTGGACATGAAACACAATGCTTGGTCATACGTTGGACATGAAACACAATGCTTGGTCATACGTTGGACATGAAACACAATGCTTGGTCATACGTTGGACATGAAACACAATGCTTGGTCATACGTTGGACATGAAATAAAATGCTTGGTCATACGTTGGACATGAAATACAATGCTTGGTCATACGTTGGACATGAAACACAATGCTTGGTCATACGTTGGACATGAAATACAATGCTTGGTCATACGTTGGACATGAAATACAATGCTTGGTCATACGTTGGACATGAAACACAATGCTTGGTCATACGTTGGACATGAAACACAATGCTTGGTCATACGTTGGACATGAAACACAATGCTTGGTCATACGTTGGACATGAAACACAATGCTTGGTCATACGTTGGACATGAAACACAATGCTTGGTCATACGTTGGACATGAAATACAATGCTTGGTCATACGTTGGACATGAAATACAATGCTTGGTCACACGTTGGAGATGAGGAGAGATAATAACTGAGTAGCAAAGCAGGCCCTCATCTGGGAAACAACAGGTAAGAGGAAAAGAGGAAGAATCAGGGAGGCACTGAGAAGAACATGTGATGAGAAGAGATAATAACTGAATAGCAAAGCAGGCCCTCATATGTTGGACATGAGAAGAGATAATAACTGAATAGCAAAGCAGGCCCTCATATGTTGGACATGAGAAGAGATAATAACTGAATAGCAAAGCAGGCCCTCATATGTTGGACATGAGAAGAGATAATAACTGAATAGCAAAACAAGCCCTCATATGTTGGACATGAGATAAGATAATAACTGAATAGCAAAGCAGGCCCTCATATGTTGGACATGAGAAGAGATAATAACTGAATAGCAAAGCAAGCCCTCATATGTTGGACATGAGAAGAGATAATAACTGAATAGCAAAGCAAGCCCTCATATGTTGGACATGAGAAGAGATAATAACTGAATAGCAAAGCAGGCCCTCATATGTTGGACATGAGAATAGATAATAACTGAATAGCAAAGCAGGCCCTCATATGTTGGACATGAGAAGAGATAATAACTGAATAGCAAAGCAAGCCCTCATATGTTAGACATGAGAAGAGATAATAACTGAATAGCAAAGCAGGCCCTCATATGTTGGAGATGAGAAGAGATAATAACTGAATAGCAAAGCAGGCCCTCATATGGGAAACAACAGGTAAGAGGAAAAGAGGAAGACTCAGGGAGGCACTGAGAAGAACATGTGATGAGAAGAGATAATAACTGAATAGCAAAGCAGGCCCTCATATGTTGGACATGAGAAGAGATAATAACTGAATAGCAAAGCAGGCCCTCATATGTTGGACATGAGAAGAGATAATAAATGAATAGCAAAGCAGGCCCTCATATGTTGGACATGAGAAGAAATAATAACTGAATAGCAAAGCAGGCCCTCATATGTTGGACATGAGAAGAGATAATAACTGAATAGCAAAGCAGGCCCTCATATGTTGGACATGAGAAGAGATAATAACTGAATAGCAAAGCAGGCCCTCATATGTTGGACATGAGAAGAGATAATAACTGAATAGCAAAGCAGGCCCTCATATGTTGGACATGAGAAGAGATAATAACTGAATAGCAAAGCAGGCCCTCATATGTTGGACATGAGAAGAGATAATAACTGAATAGTAAAGCAGGCCCTCATATGTTGGACATGAGAAGAGATAATAACTGAATAGCAAAGCAGGCAACCATATGTTGGACATGAGAAGAGATAATAACTGAATAGCAAAGCAGGCCCTCATATGTTGGACACGAGAAGAGATAATAACTGAATAGCAAAGCAGACCCTCATATGTTGGACATCAGAAGAGATAATAACTGAATAGCAAAGCAGGCCCTCATATGTTGGACATGAGAAGAGATAATAACTGAATAGCAAAGCAGGCCCTCATATGTTGGACATGAGAAGAGATAATAACTGAATAGCAAAGCAGGCCCTCATATGTTGGACATGAGAAGAGATAATAACTGAATAGCAAAGCAGGCCCTCATATGTTGGACATGAGAAGAGATAATAACTGAATAGCAAAGCAGGCCCTCATATGTTGGAGATGAGAAGAGATAATAACCGAATAGCAAAGCCAAGCCCTCATATGTTGGACATGAGAAGAGATAATAACTGAATAGCAAAGCAGGCCCTCATATGTTGGACATGAGAAGAGATAATAACTGAATAGCAAAGCAGGCCCTCATATGTTGGACATGAGAAGAGATAATAACTGAATAGCAAAGCAGGCCCTCATATGGGAAACAACAGGTAAGAGGAAAAGAGGAAGACCCAGAGAGACACTGAGAAGAACATTGATGAGAAGAGATAATAACTGAATAGCAAAGCAAGCCCTCATATGTTGGACATGAGAAGAGATAATAACTGAATAGCAAAGCAGGCCCTCATATGTTGGACATGAGAAAAGATAATAACTGAATAGCAAAGCAGGCCCTCATATGTTGGAGATGAGAAGAGATAATAACTGAATAGCAAAGCCAAGCCCTCATATGTTGGAGATGAGAAGAGATAATAACTGAATAGCAAAGCAGGCCCTCATATGTTGGACATGAGAAGAAATAATAACTGAATAGCAAAACAGGCCCTCATATGTTGGACATGAGATGAGAAGAGATAATAACTGAATAGCAAAGCAAGCCCTCATATGTTGGACATGAGAAGAGATAATAACTGAATAGCAAAGCAGGCCCTCATATGTTGGACATGAGAAGAGATAATAACTGAATAGCAAAGCAGGCCCTCATATGTTGGAGATGAGAAGAGATAATAACTGAATAGCAAAGCAGGCCCTCATATGGGAAACAACAGGTAAGAGGAAAAGAGGAAGACCCAGAGAGACACTGAGAAGAACATTGATGAGAAGAGATAATAACTGAATAGCAAAGCAAGCCCTCATATGTTGGACATGAGAAGAGATAGTAACTGAATAGCAAAGCAGGCCCTCATATGTTGGATATGAGAAGAGATAATAACTGAATAGCAAAGCAGGCCCTCATATGTTGGACATGAGAAGAGATAATAACTGAATAGCAAAGCAGGCCCTCATATGTTGGACATGAGAAGAGATAATAACTGAATAGCAAAGCAGGCCCTCATATGTTGGACATGAGAAGAGATAATTACTGAATAGCAAAGCAGGCCCTCATATGTTGGAGATGAGAAGAGATAATAACCGAATAGCAAAGCCAAGCCCTCATATGTTGGACATGAGAAGAGATAATAACTGAATAGCAAAGCAGGCCCTCATATGTTGGACATGAGAAGAGATAATAACTGAATAGCAAAGCAGGCCCTCATATGTTGGACATGAGAAGAGATATTAACTGAATAGCAAAGCAGGCCCTCATATGGGAAACAACAGGTAAGAGGAAAAGAGGAAGACCCAGAGAGACACTGAGAAGAACATTGATGAGAAGAGATAATAACTGAATAGCAAAGCCAAGCCCTCATATGTTGGACATGAGAAGAGATAATAACTGAATAGCAAAGCAGGCCCTCATATGTTGGACATGAGAAGAGATAATAAATGAATAGCAAAGCAGGCCCTCATATGTTGGACATGAGAAGAAATAATAACTGAATAGCAAAGCAGGCCCTCATATGTTGGACATGAGAAGAGATAATAACTGAATAGCAAAGCAGGCCCTCATATGTTGGACATGAGATGAGATAATAACTGAATAGCAAAGCAGGCCCTCATATGTTGGACATGAGAAGAGATAATAACTGAATAGCAAAGCAGGCCCTCATATGTTGGACATGAGAAGAGATAATAACTGAATAGCAAAGCAGGCCCTCATATGTTGGACATGAGAAGAGATAATAACTGAATAGCAAAGCAGGCCCTCATATGTTGGACATGAGAAGAGATAATAACTGAATAGCAAAGCAGGCCCTCATATGTTGGACATGAGAAGAGATAATAACTGAATAGCAAAGCAGGCCCTCATATGTTGGACATGAGAAGAGATAATAACTGAATAGCAAAGCAGGCAACCATATGTTGGACATGAGAAGAGATAATAACTGAATAGCAAAGCAGGCCCTCATATGTTGGACACGAGAAGAGATAATAACTGAATAGCAAAGCAGACCCTCATATGTTGGACATGAGAAGAGATAATAACTGAATAGCAAAGCAGGCCCTCATATGTTGGACATGAGAAGAGATAATAACTGAATAGCAAAGCAGGCCCTCATATGTTGGACATGAGAAGAGATAATAACTGAATAGCAAAGCAGGCCCTCATATGTTGGACATGAGAAGAGATAATAACTGAATAGCAAAGCAGGCCCTCATATGTTGGACATGAGAAGAGATAATAACTGAATAGCAAAGCAGGCCCTCATATGTTGGAGATGAGAATAGATAATAACCGAATAGCAAAGCCAAGCCCTCATATGTTGGACATGACAAGAGATAATAACTGAATAGCAAAGCAGGCCCTCATATGTTGGACATGAGAAGAGATAATAACTGAATAGCAAAGCAGGCCCTCATATGTTGGACATGAGAAGAGATAATAACTGAATAGCAAAGCAGGCCCTCATATGGGAAACAACAGGTAAGAGGAAAAGAGGAAGACCCAGAGAGACACTGAGAAGAACATTGATGAGAAGAGATAATAACTGAATAGCAAAGCAAGCCCTCATATGTTGGACATGAGAAGAGATAATAACTGAATAGCAAAGCAGGCCCTCATATGTTGGACATGAGAAAAGATAATAACTGAATAGCAAAGCAGGCCCTCATATGTTGGAGATGAGAAGAGATAATAACTGAATAGCAAAGCCAAGCCCTCATATGTTGGAGATGAGAAGAGATAATAACTGAATAGCAAAGCAGGCCCTCATATGTTGGACATGAGAAGAAATAATAACTGAATAGCAAAGCAGGCCCTCATATGTTGGACATGAGATGAGAAGAGATAATAACTGAATAGCAAAGCAAGCCCTCATATGTTGGACATGAGAAGAGATAATAACTGAATAGCAAAGCAGGCCCTCATATGTTGGACATGAGAAGAGATAATAACTGAATAGCAAAGCAGGCCCTCATATGTTGGAGATGAGAAGAGATAATAACTGAATAGCAAAGCAGGCCCTCATATGGGAAACAACAGGTAAGAGGAAAAGAGGAAGACCCAGAGAGACACTGAGAAGAACATTGATGAGAAGAGATAATAACTGAATAGCAAAGCAAGCCCTCATATGTTGGACATGAGAAGAGATAGTAACTGAATAGCAAAGCAGGCCCTCATATGTTGGACATGAGAAGAGATAATAACTGAATAGCAAAGCAGGCCCTCATATGTTGGACATGAGAAGAGATAATAACTGAATAGCAAAGCAGGCCCTCATATGTTGGACATGAGAAGAGATAATAACTGAATAGCAAAGCAGGCCCTCATATGTTGGACATGAGAAGAGATAATTACTGAATAGCAAAGCAGGCCCTCATATGTTGGAGATGAGAAGAGATAATAACCGAATAGCAAAGCCAAGCCCTGATATGTTGGACATGAGAAGAGATAATAACTGAATAGCAAAGCAGGCCCTCATATGTTGGACATGAGAAGAGATAATAACTGAATAGCAAAGCAGGCCCTCATATGTTGGACATGAGAAGAGATAATAACTGAATAGCAAAGCAGGCCCTCATATGGGAAACAACAGGTAAGAGGAAAAGAGGAAGACCCAGAGAGACACTGAGAAGAACATTGATGAGAAGAGATAATAACTGAATAGCAAAGCCAAGCCCTCATATGTTGGACATGAGAAGAGATAATAACTGAATAGCAAAGCAGGCCCTCATATGTTGGACATGAGAAGAGATAATAACTGAATAGCAAAGCAGGCCCTCATATGTTGGACATGAGAAGAGATAATAATTGAATAGCAAAGCAGGCCATCATATGGGAAACAACAGGTAAGAGGAAAAGAGGAAGACCCAGAGAGACACTGAGAAGAACATTGATGAGAAGGGATAATAACTGAATAGCAAAGCAAGCCCTCATATGTTGGACATGAGAAGAGATAATAACTGAATAGCAAAGCAGGCCCTCATATGTTGGACATGAGAAGAGATAATAACTGAATAGCAAAGCAGGCCCTCATATGTTGGACATGAGAAAAGATAATAACTGAATAGCAAAGCAGGCCCTCATATGTTGGACATGAGAAGAGATAATAACTGAATAGCAAAGCCAAGCCCTCATATGTTGGAGATGAGAAGAGATAATAACTGAATAGCAAAGCAGGCCCTCATATGTTGGACATGAGAAGAAATAATAACTGAATAGCAAAGCAGGCCCTCATATGTTGGACATGAGATGAGAAGAGATAATAACTGAATAGCAAAGCAAGCCCTCATATGTTGGACATGAGAAGAGATAATAACTGAATAGCAAAGCAGGCCCTCATATGTTGGACATGAGAAGAGATAATAACTGAATAGCAAAGCAGGCCCTCATATGTTGGACATGAGAAGAGATAATAACTGAATAGCAAAGCAGGCCCTCATATGTTGGACATGAGAAGAGATAATAACTGAATAGCAAAGCAGGCCCTCATATGTTGGACATGAGAAGAGATAATAACTGAATAGCAAAGCAGGCCCTCATATGTTGGACATGAGAAGAGATAATAACTGAATAGCAAAGCAGGCCCTCATATGTTGGACATGAGAAGAGATAATAACTGAATAGCAAAGCAGGCAACCATATGTTGGACATGAGAAGAGATAATAACTGAATAGCAAAGCAGGCCCTCATATGTTGGACACGAGAAGAGATAATAACTGAATAGCAAAGCAGACCCTCATATGTTGGACATGAGAAGAGATAATAACTGAATAGCAAAGCAGGCCCTCATATGTTGGACATGAGAAGAGATAATAACTGAATAGCAAAGCAGGCCCTCATATGTTGGACATGAGAAGAGATAATAACTGAATAGCAAAGCAGGCCCTCATATGTTGGACATGAGAAGAGATAATAACTGAATAGCAAAGCAGGCCCTCATATGTTGGACATGAGAAGAGATAATAACTGAATAGCAAAGCAGGCCCTCATATGTTGGAGATGAGAATAGATAATAACCGAAT
Source organism: Megaustenia siamemsis (assembly GCA_032433765.1). Taxonomy (NCBI): domain Eukaryota; kingdom Metazoa; phylum Mollusca; class Gastropoda; order Stylommatophora; family Ariophantidae; genus Megaustenia; species Megaustenia siamemsis. The sequence continues at coordinate 32,031,274 of JAVIAB010000145.1, read as the reverse complement.
AGCAAAGCCAAGCCCTCATATGTTGGACATGACAAGAGATAATAACTGAATAGCAAAGCAGGCCCTCATATGTTGGACATGAGAAGAGATAATAACTGAATAGCAAAGCAGGCCCTCATATGTTGGACATGAGAAGAGATAATAACTGAATAGCAAAGCAGGCCCTCATATGGGAAACAACAGGTAAGAGGAAAAGAGGAAGACCCAGAGAGACACTGAGAAGAACATTGATGAGAAGAGATAATAACTGAATAGCAAAGCAAGCCCTCATGTGTTGGACATGAGAAGAGATAGTAACTGAATAGCAAAGCAGGCCCTCATATGTTGGACATGAGAAGAGATAATAACTGAATAGCAAAGCAGGCCCTCATATGTTGGACATGAGAAGAGATAATAACTGAATAGCAAAGCAGGCCCTCATATGTTGGACATGAGAAGAGATAATAACTGAATAGCAAAGCAGGCCCTCATATGTTGGACATGAGAAGAGATAATAACTGAATAGCAAAGCAGGCCCTCATATGTTGGACATGAGAAGAGATAATAACTGAATAGCAAAGCAGGCCCTCATATGTTGGACATGAGAAGAGATAATAACTGAATAGCAAAGCAGGCCCTCATATGTTGGACATGAGAAGAGATAATAACTGAATAGCAAAGCAGGCCCTCATATGTTGGAGATGAGAAGAGATAATAACCGAATAGCAAAGCCAAGCCCTCATATGTTGGACATGAGAAGAGATAATAACTGAATAGCAAAGCAGGCCCTCATATGTTGGACATGAGAAGAGATAATAACTGAATAGCAAAGCAGGCCCTCATATGTTGGACATGAGAAGAGATAATAACTGAATAGCAAAGCAGGCCCTCATATGGGAAACAACAGGTAAGAGGAAAAGAGGAAGACCCAGAGAGACACTGAGAAGAACATTGATGAGAAGAGATAATAACTGAATAGCAAAGCAAGCCCTCATATGTTGGACATGAGAAGAGATAATAACTGAATAGCAAAGCAGGCCCTCATATGTTGGACATGAGAAGAGATAATAACTGAATAGCAAAGCAGGCCCTCATATGTTGGACATGAGAAGAGATAATAACTGAATAGCAAAGCTGGCCCTCATATGTTGGAGATGAGAAGAGATAATAACTGAATAGCAAAGCCAAGCCCTCATATGTTGGAGATGAGAAGAGATAATAACTGAATAGCAAAGCAGGCCCTCATATGTTGGACATGAGAAGAGATAACCGAATAGCAAAGCCAAGCCCTCATATGTTGGACATGAGAACAGATAATAACTGAATAGCAAAGCAGGCCCTCATATGTTGGACATGAGAAGAGATAACCGAATAGCAAAGCAGGCCCTCATATGTTGGACATGAGAAGAGATAACCGAATAGCAAAGCAGGCCCTCATATGTTGGACATGAGAAGAGATAACCGAATAGCAAAGCAGGCCCTCATATGTTGGACATGAGAAGAGATAACCGAATAGCAAAGCAGGCCCTCATATGTTGGACATGAGAAGAGATAACCGAATAGCAAAGCAGGCCCTCATATGTTGGACATGAGAAGAGATAACCGAATAGCAAAGCAGGCCCTCATGTGGGAAACAACAGGTAAGAGGAAGAGAGGAAGACTCAGGGAGGCACTGAGAAGAGATAACCGAATAGCAAAGCAGGCCCTCATGTGGGAAACAACAGGTAAGAGGAAGAGAGGAAGACTCAGGGAGGCACTGAGAAGAGATAACCGAATAGCAAAGCAGGCCCTCATGTGGGAAACAACAGGCAAAAGGAAAAGAGGAAGACTCAGGGAGGCACTGAGAAGAGATAACCGAATAGCAAAGCAAGCCCTCATGTGGGAAACAACAGGTAAGAGGAAAAGAGGAAGACCCAGAGAGACACTGAGAAGAGATAATAACCGAATAGCAAAGCAGGCCCTCATGTGGGAAACAACAGGTAAGAGGAAAAAAGGAAGACCCAGAGAGACACTGAGAAGAGATAATAACCGAATAGCAAAGCAGGCCCTCATGTGGGAAACAACAGGTAAGAGGAAAAGAGGAAGACCCAGAGAGACACTGAGAAGAGATAATAACTGAATAGCAAAGCAGGCCCTCATATGGGAACAACAGGTAAGAGGAAAAGAGGAAGACCCAGAGAGACACTGAGAAGAACATTGATGAGAAGAGATAATAACTGAATAGCAAAGCAAGCCCTCATATGTTGGACATGAGAAGAGATAATAACTGAATAGCAAAGCAGGCCCTCATATGTTGGACATGAGAAGAGATAATAACTGAATAGCAAAGCAGGCCCTCATATGTTGGACATGAGAAGAGATAATAACTGAATAGCAAAGCAGGCCCTCATATGTTGGAGATGAGAAGAGATAATAACTGAATAGCAAAGCCAAGCCCTCATATGTTGGAGATGAGAAGAGATAATAACTGAATAGCAAAGCAGGCCCTCATATGTTGGACATGAGAAGAAATAACCGAATAGCAAAGCCAAGCCCTCATATGTTGGACATGAGAAGAGATAATAACTGAATAGCAAAGCAGGCCCTCATATGTTGGACATGAGAAGAGATAATAACTGAATAGCAAAGCAGGCCCTCATATGTTGGACATGAGAAGAGATAATAACTGAATAGCAAAGCAGGCCCTCATATGGGAAACAACAGGTAAGAGGAAAAGAGGAAGACCCAGAGAGACACTGAGAAGAACATTGATGAGAAGAGATAATAACTGAATAGCAAAGCAAGCCCTCATATGTTGGACATGAGAAGAGATAATAACTGAATAGCAAAGCAGGCCCTCATATGTTGGACATGAGAAGAGATAATAACTGAATAGCAAAGCAGGCCCTCATATGTTGGACATGAGAAGAGATAATAACTGAATAGCAAAGCAGGCCCTCATATGTTGGAGATGAGAAGAGATAATAACTGAATAGCAAAGCCAAGCCCTCATATGTTGGAGATGAGAAGAGATAATAACTGAATAGCAAAGCAGGCCCTCATATGTTGGACATGAGAAGAGATAACCGAATAGCAAAGCCAAGCCCTCATATGTTGGACATGAGAACAGATAATAACTGAATAGCAAAGCAGGCCCTCATATGTTGGACATGAGAAGAGATAACCGAATAGCAAAGCAGGCCCTCATATGTTGGACATGAGAAGAGATAACCGAATAGCAAAGCAGGCCCTCATATGTTGGACATGAGAAGAGATAACCGAATAGCAAAGCAGGCCCTCATATGTTGGACATGAGAAGAGATAACCGAATAGCAAAGCAGGCCCTCATATGTTGGACATGAGAAGAGATAACCGAATAGCAAAGCAGGCCCTCATATGTTGGACATGAGAAGAGATAACCGAATAGCAAAGCAGGCCCTCATGTGGGAAACAACAGGTAAGAGGAAGAGAGGAAGACTCAGGGAGGCACTGAGAAGAGATAACCGAATAGCAAAGCAGGCCCTCATGTGGGAAACAACAGGTAAGAGGAAGAGAGGAAGACTCAGGGAGGCACTGAGAAGAGATAACCGAATAGCAAAGCAGGCCCTCATGTGGGAAACAACAGGTAAAAGGAAAAGAGGAAGACTCAGGGAGGCACTGAGAAGAGATAACCGAATAGCAAAGCAAGCCCTCATGTGGGAAACAACAGGTAAGAGAAAAAGAGGAAGACCCAGAGAGACACTGAGAAGAGATAATAACCGAATAGCAAAGCAGGCCCTCATGTGGGAAACAACAGGTAAGAGGAAAAAAGGAAGACCCAGAGAGACACTGAGAAGAGATAATAACCGAATAGCAAAGCAGGCCCTCATGTGGGAAACAACAGGTAAGAGGAAAAGAGGAAGACCCAGAGAGACACTGAGAAGAGATAATAACTGAATAGCAAAGCAGGCCCTCATATGGGAAACAACAGGTAAGAGGAAAAGAGGAAGACCCAGAGAGACACTGAGAAGAACATTGATGAGAAGAGATAATAACTGAATAGCAAAGCAAGCCCTCATATGTTGGACATGAGAAGAGATAATAACTGAATAGCAAAGCAGGCCCTCATATGTTGGACATGAGAAGAGATAATAACTGAATAGCAAAGCAGGCCCTCATATGTTGGACATGAGAAGAGATAATAACTGAATAGCAAAGCAGGCCCTCATATGTTGGAGATGAGAAGAGATAATAACTGAATAGCAAAGCCAAGCCCTCATATGTTGGAGATGAGAAGAGATAATAACTGAATAGCAAAGCAGGCCCTCATATGTTGGACATGAGAAGAGATAACCGAATAGCAAAGCCAAGCCCTCATATGTTGGACATGAGAACAGATAATAACTGAATAGCAAAGCAGGCCCTCATATGTTGGACATGAGAAGAGATAACCGAATAGCAAAGCAGGCCCTCATATGTTGGACATGAGAAGAGATAACCGAATAGCAAAGCAGGCCCTCATATGTTGGACATGAGAAGAGATAACCGAATAGCAAAGCAGGCCCTCATATGTTGGACATGAGAAGAGATAACCGAATAGCAAAGCAGGCCCTCATATGTTGGACATGAGAAGAGATAACCGAATAGCAAAGCAGGCCCTCATATGTTGGACATGAGAAGAGATAACCGAATAGCAAAGCAGGCCCTCATGTGGGAAACAACAGGTAAGAGGAAGAGAGGAAGACTCAGGGAGGCACTGAGAAGAGATAACCGAATAGCAAAGCAGGCCCTCATGTGGGAAACAACAGGTAAGAGGAAGAGAGGAAGACTCAGGGAGGCACTGAGAAGAGATAACCGAATAGCAAAGCAAGCCCTCATGTGGGAAACAACAGGTAAGAGGAAGAGAGGAAGACTCAGGGAGGCACTGAGAAGAGATAACTGAATAGCAAAGCAAGCCCTCATGTGGGAAACAACAGGTAAGAGGAAGAGAGGAAGACTCAGGGAGGCACTGAGAAGATATAACCGAATAGCAAAGCAAGCCCTCATGTGGGAAACAACAGGTAAGAGGAAAAGAGGAAGACCCAGAGAGACACTGAGAAGAGATAATAACTGAATAGCAAAGCAGGCCCTCAAGTGGGAAACAACAGGTAAGAGGAAAAAAGGAAGACCCAGAGAGACACTGAGAAGAGATAATAACCGAATAGCAAAGCAGGCCCTCATGTGGGAAACAACAGGTAAGAGGAAAAGAGGAAGACCCAGAGAGACACTGAGAAGAGATAATAACTGAATAGCAAAGCAGGCCCTCATGTGGGAAACAACAGGTAAGAGGAAGAGAGGAAGACTCAGGGAGGCACTGAGAAGAGATAACCGAATAGCAAAGCAGGCCCTCATGTGGGAAACAACAGGTAAGAGGAAGAGAGGAAGACTCAGGGAGGCACTGAGAAGAGATAACCGAATAGCAAAGCAGGCCCTCATGTGGGAAACAACAGGTAAGAGGAATACCCAGAGAGACACTGAGAAGAACATTGATGCGAGAGACAAGAGCAGCAGGATTTGGCTCCCTCAATGAGATAGAGCTGCTTGCACAGAACAGAGACAAATGGCGAGATTTGATAAAATATCTTTAAAAGAATTGAAAACTGCTAGAACAAAAATTCAGATAAGAGAAGCAGTATCTTGGTCTACGCTTTATGGGCCGGCTACGGCTCCAAAGATCAATAGTTAGATAGATAGAATACAATGCTACACCAGCATGTGAAATCCATTGTGTCAAAATATTATCAAATTCAGATCAACTAAACTATCACTACTTTTCTTTCGCAAAAGCCTCATTTCTACATTATATAAACAATGTTTTTTTATGAAAAATATTTGACTTAAATGGGTCAATTACTAACTAAACTGTGCATTACAGCTGCTGTCCTAAGCATTTTGGCATGTTCCTTGCTTTCACTAACCATTTATGAATAAAAAATCATTAGGTATCATTAACAAATACACAGTGAACCCAGATGGTACTAATCATCCATGACTTATAATTCCTGAGTTAATATATTGTTGATTAATGACTTATAAAGCCTGAATTAACATAGCCATATTGTTGATTAATGACTTATAATGCCTGAATTAACATAGCCATATTATTGATTAATGACTTTTAATGCCTGACTTAACATAACTATATTGTTGATTAATGACATATAATGCCTGAGTTAACATAACTATAATGTTGATTAATGACTTATAATGCCTGAGTTAACATAACTATATTGTTGATTAATGACTTATAATGCCTGAGTTAACATAACTATAATGTTGATTAATGACTTATAATGCCTGAGTTAACATAACTATATTGTTGATTAATGACTTATAATGCCTGAGTTAATATAGCCATATTGTTGATTAATGACTTATAATGCCTGGGTTAACATTATATTGTTTGATTAATGACTTATAATGCCTGAGTTAACATAGCTATATTGTTGATTAATGACTTATAATGCCTGAGTTAGCATAACTATATTGTTGATTAATGACTTATAATGCCTGGGTTAACATAACTATATTGTTGATTAATGACTTATAATGCTTCAGTTAACATAACTATCATCATCATCATTGAGTGCCATCTCCGCAACGAAGGTTGGCTACCATGGAGCGCCATTTTACTCTATCTCTTGCTTTGATGGTGCAGGTTGTCATCGGTTGATTTGTCCATCTTTTGATGTTACTCGTCCATGTTAATCTTGGTCTGCCTCTGCCTCTTTTACCTTGTATTTTCCCCTCCACTATCACTACTTTTCTTTCGCAAAAGCCTCATTTCTACATTATATAAACAATGTTTTTTTATGAAAAATATTTGACTTAAATGGGTCAATTACTAACTAAACTGTGCATTACAGCTGCTGTCCTAAGCATTTTGGCATGTTCCTTGCTTTCACTAACCATTTATGAATAAAAAATCATTAGGTATCATTAACAAATACACAGTGAACCCAGATGGTACTAATCATCCATGACTTATAATTCCTGAGTTAATATATTGTTGATTAATGACTTATAAAGCCTGAATTAACATAGCCATATTGTTGATTAATGACTTATAATGCCTGAATTAACATAGCCATATTATTGATTAATGACTTTTAATGCCTGACTTAACATAACTATATTGTTGATTAATGACATATAATGCCTGAGTTAACATAACTATAATGTTGATTAATGACTTATAATGCCTGAGTTAACATAACTATATTGTTGATTAATGACTTATAATGCCTGAGTTAATATAGCCATATTGTTGATTAATGACTTATAATGCCTGGGTTAACATTATATTGTTTGATTAATGACTTATAATGCCTGAGTTAACATAGCTATATTGTTGATTAATGACTTATAATGCCTGAGTTAGCATAACTATATTGTTGATTAATGACTTATAATGCCTGGGTTAACATAACTATATTGTTGATTAATGACTTATAATGCTTCAGTTAACATAACTATCATCATCATCATTGAGTGCCATCTCCGCAACGAAGGTTGGCTACCATGGAGCGCCATTTTACTCTATCTCTTGCTTTGATGGTGCAGGTTGTCATCGTTGATTTGTCCATCTTTTGATGTTACTCGTCCATGTTAATCTTGGTCTGCCTCTGCCTCTTTTACCTTGTATTTTCCCCTCCAGGATCACTTTCAGTAGGCTGTTGTGTCTTTTAACATGGCCTAAGAATCGCATTTGTCTTGTTCTAATTGTGTTCAGAAGTTCTCTTTTCATTTTTAGTTGTTTTAAGACTTTGTCGTTTGTTTTCTTTTCCTTCCATCCAATTCTACCTATTCTTCTATATATCCACATTTCAAAGGCTTCAATTCTCTGTTCTGTTTTCTTGTCTAATGTCCATGTTTCAGCACCATATAGGAATATTGAGAAGATGTAACATTTTGCTATTCTTAGTTTTAGCTCTGGTGTTATTTGTTTTGATGTTAGTATGTCCTTCATGACATTAAAATTACTTTTTGCCATTCCTATTTTTTTGTTTATTTCAGTTGTACATTTTCCATCACTGGTTATAGTATGTCACATACATAACTATATTGTTGATTAATGACTTATAATGCTTCAGTTAACATAACTATATTGTTGATTAATGACTTATAATGCCTGAGTTAACATAGCTATATTGTTGATTAATGACTTATAATGCCTGAGTTAACATAACTATATTGTTGATTAAAATTAATGACTTATAATGCCTGAATTAACATAGCCATATTGTTGATTAATGACTTATAATGCCTGAGTTAACATAACTATATTGTTGATTAATATTAATGACTTATAATGCCTGAATTAACATAGCCATATTGTAGATTAATGACTTATAATCAACTTATAATGCTTCAGTTAACCTAGATCATATCATATAGTTATACCTGAAATGTTTTTAGCTGCAGTGGACAGGTAGGAGAAAAAGAGGAAGACCCAGAGAGAAACTGAGAAGTACATTGATGAGAGAGGCAAGAGCAGCAGGACCTAACTTGTGCAAACGAATGGCATTGGCAAGGATCATTTTGAATCTATGAAGTGGGCTCATTTTGTGTTTAACTCAAAAGCATATGTGCTTTTTAACCAAAGACCTTTTTTTTGGGGACTCAAGGAAGATATCCCCGATGGAAGAATAAATTGTACTATTAGTCCCATAAATGATTCGCTTCCAGAGGTTTATGATGTAATTGGTCAGGATTGTGTAGCAGCAGCAGCTTTATAGCGAACACAGAAAACATCATATGATTGTGCTGTTCTGAAACAGCTATGCCATGCTACCCTAGAATTGCCTTTAATGGGATTACTGTGACCACAAACCACTCTCCATGTGTGTGCCACATATTTACACCCCAGAAAGAAATACTGAATATAACAACATCATATGCCGTCTGTGATATTAATGACCACAGACCAGGAGCCTCCTGTATGATTGATACAACTGTTGCACCAAGCACTTCATCAGCAGAGCCAGATCTATGGAATGTTAATCTGACATTGTTCTTGAATGATGTCCAAGTTAATGAGACATCAGAATCGTGTGGCAGCAGCTACAAGACGGGAGCAGAGAACATCATCAAGTTCTGCTGCTATAAAGGAGACTTGCCTTGCTATCCCAGAATTGCCTTAAATGGGATCACTGTAGTTGAAAACTTCTCCTCTTGTGTAAACTACACATTCACATCTAAGAGAGAATCAGTGAAGGTCACAAAATCATATTCTCTGTGGTTTTACTAACTACAGGTCAGGTGGCTTCTGTTGGATTGGAAATTATAACTTACCACCACTGTGTGTCTATATGTTTGGAATTGGAGTCATCAATGATGGCCTAACATCATCAAGTGCTACGACGATCATCATTTTCGGGAGGACGCGAACTTCCATGGTATATGGTGGATAGGCGGCAGGAACCATTGGAGGCTATGTCTGAAAAGTGTTCCTTCCTGCAGTTTCCTCATATTCCAAGTCCGGCTTGTTGCAGGAGCTACTGAGTTAAGTGCTCTGTGCACACCGTGAGCTGTGTGTCTCATCCGTTTTGATCCTGCTTCGATATCCCGCTTGTTTACGATGAATGATGATATCGTATGACAGGGAACAGTTGGCTGTGTTCACTTTCTGCGCGGTTTCGCCTTATGTCTTTTGGCGTGTGCTGAGACTGCTACGATGGGGACTACAGTTACCTTTCTTTGTTTGGGAGATGAGTTAGTAATTCGGATGATTCCACTGGCACGGGCGGTTGAGCAATTATGGATTTTAATTCGTTTGCAGTGATACCGAGGCCTTCCATAACCAATAACCAAGAGCAGCAGGATTCGGCTCCCTCAATGACTCAGACTCAATGAGATAGAGTTGCTTGCACAGAACAGAGACAAATGGCGAGATTTGATAAAATATCTTTAAAAGAATTGAAAACTGCTAGAACAGAAATTCAGATAAGAGAAGGAGTATCTTGGTCTACGCCTTATGTATGGGCCGGCTACAGCTCGAAAGGTCAATAGATAGACAGACTACACTACAGTGGCGAGTGAGTAATATAATATAATTTTTATATGACAATAAACACAAATTTGAAACACTAAATAGTAGGTCGCATGAAAATGAAATCGGTAATTTCCTAGTTTGATCAGATATATTATTTCAGTTGGAAGAGTGATGTCCCCTAAAATATGTCTGCCAAAATACAGTGGTTCTACGCATTCTTGGCGTTGGGGTCATTACGCTGGCATGTAATCATTTCGGAGTATCTGTTGATTGGGCGTTGGGTCCAGGGTTAGGTTTAGCTTTAGTGTTAAATATTTATAAATATATTATAACGCGTGACAAAAACGACGCCACTCGGCCTAATTATGATCTTCTGATCGAAGGGAATTGTGCGGTTGATTACCAATCGCCGTAATTTACTGCCAAATGTTGGAAGATTGTCAAACTTTGGCTATTAATTAACGGATAATAACTCAGAACTGCTTAGCTGGTTTTTAAATATTAGACAAACTAGCCTATATATATATATAGGCGGATAATTAGTAAGAAGAAGCATAAGAAAGGATAGGGGTTCAGCCAATTATTAATTAACATCTCGATTTGGACGCAGACGCTGACCCGAACGCCAGTGTGAGTGACACATGCCAGCGTAATGACCCCAACGCCAAGAATGCGTAGAACCACTGTATTTTGGCAGACATATTTTAGGGGACATCACTCTTCCAAACTGAAATAATATATCTAATCAAACTAGGAAATTACCATGAAATCTTCTGTTTACAAAATATGAATAGAATGAATAATTATTATTATTATTAGCACGTACGAACCGTTATTTAACGCATCCAGTTACTGATATGAAACGATCATTTATAACATGTATATTTTAAAAAAAGTAATAAAAGTCAACAAAATCTCAACACGGAAATAATCAACAAGACAATGAATCAATGATTGCTGTGTGTTACTTTCATTAGCGGCGAAAATGAAAGCAGATCCAATTTCCTTGAATATTTTTTCATTGAAATCAAAACTGAAAGTAGCTGGTCCAAGTCGCGAAGAGAAATGAGAAGTGTAGGTCAAAATCCTGAATCTCATCGTTCTTATCACCAGCGAGAAAGTGGTTTTATTTATTTTTTTTGGATGGCAGTTGCGGCTGATAAAAGCTTTAGTCTGAGGTTGAACGGATCGTGTCTCGCCAAGAAGTATGTAAAACCAGCAAGACAATAACAAAATATTACAACACTTTCAGGAATACGTCACGGCCATTAACTTAACAGAGTAAACATTTTTATTTGGAAATTCATGAATCAAGTTATCGAACTTTCTCATCTCGGCTAGTTAATAGTTTTTGTATTTCTGTTGAGCCGAATGTATAAATAAGTGGAGGCGAGATGTGTGGCAAATCTGCAATAGGACACAACTAACAACACTGATGGTCAAATAGAATGATTGCATCAGAATATTCGTCTTCAACCACGCCCTGGGTACCTGCATGAAGTACAGAGAAAAAGGAGGTTTCTCTTCACATAAAGAGACCCAACTAAATGTCACTACGCGCTCACAATATCTGACTGGACTCAAGGAAGACCACAAGTTGGGTGGATAGACAATACAAATACAAGAGAAATCTTGCAGCAGCACAGCCTAACGAAAGCTTTCTGGGATTAAAAAAAAAAAGATTCGTCCCAGTTGGCGCTGGCCTAACACAATTACTTCAGGATAGGAAACTGTAGCTCCCAACAAGGTACCACAGCATACATGGATAAGAAGACCAACCCGATAATTTATCAATGCAAAGAAAATGTCGCGGATAATTATTATCTTGAAAATAAATATGCCTCTAACAAACCAAGAAGAAATTATAGAAAAGTACAGCTCGGAAGAACTAGAAAAATGTCCAAAAAGTACACATAGAATATGTAAAAAAAAAAAATCACAGAATAGACGACGCAAGCCAGAAGCGATGTCAACAAGTCAGACTCAGTAACAAGATCAACTTCCTGAGCTGGTCAACACACATAAAGCAGATGAAACGAACAGTGACAATCATATTTTCATTTACAGAGTATATTAGGATTTCCTCCACGATTTAAGGCATTTGGGAATATGTTGTTAGTGTCCACATGTTTCACATGCTAATGGCACATCTTATTGTGGTCGGCATTAAACCAGGCCGTCCTACTTTCCACAGAAATACATTGCTGGTCCTCCACCAGAGGCTCGTGAACCCCGAATCTGTATCGGGTCGACAACTGACGTCATCGTGGAGCTGTACCCTCTCATCAGTAGCGAGTGCATTTCCAAGGAATAATTAGACATTTCTGCAGAAACACGAACGATGGAGCTTAACAGCGACCTTCCAACTGACGAAGATTTAACAATTCTGCCTCATTACTGATATAAAAGACACAGTATTGCAGTACCTCTAGGTTGGACTAGTAGTTTCCCAGCATAGCCTGGGACTAGATGAACTCCAACGTCACCAGTAAAAGCCGAAAATGTTTAGAAAGCCATTACGACCAGCCACACCCAATAAGTAAAAGGGCACCCTACCAGCGTCAACTTGTGGCATTACGTCAACAGTAATATCAGAAACACTAACACAAATTCTCTAGCTATGTTCTGTTACTTGATGTTATCTGTACTTCCACCTTTATAGTAACCCTCGACTGTGACGTCAGTGCACGTGTTGTCAACAGAAGTTAGCTATTGAATCTTGTACTCAGTACGGCTACTTACATCAGACATAAGATAACAGCAAACTTCGTCTGTAGCCATTTCCGTGCGCTAAATCCGTCCATCGTGTTCAAGGCTTAGTGCGTGCCGTAATAACAGATGGGTGCCGGAGATGGGTAGGCTATGTTATTTGTTACTATAGGATTCCGGAAGGAAGGAAAATGAGCAACTTGACAGAGAACACTGGATAAGATGCACAGAATGAGCTAGACTTAGGGGACTCGGCGAAGAATGATGACGGAGAAGGTAAAATGGAAAGATTTGGTAATTCATTACCGTGACACAATGCCTCAAGTTGTATCAGTCAATCCCCGGTCGGGCTCTGGTCATTGACAACGCAAGTGCAATCAGAAAAAATGAACTAGTCAGAGTGAGATTTATTATTGAGACGATGACTGCCATTTAGCTGAAGCTATGAGGAAAGAACAATATTCAATTGAATTCAAATTAGACTCAGCTATCATACAGTAGATATGTATGTTGTTTACGTCATCCACAGAGAAAAGACATCGCACTTATACTGAAGTATACTTATGCTGTAATTGTATTAATGGTCGGCTCTGCAAATATGCTAATTTGGCTGTGATAGCTTTGCTGCTGATACACAGAACTAATTATCGAATAATTAACTATTTCTCTTCATCTATTACCTAGCTCTATATTACTTTGTACACGTTCTTGCTGTTCAGTTTCTTCGATCAGCTTTGTATTTGTTGTGTTCAGCCAGAATCATAAACAATGGGCAGATAGGGAGTGAATACAAACAGCGGAAGTTCGCTACACATGGAAACACAAACAAACAAAACTAATGATTATTAAATACGTTAACCGTCTAACAACAACATAATTGAAGAGAAACATATTAAAAACATAATAAAATTAAACAAATACAGCAACTGTTGAATTCAGCAAGTGAAATGCATTGTTGGAAATTGTAGTAGAAGTTTTAGTTACAAGCAGACTAGAAAGGGATCAACGGAAGTGGGTTCCGACATAAACATTGAAGGATATGACATTTGGTATAATAACAGCAGCAGCTGGCGTGAAGATAGTTGATACCCGATACGAGTGGTCGTGGCAATGAACTTATATGAACTGATAATACAAATCTAATAACATGGGCCTAAGTGTTCTTAGTTCTTACCTGTTTGTTTTTAAACACAGCTTTAAGTGTCAGGTCAAGTATGACCCACTAATAAGTCAACACTTACGTGTTATGGGTGGTATATTAATTATCGGGAATTACTTTTATGACACCAAATAATATGAGGAATTTCTAAATCTATTTCTGTTTAAACGTGACGTGGTTATTAAAATAAGAAGTAAAGAATAGTGACACTGTGACCTTCCAGGCAAGTCGTAAGAGGCGACTAAGGAGGTTGATCGATGGCTTGACAAGCTGTCATTGTAAAAAGTATTGTTACGGAAACAGAGCCATAGATTTTAGAAGCAGTGATTTCTGCCATATATGTACGATATGTGCCATTTTGGCCCGCAAGGTTTCTGTTTTTGAGATTGTAGTTCTGCCCTATGTGCCGTCTTCGGCTCGAAAGGACAGTAGATAGATAGATAGATAGATAGATAGATAGATAGATAGATAGATAGATAGATAGATAGATAGATAGATAGATAGATAGATAGATAGATAGATAGATAGATAGATAGATAGATAGATAGATAGATAGATAGATAGATAGATAGATAGATAGATAGATAGATAGATAGATAGATAGATAGATAGATAGATAGATAGATAGATAGATAGATAGATAGATAGATAGATAGATAGATAGATAGATAGATAGATAGATAGATAGATAGATAGATAGATAGATAGATAGATAGATAGATAGATAGATAGATAGATAGATAGATAGATAGATAGATAGATAGATAGAAAGAAATCACGAGGGCGCGATGAAGATTTAAACATGACAGAATGTTGCATTAATGTCTCGCACGAGCGGTGATCAAAATGCAACAAGAAATTACATAAACTTTCCTTATTGTTGTTGTTGCGTTCGCCAGCTTTCAACTCTTACGAAGTCCCTAGAGACTAGGAACTGAATTTTGCGTGTTAATCCATTTTTCCCTGGCAGCCGTGTGCACAGGGGTCCCTCGCCGCACAGGCAGATAACTTCGGAGGTACTCATGTTTTTTCCGTCGATGAGTAACTGACGTTTCAAGCCGGGTCTCGCTGCTGAGACCAGGATTGGTTGCCGTAGAGAGAAATCATAAATAAAAATCCCAAACTTTCCTTATTATGAACATAACTTTGGTAAATGGAGTGCTTTTAATATTATTAATTCATTTTTTTTAAATAATAAAAAATATCTCTACTAAAATGTCAAGCAGTGATTGTGCAGCAAATCATTGGGAGTAGACACCAACGTTGGTCAGAGCGCCACACAAAAGTTCTCTTCTTGACAAGTATAGCTTGCATAACGAAATGGACAGCAAAGGATGTTCTCTAACACGTTTCTTCTTCTCCTTCCTCTTCTTCTTCTCCTTCCTCTTCTTCTACTTCTTCTTCTCCTTCCTCTTCTTCTTCTCCTTCCTCTTCTTCTACTTCTTCTTTTTCAGCGTTCATTCGTGAAGTGGCCGTGGATGCGATGTGAGCTGCTCAGTGGTTGTTAATGAACTGGACTACAAAGGACGAGAGGTTGTGTTCGATCCTGATCGACGACTTCCTGGTTCACCCAGCCTTAAATGGGTACCGGGTTTTTTTCTGGGAAAGTAAAGCGGCGCGGGCATAATATCGACCAGATTACACCAAAAATCATGTGCTGAAGGTCTGTACAAATGATGGTCACTAACATCATGTTCCCTATACGCCACTTGGCGTGACGGGGCACTTTAATTCACAAAGCATTGGTTTCTGCTCTAACACGGTGCAAAGATTATATCGTGATGTTCGTGCCGCCTCCACTGATTGTAACATTCGAAACAATCAGCACTCTCTCTCTCTCTCTCTCTCGCTCTCTCTCTCTCTCGCTCTCTCTCTCTCTCTCTCTCTCTTGTCCAGTAATCCTCTGCATCGATCCTTAGCAAACGCACACTATATGTTGAGAGTGAGAGCTATGATCTACAATCAATACCGCAACACTTTATATATAAAGACAGATGGATGGACGGGCGGGCGGATAGATATATAGACAGGTAGACGGACGGACAGACAGACAGATCGACAAAGAGACAGATGAACAGATAGACGGACGGACAGACAGACGGAGAGACAGACGGACAGATAGAGGGACAAACAGATAGAGAGATATCATCGTTGTGATTGACAAGAACCTTTAGCGATCGATCCCAATTCGTGATCCTTCCAGAGCCGTTAAAAGGCACATAGAGCTCGTCGAGTCTCCCGCCAATTCTCTCTATTCTGGGTGTGCTGTTTGATTATAGAGAGTGAATCTATGCCTGCCAACCTTGCCGCTTTGTTATTTTCTGAGTTTCTCGAAGTCGTCCTCTTTTCCTCTGACCTGATGTTTCACACTTGAGAGCTGATTAGTAATTCTCTGGCCATTTCTTCTAAATACATGCATGGCATATGTCCATCTTTTTCAATCACAACGATTATATCTCTCTGATCGAGTAGACGAGATAAATAGTTGCATGGCTATTTCTCTTACTTCAGCATTTGTCTTGAATTTCATTACCGGTTGGCGTAGGCGATCATGTCCTTCCTCAATCTTCTATCTACAGTGCATCGCATCAGTTCTGTTGTTGACTGTTTTCCAAGCCATGACACCAAGCTGTCCCGTATTTTCACTCTTTGTCGTCCACGATCTCTCTTGCCTTTTATTTTGCCAGTTGTAACAAAGGATCCCAGCTTTCCTCTTCTCATGATGTGCTCTGATGTTATTATTGTGGCCAAGTATTTGACGCGTTGCGCTTCTTTAAGATGTCTCCTGTTTATTGTTATGCTGCATGATGGTGATAATTGTTTCTTCGATATGACCATTACTTCTGTTTTCTTATCGCAGTACATCCCCCATAAATCACATGAAGTCCGGGGGAAAGGGAGGGGGGGGGGTGCGCTAATCAGAAACCTTTTTATCGTTCTGGTTGAAACAATTAACAAAGTTATAGTGAACTTGCTCTCTGAATTTAAGAAGTATAATAACAGCGAGGAAGAATGCTGTAGACCCCATCACCTCTACGGCTACTAATGAGGAGTGTAGTAACAGCGAGGAAGAATGCTGTAGACCCCATCACCTCTACGGCTACTAATGAGGAGTGTAATAACAGCGAGGAAGAATGCTGTAGACCCCATCACCTCTACGGCTACTAATGAGGAGTGTAATGACAGCGAGGAAGAATGCTGTAGACCCCATCACCTCTGCGGCTACTAATGAGGAGTATAATAACAGCGAGTCTCTCTCTCTCTCACTCTCACTCTCTCCGATCAAGACTCAGAGTAGGATTCCAGACTCTCTCAAGAAGTCAGCTGTCTGTTTAAGCGAATCGATTACCCCATATAGTTTCTCTTCCAGTGAGGTGGGCGTAGACCACATTGCTCTTCTCAGGCCTGTGTACTGGGGCAATCCTGTAGAACATGTTTTGTAGTCATATTGTCCAGTGTACAGTGGCATAGTCTGGTTGTACCTATTTTGAATTTGGTGAACATGTGATTTCTCATTCTATTATGGCCAGTGCGTAGGCGAAGTATGATGACTTGATCCCTCCTTGATAGTTGGTGGTATCCGTCACTCTCGTTATGCTTTGGGTGTTCTCGTTTCCATTTTTCATGGAACTGACCCTTGAGGATGGATTTGGCTTCATCATAACTGAGCGGATGGTTCTCTTGTGGTAATCTCCCTCCCTCTTTAGCTAATTTGTCTACGCGTTCGTTCCCGTGTATATTACAGTGTGATGGTATCCACTGAATGACTGCTCTCTGGAAGTTATTGCATAGTTAGTCCAGGGTTGTTCTCAAGTCATCTAGTTCATTGTTCTTAGGGCTTTTTAAAGCTGATAATATTGACAGTGCATCAGTCAGAATCACCAATTTATTGTGCATGTTATTTGTGTGTTGAGTAGCCAGTGTTGCAGCATCCCTGATGGCCTCAGTTTCTGCTTTAAAGTTGTTTGAGAATTTTCCAGTAGCTATTGACTTGGTGATCTCGTCCTGATTATTCAGCGTCAAGAACACCACCCCCACCCCACCCCCTCCCCCTCCATTTCTGGTGGCATTTGTAGCAGAGCCATCTGTGTATATGTGGGACCAAGAGTTCTGTTGGTAGGTATCGTATATTTGTTTTTCTGCTACGTGTTTTCTTTCTGTGTCTGATTGGACGCCTTTTTCATGATTCCTGCTATATTTTCCATAAGTTCTGGTATTTTATGCTTTCCATGAGGAGACATATCAGATGGGCCCAAGGGTTCCGATATTGTTTGGGAAAGTACTGGGTCTCCAGTAGTTAGTTCATTGGCAATTGCAGCGAAGTTGCTCCTCTTTAGTCGTACAATTCCGGAACCAGATATTCTTTGGTGCATGGGGTGGCTAAGGAGCCTTCTATATTTCTCCGCTTGTTGCAATACTTTAGTGACCCGTCTGTCATCTAAGGATTGTAAACCTATTACTGTTTCTAGAGTGTTGATAGGTGTAGATTTCATAGCACCAGTGATGATACGGGCAGCTTGGTTCTGTGTTCTGTTAATTTTGCTAAGGTGTAATTTGGAAGCCATAGCCCAGGCTGTGACTCCATACTCTAGAACTGATCTGACTCTTCCTACCTATAGTCTTTTCAAAATATTACTGTCTGCCCCCCAGTCCGTTCCTGCCAATTTCTTCATAATATTTGTTCGCTTTCTGGTTTTTTTCCTTACTCTGTCTATCTGATTTTTCCAAGTCATTCTGCGATTCATGGTGACGCCAAGATATGTTGGGTTTTGTTCAATAGGGAGTGTACGGTCTTTTATCTTCAAGTTTGCGGAGATTGTGTTTCTCGATAGGCTGAAAATTGTATATGTAGTTTTTTTTTTCCGTTGATTGGTAAGAACCAGGTGTTCGTCCATTTTTCAAGTTCACCTAGGGCATCTTGCATCCTGGGTCCAGCCACCGACATACTTTCCTCACGAGCCCATAACGCCAGATTATTTGCGTATATTGCTGAGTGTATTCTGGGTGGAATGTCCATTACGATGTCATTTATGAAAATTAAAAAGAGTAAAGGTAAAGTACGAGACTTGAACCGGCGTCTTAGCACGCGAGTTTACACCCATATGTGCTCGACCGCCTATCCAGAAATGTTCGGAGATTTCTGTATAGTGTAGCCTCAAGCATCGAAACTCAGATGCGAAGCGACATTCCTCACCTTCCCAGTGTAATACCCTGGTACCCATTTCTGCCAACGGCTGGGTCGACCGTGGGGGTATTTTTTTTTTCCAACCACGAGTACAACTCACACTGCTCCCAGCGGGAATCGAACACGGGTTGTCCGAACGTCGGTAGTCCAGTCGGGTGGTTTTCCCAACTAGGCTATCGAGGCCACCCTAAAAAGAGTGTTTGGGACAAGAATCCGCCTTGTGGGACACCTTGTTCGATATAGACCTTCTTACTTAGTTGACCTTGAACTTGTTCTCTGGCCGTTCTATCCTGAACGTATTGAGAGACCCAATTGAATAAACGACCCTGGATGCCAAGTCTAAAAAGCTTTTTCTTTAAATAACAGCGAGTAAGAATGCTGTAGACACCATCACATGTACGGCTACTAATGAGGAGTGTAATAATTCCCACCCCTACGACATAATAAGCCTCATGTTTTCATTAAGCTATCTCTTCAGCTGTTTATACATTTTGTTATAGACTTCCCACCAAATCGCCATCTTAAAACGTCTTGTATCTTTATCTCTGCCTTTCTCTATCTCTTCTTCCCTCAGTTTTCCAGCTGTCACATGATATTCCAGTTGTTCCCTTCTCGTTACGTGGTCACAACAATGATGATTACTTCCGTCTATTGTTAAAAATAAACTTTCTTTTTGCTTTGCCCTCTTTTAGAAGGCCCTCATTCATATTTTTACTTGACCTTGACATTCTCAACATTCTTCTCTTAAACCATATTTCTGCGGCTTCTAACGTCTGTCGTCTGATTGTCCATGATTCGTTCCCATACATCAAGGCTGACTCCACACAACTCAGAAGAGCTCTTTTTATTTTTTTTTAACCACAGCAACTTGTATTTAGTCGCTGCCAAGTCAGATTGGAGACTATTTGCATAATGATTAGTTGGTGTTATCAAGAAGTTAGTGTCACCAATAATCTTGTCACTGGTATTATCACAAATTCCTTCAATGTTATGTTTAGGAATTCCTTGGTTGGTTACCGGAAATTCCTAGGGTAATGTTATTGGGAATTCCTAAGCTGGTGTTATCGGGAATTCCTTTGGTGACATTGGGAATTCCTTTGGTGACATCGGGAATTCCTTTGGTGACATTGGGAATTCCTTTTCTGACAACTCATAAATATCGGATTTTTGTAATCGGTTTCTGTGAAACACAGGAACTGACAACTTTACTGATAAGGTTGAGAAGTAAGCCATAGAACTCAATACCGACAGGATTGTCATTTTGACTTTTAAAAGCCAAATCTAAAATGTAATTCAGATTTGTTAATGTTGCCGTCAGATAATTTTCTCTTCTGTTGTTTTTTTTTTTTTTTACTTAAAAAAAATTAATTAAACATTGTCCTCTTTGAAAATAATATTCTCGGAAGCTCTACTTTGTATTAAACTGACAGCAACTTAACAGCGTCAGGAATGAGACAATCAGGATGAGGGATGAAACAATAAGGATCAGGAATGAGACAATAAGGATCAGGAATGAGACAATGGATGTTACTGATGATTAGCAATATATATATATATATATAATAATAAACTTCATAACAAGCAAAAAATATGGACTAGAAATGAATATCAAAAAGACTAAAACTATGATCATAAACAAAGAAAATTCTCAAGACCTACAATTAAATATCACAGTTGAGGGAATACATCTGGAGACAGTCCAGAGCTACAACTACCTGGGACATACTATAACCAATGATGGAAAATGTAAAATTGAAATAAACAAAAGAATAGGTAGAATTGGATGGAAACAAAAGATAACAAACGATGAAGTTTTAAAACAACTGAAAATAAAAAGAGAACTACTAAATACAATTAAGACAAGATAAATGAAATTTTTGGTGTCATGTTAAAAGACGCAACAGCCTACTAAAAGTAATATTGGAAGGAAAAATACAAGGTAAAAGAGGCAGAGGCAGACCAAGACTAACATGGACGAGTAACATCAAAAGATGGACAAGTCAATCTATGTCAGCCTGCACCATCAAAGCAAGAAACAGAGTAGAATGGCGATCCATGGTAGCCAACCTTCGTTGCGGAGAAGGCACGCGATGATGATGATATAATAAACTCTTTATACAGAGATTCACAGCAGGAAGGAATGTGATCATCACAAGTTTTTGCTCGTTGAACACATGTTTTGGCACTTTAGCTTCTTGACACTCTAAGAGAGGTGGGCCCGCCTGGGTCATGACTGCAAGTGTCGACCTTCTATTACCTCGAACTTGGAGACTCATACTACTATTAGCATATACTAAATACAACGTTGAAATGGTCACGTGACGCTGCTCCTGGTCAAGATGGTGTTTGATATGGCGACATAAATGATTTAGGTCACGACGAGCTGGAGGAACTGGCCAATGAATTTAATGCCAGCATTCAAAGTGGCCAGGGAGCCGCGATAGCTCAGTGGTTAGTGAACTGGACTACAAAGGACAAGGGGGTAGGGTTCGATCCCAACCGACGGCTTCCGGGTTTACCCAGCCTTAAATGGGTACCGGATTTTTTTCTGGGAAAGTAAAGCAGCACGGGCGTAATACCGACCACATTACCCCAAAAATCATGTGCTGAAGGTCTGTAAAATATAGGGTCACTAACACCATATTTCCTATACGCCACTTGGCGTGACGGGGGTACTTTACTTTTTTTTTTATTCAGAGTGGCCAGATTAAGGTGGGGTGACTACATAGGTACTTACTACCTTTGCCGAAGCCAAACAAAGACCACTCTCAGATCAGTGCCTACAGAATCATCACTTTGTAGAACACTGCAATCAAGCTACTAGAAAAAATAATTGCCTGTATACTCATGTCTGACCTTGGTCGGATACATGCATTCCCACCCGCACTCGGGGTTATAGATACACCATAGAGACATGGCTGAATCCGGTAGTCTTCATCAATGACGTCTTGGAAGGATTCCACAGACGAGAGGAGACATGTGCGATAGATCTGGAAGATGCATTCAAAGAGTACCATTTGAATACCTCATGCGCATGCTCCTCAAACTGGCGGTGCACCCCTTCCTCATTAGATGGATTGCTGCAACCCTGTTTCAGAGGAATGTGCTCTTTGCGTTGTCTCTGTCTTACATCATCATAATCATCAATACAACATGAAAATCAACATCAACAAAACAGAAGCAATGAATGTAGTAAACAAGAAACAGAACTTAAACATAACTATAGAAGGCAGACAACTAAAACAAGTAGAGGAATTCAAATACACAGGAAGTCTAGTGACAAACGACAATTCACAAATAGCAGAAATAGACTCAAGATGCAACAATGCTTGTCAAATCATTGGAAAGTTATCACCACTACGTCATCGTAATGGCTCATCGTACATCCCTAGACCGGCCGTACGCTAATCTTACGGTCTGTTGTTTGATGTGCGACGGGGATAATCTGACGACTAACTGTGTGTTTATATGTTCGGAATTGGAGTCAACAACGATGGCCTAACATCATCAAGCGATATACATTTTTTTTAAAATACGACGATCATCATTTTCAAGAGGACGTGAACTTCCCTGGTATATGGTGGATAGGCGGCGGGAACCATTGAAGGCTATGCGTGAAAAGTGTTCCTTGTTGCAGTTTCATCATATTCCAAGTCCGGCTTGTTGCAGGAGCTACCGAGTTAAGTGCTCTGTACACATCGTGAGCTGTGTGTCTCATCCGTTTTGATCATGTTTCGATATTCCAATTGTTTACGATGAATGATGATATCGTATGACAGGGAACAGTTGGCTGTGTTCACATTTTGTACGGTTTCGCCTTATGTCTTTCGGCGTATGCTGAGACTGCTACGATGGGGACTACAGTTACCTTTCTTTATTTTGAAAGAGATGAGATGGTAATTCGGATGATTCCATTGGCACTTTGGTTGAGCAATTATGGATTTTAATTCGTTTGCAGTGATACCGGGGCCTTCCATATTTATAACCTGTGCCGAGGAGAAATGTGTCAGACGAATGATAGGAAACAGCTTAAGAGATAAGATAGGAAATGAAGGACTGAGAAAAAAAGCTACTAATAATCTCCGTCAGAAAATGCATACAGAAACAACAGATAAAATGGTTTGGCCACGTGACAAGGCAGAAAGATCAAAGCACAATGCAACGAGCCTTCAATAAACGTTGCAAGAACACTAGATCCAAGGACAGACCACAAAAAGATGAATTGCTGAAATATTAGAAACACTAGGGAATTTAAAAGCAGCAGAAGCCAACAGAAAAGCAGAAGACTGCAAATTATATCTGCCCTCGACGTTGGAAGGTAAATGAGAAAGGAAAGCAGAAGAAAAAGAAGAAAAAGAAGAAAGACAAAATTAAGAGAAAATATTTTTAAATTCTCAGGAAATTGAATGTTACATTTTTGCTCATGGCTAACATTTGCTTTATTCATCCAAAATAATAATAAGAAGAAACATGTAATTAATGTCAAATTGTCAATTCATTTGTGTTAAATTAGGTAAGATTTGTTTATACTGCGATAAGCATTTCTTGATAGCTTATCTACTTATATAGTAGTAGCAGTAGTAGATTACAGAATACATATCACGTGTAGTGCCAGTACCATCACATATTCGTTATTGTATTTTATTGTTGTTTGTTGTTAAGAGCATCATCACTACACACGGGGCGAACCCATAGGTGTTCCGATATCGTACCAGAGAATCTCGAGAAAATCTTAGGAGAATCCTGGTCCACGCGCACGAACTCCATAGCAAGGTGTGAGTGGGATCCACGGTGTGAGTGGGATCCACGGCATGAGTGGGATCCACGGTGTGAGTGGGATACACGGCATGAGTGGGATCCACGGCGTGAGTGGGATCAACGGTGTGAGTGGGATCCACGGCATGAGTGGGATCCACGGCGTGAGTGGGATCCACGGTGCGGGTAGGTTCCTGCTGACAACTTTGCCCGGGCAGCGACCATATTTATGGTCTACCCTTTTCGATGTTAACTGTTAAGGGATCTTTAACGTGCGGGAATACACACGGGGCCTCCTATTTATTGCCGTTATCAGAGAGAGTTAGACATCGAATCTGACTACCCAAGAGATCAGGGGAGGTAACGTCAATAAGAAACCAGGGATTAATTTTTCCTATTTTTGAAAGATCATCACCGCTTCTGGTGGGCTCTGAACCACAGCCCTTCCTGCCCTGATGCCGAAGTCTCTAGAATAGCCAGCCCCATCAATATTTGTTATTCCTGAGAGGTTCTGTCAGCAGACACCAGGATTTTGCTCTCAGAAAAACCTCGTCGGCATTGCCATAGGAGGACACTTTCTTTGTGCGAGGAATATCATTTTAGCAGATTTGGTTAAAAAACCTTCACTGATCCGTCGAGTTAGAAAACTATTTCTGTGTTCGCCGGCACGGGGAAGTAATACTTCTTGTATAAGGAGCTGGGGAGAGTTTTATTTCACTGGCGCTGAATGTGAACATAGCCGATGTAAGACACATCATTCCGATCAAAACCAAAAATAAAGAGATGGTATAGTCTCTGTGGTAAGACATTGTTATACAAAAACATGAACGACTGAAAGTCTTGTCCAACATGACACACAGTGTGTAGCAAAAATATAAACATTGACCAGATCTTATTAATATAATAATATATTAATGTAGAGTCCCCGTTTAGCCTCCATGTCAGGGTTAAGTGAAGCCATTGGAGCAGATGTGGGAGCAGCCGACAAGTAATGCCGGTTACAGTCCACACTCCGTGATGGCAGGCAGAGGATCTCATGTATAGAGACAATGGCTGCGATCTCCAACTAGTACAGTCACTGCCAAGAGGGAAAGGGGTGGCAAACTACCTTCTTATATTGCCAAGTAAAACTATGTCCAAATACAAAGAAACAATCAACATTCACGGCACACTATGAGAAGAGGAAAGTTGGAATACTTCGTTACAAAAGGCAAAATACAGGGAAAGAGAGATCGCGGACAATAAAGAGAGATGATACTAGATAGCTTGATGCCATAGCATGGAAAGCGGCCAACAGGAGAATTGATACGATACACGGTGGATAGAAGATTGTGGAAGGACATGATCGCCTACGCCAATCGGTATGGCACATGGTGATCTTCCTCTTCTTTATTTCCTCATCTGCCTTTCAGCGTCGAGGGGAGATATAATTTGCGGTCTTTTGCTCTTTTGTTCGCCTCTACTGCTGTTATGTTTCCTAGTGCTTCTAATATTCCATCGACCCATCTTTTTCGTGCTCGACCCTTGGGCCTGGTGTTCTCACAACGTTTGTTGAAGGCTCGTTGTGTTGTGTTTTGTTCTTTCTGCCTTGTCCCGTGGCCAAACCATTTTATCTGTTGTTTCCTTATATATTCTATGGCAGGGGCTATTCCTTGCTTTTTTCTCAGTTTTTCATTTCTGATCTTATCTCTCAGACTGTTTCCTGTCATTCGTCTAACACATTTCATCTCTGTAGAGGTTATTTTCTTATTGTTCTTGCAACTAGGGTCCAGGTCTGGCATTGGTAGCACAACGTTGGGATGAGGATTGTATTGTATAGTGCTCGTTTTGCCTCCAGAGTTATTTCCTTGTTGGACAATAGTGGTGATAACTGTCCGGTGATTTGACAAGCTTTGTTGCATCTTGATTCTATCACATGGTGATGATATTGAAAATATAAATAAAATATTATGTTATAGATTTAAACTTTTGATGAAATGTGTCAATGTGTTTTCCTTACAAGGAAAAACTGCAAAACAGACTTCCACTGTGTAGTGTTGACGGTGCAGAAGAAAA
Organism: Megaustenia siamemsis; assembly: GCA_032433765.1. NCBI lineage: Eukaryota > Metazoa > Mollusca > Gastropoda > Stylommatophora > Ariophantidae > Megaustenia > Megaustenia siamemsis. The sequence goes on along the minus strand of JAVIAB010000145.1, from coordinate 32,005,441 downwards.
CAGTGTTCAAAAAGGTTCAACTTCACAATTTAATTAGCAACATACTTGTTGAAGAATGAAATTCTTTAATATAGAACAGTTGGTATTGAGAAGGGGAAACAATCCCATATTTATGTATGCACGAAGAAACTCTCAGTTATGTAACTTGCTGTCTTCATTCTGTGTGATATATATACTACATAAACATGCAGACATAGATAATATAATTACAACAAAAATTGAGTTTTAACAATTTATATTAGATTTCTTGGACTGAGTTGTACATTACACAAAATATTGCAGAAAACAACCGAAACATTTGTTATAGGATAATAATGACAAGTGAGTTTTGTCAAATGACAAAGTTTTATTGGCTGTATTGCCTCTCCATTTCTTTTCAATTTTTAAAAATTAGTGTCTTTTATTTTGTTGTTGTAGATCTTCAGTGGATTTATAATTTCAGCGTCCACATGTTGGCATGGGTATGAAACATAACAAGAATATTAAAGCAAATAAATAATGTACTGGCTCTTATGCTGTGCTCTGTAGAAAACCAATTCCACTTCACACGACAAGATGGCCGACTAGGAAAATACGATACAGGACTGGTGACATTGTTGCTGCAGTGTATATTTAAATGATTATTTCTGATCTGAATGTTCGTTTGCGAAGACAGCAGTGATCCGATCGCATTCAGCTAAAAGTCACGCGGTTTAGGGTCCAGCATGTGGACATTTCTCTTGTAGGCAACGACCATTGATTGATGTGAAACAGTAGCTAGTCCTAGCATTACGCTGGGGTAGCGTGACCTGTGATGGGAAGCAAAACTCTCCATCAGTTTGACTGCGGTTGGATTGAGTGTTTCATTGAAGTGGAGGTCTAACTTCATATCGTGAAACGTTTCTTGGGGGACGTTCACTGACTACCAATTCTACTTGGATTCAGCGCCGGCGCAATGAAATCGTCCCGCTGGCAACGACCATCAGAGACCCGGAAATATGCTCCATGTGCTACACACGTTTTTGTCACACGTTCAATAGAACGGTGAGAACCGTCAGGATGAACACTTTATTGATTGTTGGAACAGGGACATTGATAATAAGGAAATGTCCCGCACGTAAATAACCATCTTGTAGATAAATAGAATTCTGACAAAAGAAAACGTCGCCCTAGGGAGTTGCATGAGCTTTATTATGAATTTGCTTACGCCCCTTTTCAGTTGCCATGTGGTGGAGGTTTTTATTTCATCGGAAAATATGCAACATGAAGTATAGCACATCCAAAATATTACTGATAAAGATAAGTAGATCACCATTCTAGTAAAAAGTAAAGTGTCCCCGTCACGCCAAGTGACGTATAGGGAATATGGTGTTAGTGACCATAAATGTTTCAGACCCTCGGCACATGATTTTTGGGGTAATGTGGTGGGTATTACGCCCGTATCGCTTTACTTTCTCAGAAAAAAATCAATTACCCATTAAAGGCTGGGTGAACTGGAAGCCGTCGAACCCTTCCTCTTGTCCTTTGTAGTCCAGTTCACTAACCACTGAGCTATCGCGGCTCCCAGATCACCATTCTACCTACTTAATATACATGTCAATGATAGCAAAACAGGCCAAGAATCGATGCTGATTGTGGGCCTTTGTTTTACAGAGAGAAGACTCCACCGTCAATTCGAACAGATAATGTGCATATCAGATGGGGCACTAAATGTCGCCTTTACTCAAACATTGAAAGATCAAAATGGAAACAAAACAAAAAAAGTAAATTTATACTCTCGTTAACTGTTATCACTGTCAATCATATTCTTTATGTTATATAAATAAATATAACATGGAAACGTCGACACTAATGAGATCGTCTTCTTTTTCTCTGTCCTCATTTGTTTTTATTCACCTTCGAGTGAATATAGAATGTTCTTGGCAATGTTCGTTGGTTCATCTAGCACATGGTTCTTTGTTTGGCAGTAGATATTTCGCTTGTCCATCTCTTTGATGGTTTTCCACCTCCCCTTCTGCTGTTATATCTGGTTGTTAATGTTTGTTGTAGGTGCTAGGTCAAGGTCAAGTACATGACTTGAATCGGCGTCTTAGCGAGAGAGTTTTCAACAATATCTGTTTGGCCGCCTATCCAGAAGTGTTCGGAGACTTCTGGATAGTGTTGCTTCAAGCATCGAAACTCACGATGCGAGGTGGCATTCCTCACCTTCCCAGAACACTATACCCTGGTACCAATTTCTGCAGCGGCTGGGTCGACCGTGTAGGTATCTTTTTCCAAACACGAGTACAAGTTACACTGCTTCAAGCGGGAATCGTACACGGGTTGTCCGAACGTCGGTAGCCAAGTTGGGTGGTTTTCCCAACCAGGCCACCGAAGCTCCCTTGTAGCTGCTATTTTCCGGTAACCTCTGTACTTGTCTCAACCATTTCCTATCTCTGGATGAAGCTCCCTTGTAGCTGCTATTTTCCGGTAACCTCTGTACTTGTCTCAACCATTTCTTATCTCTGGACGAAGCTCCCAACTGATGTTATTCACCTCCCCCCTCTTTCGCGTTCTTACCTAATGTCTTCATCTCTTGTTGTATCTGTTGAAGACTTTTGCCGAAACGTCGTAGTTTTCTCGTTCCTCTATAAGTTTAGCTACTTAATATTATCTATGTTTATTTCCTATATTTCCTGCAGCTCTATTCGCAGCGCTGCATGATATTTAATACATTATATATTTTGTTTGCGTGCTGATCTTCTTTTCTCATTTTGTCTTTTATCTCACATTGTATCTTCATTTAAGATTTTTGAGGCATGTTAAAAGACACAGTAGTTTAATAAAAGTTAATATTGGAAGGAAAAATACAAGGTAAAGGAGGCAGACCAAGACTAACATGGACGATTAACAAACAGGATTCTGTTTTCTAATATGAGATGTTCAGGATTCTGTTTTCTAATATGAAATGTTCAGAATTATGTGTTCTAATATAAGGTGTTCAGGATTCTGTCTTCTAATATGAAATGTTCAGAATTCTGTGTTCTAATATTCATTCATTCATTAAGTGCCGTCTCCGCATCCAAGGTTGGCTACCATGGAGCGCCATTCCACTGTCTCTTGCTTTGATGGTGCAGATTGTCATAGGTTGTCCATCTTTTGATGTTTCGTCCATGTTAGTCTTGGTCTGCTTCTGCCTCTTTTACCTTGTATTTTCCCTTCCAATATTACTTTTAGTAGGCTGTTGTGTCTTTTAACATGCCCCAAAAATTCATTTGTTTTGCTCTAATTGTGTTTAGTAGTTCTCTTTTCATTTTTAGTTGTTTTAAAACTTCATCATTTGTTTTCTCTTCTTTTCATCCAATTCTACCTATTCTTCTATAAATCCAACATTTCAAAGGCTTCAATTTTCTGTTGTGTCTAATGTCCATGTTTCTGCACCACACAGGAATATTGAGAAGATGTAACATTTTCCTATTCTTTGGTTTATCCCTGGTGTTATTTGTTTTAATGTTAGTATACTTTTCATGGCATTAAAATTACTTGTTGCCATTCCTATTCTTTTGTATATTTCAGTTTTACTTGTTCCATCATTGGTTATTATATGTCCCTGGTAGTTGTAGCTCTGAATTGTCTGCGGGTCTATTCCTTCAACTTTGATATATATTTGTAGGTCTTGAGAATTTTCTTTCCTTATGATCATAGTTTTAGTCTTTTTGATTTTCATATCTAATCCATATTTTTTGCTTGTCATATTTATTTCATTAAGTAATTGTTGTAGATCTTTAGGATTTTCTGCTTGTAGTACAATATGATTAACATATCTTAGGTTATTCATTATCTTCCATTAATTTCCGGGCATCTCTGAGATGTTTTTAAAGATTTGCTCAGTGTATAGATTGAACAAGCTTGGTGATAGGATGCATCACTGTTTTACTCCTCTTTTTATATCAATGGGTGTAGAGTTCTCTTTGTTATATTTTATTATTGTTGTTTGCTCCAAGTATAAATTACATATTAGTCGTATGTCTGTGCCGTCTAGATTTATATTTTTTAGGCAGTCTATAAGTTGATTATGGTGTATTATATCAAAAGCTTTGTTGTAGTCTATGAAACAGGTATATATTGGCTTGTTTACTTCTATGTATTTTTCAATAAATGTCCTCATGCTGAATATGGCTTCGTTTGTCCCACTGATCATGAGACGTTCAGGATTCGATCTTCTAATATGAGATGTTCAGAATTCTATCTTTTAATATGAGATGTTCAGAATTCTATCTTCTAATATGAGATGTTCAGAATTCTATCTTCTAATATGACATGTTCAGGATTCCACCATGGATCGTAGTGTTTCAATTTCAAAATTGTAATTCTGCTAAAATCTTCACAAGCGTTTGAGAAGATGGACTTGACGTCTAAACCTGTAACTGAGCCTTGCCAGTTTGGCTATACATGTAGTTTTATTACCGTTGCTCTCATTTTTAAACAATTTGTTTTGATTCGTCATGTCTGAAATCATGATCAGGAACAATCGAACCTGAGTGTGTGAATTCTTGAATTGTTTTCAGCAGATTCCGTTGTTCATCTACCCTGAGTCAACTCAATTGTTTAGACGCTGATCTATATTTACTCTTCAAAAACCATCAAGTGGTTTAACATTCCTAGTTCGATTATCGTTGGTCTTTTTTAAAATTGACTTCAATCACTGACAACCACGTACGTGTCAATCAGTCCCTGGAGCATAAAGAAGTTTTTTTTTTAATTGACTTCAATCACTGACAACCACGTACGTGTCAATCAGTCCCTGGAGCATAAAGAAGTTTTTTTTTTTTATTGACTTCAATCATTGACAACCACGTACGTGTCAATCAGTCCCTGGAGCATAAAGAAGTTTTTTTTTATTGACTTCAATCATTGACAACCACGCACGTGTCAATCAGTCCCTGGAGCATAAAGAAGTTTTTTTTTAATTGACTTCAATCACTGACAACCACGTACGTGTCAATCAGTCCCTGGAGCATAAAGAAGTTTTTTTTAAATTGACTTCAATCACTGACAACCACGCACGTGTCAATCATTCCCTGGAGCATAAAGAAGTTTATTTATTGACTTCAATCACTGACAACCACGCACGTGTCAATCATTCCGTGTGCAAAAGGGGGAGGGGTAGAGAGAGTAATGGAATAAACAAAGACAAGAAAACAAGGTCAAGGAGAAAAAGGAAAAAGACATTAAAACGAAGTCACGAGAAAAAATAAGGAGACTATGGGTCGAAATTCACGTGCAAAACGTGAAAGCCATGTCCAGAAGTGAGTGGGCAGAAAGACGCATAGGAAGTCAATTTTGATTGACTGATAAGACTGAGATTTAAGAAGTAAACACAAAAGATCGAGAAGCATTTTGGTACCGACACTTGGAGAAATGTAGTCGGCAGGAGCACATATGCCCGTAGGAGACGGGCGACCATGTTGGTCGGCCCATAGAGTGGTTAACCTTAGCCTAGTAGAATTAGAAGCGCTGTAGATTAGAAAGTGAGTTAGAATAGTAGTAGGCACTTTCATTCCGACACTTGGGGAGACTGAGATGGCAGGTAGTGACGATCTAGAATAATGACACCAAGCAAGTGTAATAGAATTAGAAGAGATGTAGATTAGTACGTGAATTAGTTTAGTAAGCAGCACTATTAAGAGACAGGTAGTAGCGGTTGCCAAAAGACAGCCGAGCCGGTTGAAGTTAGATAGTATAGGACGGGCCGTTCAATGGGGAACGGTCCACATGTAGTTTAGATGCGAGTATGAATGCGTGTGAAGCCCAGAGACAAGTGTTAGGGCGATAGACTGAAGAAATTGTAAGAGTGCGCGTTAAGTGTGTGACCTGCCATATCCATTGTGTAACCAGAGTCCGATGTGACAGTATTAAAAGTCGGAACAAATTCTTATAACCAATGTGTTGTTATGTGTTACACAGTTATATTTATCTGGCGTAGCGTCAGCCCTCGGGGACGAATCATAACAGCAGCAAAGTTGTCGTGGAAACACAACGTGAAACAGTCATCTTAACAATAAACCATCACCACCATCATGCAGCATTAAAATAAACGAGACAAATCTGAAACAAGTGCAACGGTTCAAATACTTGGGCAAAATAATGACATCAGATGGGAGATGCACCACAGAAATAAAAAGCAGAATAGCTCATCCCAAAATAGCATTTCAGAAAATGAAAAATATCTTATGCAACAAATCTATGTCAATAAAATGAGAAAGAGAGTTCATCGGTGCTATATAGAACCAATTCTGACCTATGGAAGCGAATCATGGACAGTTGACAAACATATGAAAAGACGATTAGAGGCCACAGAGATGGGATTTCTCAGAAGAATGTTGAAAGTTTCCCGGACAGCCAAAAGGCCAATGGGCAACATGGACTTTAAATAATAAAACAGAGCAGAAACGTGAAACTTTTGAAACGAGGATCTAAAAGGAAATGAGGATAATATGGTGGAAGAAAAAGAAGACAAACAAGTAAGTTCTGAATCAGCTGAAAATGAAAAAAAAGAACTATGTAACATAATTGGAAAAAAGACAAATGAAAATTGTTGGTCATATGAAGAGAGATATTGGTCGTTTCAAATCTAAATGTTCACGATTAACATGAAATATCTCCTCTTTCCCTGCACTTACAAACTTGATTTTTTGCATCTGGCCTTGTTTTTCCAAGGTCCCACCGATTTCACAAAATTTAATGATGTAGGAAGTATGCTTCATCATGAAGCAGCACTTTCCTTTGATCTCAGTGAATTTACGGATCTTTTTGCTCCTGGAGAAAATAATTTACCGTACATTAATGGAAATCAGCTTCTCGACATAGGCGTCTCTACACAACTTGAAAGTTGGAGGCGTTAGTAGTAGTGGTGGCTGTGAACTCAGGGGAAAAGTGCACACACATGCACCGAAATACAATAGATTTGGCACCGACTTGGCACCGACTTTGCACCGAAAAAAAAAAATTTTTTTTTCGAATTCGCGATTTTTTCGAACTTCATTATTTTTTTTTGGGAAAAAATTTTTTTTTTGGTGTTCGTCAGTTTGTCGAAATGGTTCACTGAGAGCTTAACCGCAGGTAAATTCAATAGAGACTCGGTGCTAATCCGTGTCCGGTGATCGCGCTCCGTGTCCGGTGATCGTCGCTCGCTGTGTGTTAGAAATTTGTGAAAGAGTATTTTAAAAGAGTATATTTGTGAAAGTGATAAAAAATACGAAATGTTTCAAAACGTTAAGAAATATAGTTAAATGTGATAAAACTGATTTTTAAAAAAGGCGAAATAATAAAAACTATGAAAAAATAAGTTAACTGTAAATACTGACGGAAAACTGTATGTTAAGTCAAGAAACTGGAATGACATGGCAGCTTTTGTTGACTGGGCGGCTAGTGGTACTTGAGGAATGCTATTGTTAGGAAAAATCGCTTATTATTGTCAAGGAATCGTGGTCATTGTTAGGAAAATATGCTGACGGTCATTGTTAGGCATGTGACTGAAACAAGTAAAAATTCAGAATTAATCAATATTTAAAAAAAAAAAAAAAAAAAAAAAACTTAAAATGAAGGGAAATTTAAAATATAGGCGATCGCGTAAATGATTGGGTCGCGGATCTCGCACTACATTTTTGTGTCGTGTAGTAAGGTGTACTAATATTAAATAGTGACGCTCGCTCTTTCTCATTCAATGAAAAGCAAAACAAAATTCTATATTTCACAACTTTATTAATACATCATATATATATATATATATATATATATATATATATATTACTGTCCGGTTGTTGATAATTTTAAGCGTCTGGGTTTCCTCCCTCCTGTTTTGGTGGTACTGTTTGTTAAATGTCTATCAAACACGGGTGCATAGGAAGTTTCATTAGCCTTCAAAACACAACCGCCCTCCATTTTGACAAAACCTTGATCAAAGCTGGAATAGGTAATCGAGGACTTGGCTGAAACATCCTGGTCATCCATACTGGCTGCCGGAGCTGTCGTCTGATTAACAAGAGTGAGGTCCCCTTGGTTAACAGAAAAGGGCGTGTAGTTGATGTTAGCATAAGCGTTTTCGAGACTACCTTAACGCCATGTGCCACCCTCAACACCATCCTCTCTCTCTCTCTCTCTATCGCATATCCAAGCTAACTCAAGTCAAATAAAAATCATCATCAAGCCACACAAATTGACACATCATCATCATGTGCCACCCTCAACACTATCATCATCATCATCCACCCTCATCACCCCTTCCTATCATCATCATGTGCCACCCTCAACACTATCATCATCATCATCCACCCTCATCACCCCTTCCTATCATCATGTGCCACCCTCAACACTATCATCATCATCATCCACCCTCATCACCCCTTCCTATCATCATCATGTCCCACCCTCAACACCATCCTCTCTCTCTCTCTCTCTCTCTCTCTCTCTCTATCACATATCCAAGCTAACTCAAGTCAAATAAAAATCATCACCAAGCCACACAAATTGACACATCATCATCATGTGCCACCCTCAACACTATCATCATCATCATCCACCCTCATCACCCCTTCCTATCATCATCATGTGCCACCCTCAACACCATCCTCTCTCTCTCTCTCTCTCTCTCTATCACATATCCAAGCTAACTCAAGTCAAATAAAAATCATCATCATGTGCCACCCTCAACACCATCATCAGCCCTTCAGGTCCTATCATCATCATGTGCCACCCTCAACACTAGCATCATGTGCCACCCTCAACACTAGCATCATGTGCCTCAACACTATCATCTTGTGCCTCAACATCACCCTTCAAGTCCTATCATCATCATGTGCCACCCTCAACACAATCATCAGCCCTTCAGGTCCTAGCATCAAACCACACAAAGTATCAACCAGCGAAATTCTCTCTCTCTCTCTCTCTCTCTCTCTCTCTGTCTCTCTCACATTCATGGTCAAGTCAAATAAAAATCATCATCATGTGCCACCCTCAACACCATCATCCCTTCATGTCCTATCATCATCATGTGCCACCCTCAACACTAGCATCATGTGCCACCCTCAACACTAGCATCATGTGCCTCAACACTATCATCTTGTGCCTCAACATCACCCTTCAAGTCCTATCATCATCATGTGCCACCCTCAACACCATCATCAGCCCTTCAGGTCCTAGCATCAAACCACACAAAGTATCAACCAGCGAAATTCTCTCTCTCTCTCTCTCTCTCTCTCTCTCTCTCTGTCTCTCTCACATGGTAAACCAAAACAAAATAAATCACTAAGATTTTACCACCATAACACACAAATTTAGGGTCATATTAAAAAAGTCGACCTTAAAACCATACAAATCTACTCCCATACTCATAAAAGTTAGACACATCAAACAGATAATTACTTCCAAACTCCAAAAAAAAAAAAAATTGCCTCCAGCGTTCTCTAACATTGCCTCCAGCGTTCTGTAACATTGCCTCGATCGTTCTTTAACATTGCCTCCAGCGTTCTCTAACATTGCCTCCAGCGTTCTCTAACATTGCCTCGATCGTTCTTTAACATTGCCTCCAGCGTTCTTTAACATTGCCTCCAGCGACCAGTACCAGTTTGGCACAATGCACATTCGTAAAGGGCGTAACAATCAGCATTCGTAAGGGGCGTAACAATCATAAAAGTGATTTTTAATTAATTTTTTTTTTTTTGGTATGGGGATGTCTATTGGTGCATTGTGCCAAACTGGTGCGCGTGTCAAACTTGTGCGCGTGTCAAACTTGTGCCTGTTTTTGCACGGTGCAAATCTCGTGCGGTTTTGGTGTAACTTTTAGATGAGTGTGGGAGTAGATTTTTATGGTTTTGAGGTCGACTTTTTTAATATGAGTCTATATTTATTTTGTTCTGTGGGTAAATTGTTAGTGATTTGGCCAAACTTTTTTTTTTTTTGGCTTTAGAAATAACGAACGGTTCGATGTGTCTAACTCGTATGAGAATGAGAGTAGCTTTTTGAAGAAACACGTAGAGAATCTCACTAAGAAGGTAATACAAAGACTCCAAATAATGAAAATGTCTGACCTTGCCTCTTTGGTTTCTGCCCTCGCCTCCTTGTTTTCTAACACAGCTTCCTAGATTTCTGACCATGCCTCCTTGTTTTCAGCCTTTGCTTCCTAGGTTTCTGCCCTTGTCTCCTAGGTTTCTGCCCTCGCCTCTTAGATTTCTGACCTTCCCTCCTTGTTTTCTCACCTTGCCTACTTGTTTTCTAACACAGCTTCCTAGATTTCTGACCTCCCCTCCTTGTTTTCAGCCTTTGCTTCCTAGGTTTCTGACCTTCCCTCCTTGTTTTCAGCCTTTGCTTCCTAGGTTTCTGCCCTTGTCTCCTAGGTTTCTGCCCTCGCCTCTTAGATTTCTGACCTTCCCTCCTTGTTTTCTCACCTTCCCTCCTTGTTTTCTAACACAGCTTCCTAGATTTCTGACCTCCCCTCCTTGTTTTCAGCCTTTGCTTCCTAGGTTTCTGACCTTCCCTCCTTGTTTTCAGCCTTTGCTTCCTAGTTTTCTGACCTTCCCTAAATTGACGAAGACAACTTTTGAAATAGCATATGAGGGACAAAAGTTCCGATAGGTGAGCATGTCCTTTCTGACCTTCCCTCCTTGTTTTCTAACACAGCTTCCTAGATTTCTGACCATGCCTCCTAGGTTTCTGACCTTCCCTCCTTGTTTTCTAACACAACTTCCTAGATTTCTGACCTTGCCTCTTTGGTTTCTGCCCTCGCCTCCTAGGTTTCTGCCCTTGTCTCCTAGGTTTCTGCCCTTGCCTCCTAAGTTTCTGCCCTTTGGGATTTTTAGGTCGACTTTTTTAGTATGACCCTAAATTTGTGTGTTATGGTGGTAAAATGTTTGCGATTTGGATGTAACTATCTGATCATTGTGTCTAACTAGTATCAGTATGGAAGTAGATTTTTTAGGAATACAACTAGACTGACAATTGAGCCTGAAGAAACACGTAGAGAATCTCACTAAGAAGGCAACACAAAGACTCCAACTAATGAAAATGTTAGAGAACGAGCAAGGGAATGTTAGAGAACGCTGGAGGCAATGTTAAAGAACGAGCAAGGGAATGTTAGAGAACGCTGGAGGCAATGTTAAAGAACGATCGAGGCAATGTTAGAGAACGATCGAGGCAATGTTACAGAACGCTGGAGGCAATGTTAAAGAACGCTGGAGGCAATGTTAAAGAACGATCGAGGCAATGTTAGAGAACGCTGGAGGCAATGTTAGAGAACGCTGGAGGCAATGTTAAAGAACGATCGAGGCAATGTTACAGAACGCTGGAGGCAATGTTAGAGAACGCTGGAGGCAATTTTTTTTTTTTGGAGTTTGGAAGTAATTATCTGTTTGATGTGTCTAACTTTTATGAGTATGGGAGTAGATTTGTATGGTTTTAAGGTCGACTTTTTTTAATATGACCCTAAATTTGTGTGTTATGGTGGTAAAATCTTAGTGATTTATTTTGTTTTGGTTTACCATGTGAGAGAGACAGAGAGAGAGAGAGAGAGAGAGAGAATTTCGCTGGTTGATACTTTGTGTGGTTTGATGCTAGGACCTGAAGGGCTGATGATGGTGTTGAGGGTGGCACATGATGATGATAGGACTTGAAGGGTGATGTTGAGGCACAAGATGATAGTGTTGAGGCACATGATGCTAGTGTTGAGGGTGGCACATGATGCTAGTGTTGAGGGTGGCACATGATGATGATAGGACATGAAGGGATGATGGTGTTGAGGGTGGCACATGATGATGATTTTTATTTGACTTGACCATGAATGTGAGAGAGACAGAGAGAGAGAGAGAGAGAGAGAGAGAATTTCGCTGGTTGATACTTTGTGTGGTTTGATGCTAGGACCTGAAGGGCTGATGATGGTGTTGAGGGTGGCACATGATGATGATAGGACTTGAAGGGTGATGTTGAGGCACAAGATGATAGTGTTGAGGCACATGATGCTAGTGTTGAGGGTGGCACATGATGCTAGTGTTGAGGGTGGCACATGATGATGATAGGACCTGAAGGGCTGATGATGGTGTTGAGGGTGGCACATGATGATGATTTTTATTTGACTTGAGTTAGCTTGGATATGTGATAGAGAGAGAGAGAGAGAGAGAGAGAGAGAAAGAGAGTGAGAGAGGATGGTGTTGAGGGTGGCACATGATGATGATAGGAAGGGGTGATGAGGGTGGATGATGATGATGATAGTGTTGAGGGTGGCACATGATGATGATGTGTCAATTTGTGTGGCTTGGTGATGATTTTTATTTGACTTGAGTTAGCTTGGATATGCGATAGAGAGAGAGAGAGAGAGAGAGAGAGAGAGAGAGAGAGAGAGGATGGTGTTGAGGGTGGCACATGATGATGATGTGTCAATTTTTGTGGCTTGGTGATGATTTTTATTTGACTTGAGTTAGCTTGGATATGTGATAGAGAGAGAGAGAGAGAGAGAGAGAGAGAGAGGATGGTGTTGAGGGTGGGACATGATGATGATAGGAAGGGGTGATGAGGGTGGATGATGATGATGATAGTGTTGAGGGTGGCACATGATGATAGGAAGGGGTGATGAGGGTGGATGATGATGATGATAGTGTTGAGGGTGGCACATGATGATGATAGGAAGGGGTGATGAGGGTGGATGATGATGATGATAGTGTTGAGGGTGGCACATGATGATGATGTGTCAATTTGTGTGGCTTGGTGATGATCTTTATTTGACTTGAGTTAGCTTGGATATGCGATAGAGAGAGAGAGAGAGAGGATGGTGTTGAGGGTGGCACATGGCGTTAAGGTAGTCTCGAAAACGCTTATGCTAACATCAACTACACGCCCTTTTCTGTTAACCAAGGGGACCTCACTCTTGTTAATCAGACGACAGCTCCGGCAGGCAGTATGGATGACCAGGATGTTTCAGCCAAGTCCTCGATTACCTATTCCAGCTTTGATCAAGGTTTTGTCAAAATGGAGGGCGGTTGTGTTTTGAAGGCTAATGAAACTTCCTATGCACCCGTGTTTGATAGACATTTAACAAACAGTACCACCAAAACAGGAGGGAGGAAACCCAGACGCTTAAAATTATCAACAACCGGACAGTAATATATATATATATATATATATATATATATATATATATATATATATATATATATATATGATGTATTAATAAAGTTGTGAAATATAGAATTTTGTTTTGCTTTTCATTGAATGAGAAAGAGCGAGCGTCACTATTTAATATTAGTACACCTTACTACACGACACAAAAATGTAGTGCGAGATCCGCGACCCAATCATTTACGCGATCGCCTATATTTTAAATTTCCCTTCATTTTAAGTTTTTTTTTTTTTTTTTTTTTTTTTTTTAATATTGATTAATTCTGAATTTTTACTTGTTTCAGTCACATGCCTAACAATGACCGTCAGCATATTTTCCTAACAATGACCACGATTCCTTGACAATAATAAGCGATTTTTCCTAACAATAGCATTCCTCAAGTACCACTAGCCGCCCAGTCAACAAAAGCTGCCATGTCATTCCAGTTTCTTGACTTAACATACAGTTTTCCGTCAGTATTTACAGTTAACTTATTTTTTCATAGTTTTTATTATTTCGCCTTTTTTAAAAATCAGTTTTATCACATTTAACTATATTTCTTAACGTTTTGAAACATTTCGTATTTTTTATCACTTTCACAAATATACTCTTTTAAAATACTCTTTCACAAATTTCTAACACACAGCGAGCGACGATCACCGGACACGGAGCGCGATCACCGGACACGGATTAGCACCGAGTCTCTATTGAATTTACCTGCGGTTAAGCTCTCAGTGAACCATTTCGACAAACTGACGAACACCAAAAAAAAAAAATTTTTCCCAAAAAAAAATAATGAAGTTCGAAAAAATCGCGAATTCGAAATTTTTTTTTCGGTGCAAAGTCGGTGCCAAGTCGGTGCCAAATCTATTGTATTTCGGTGCATGTGTGTGCACTTTTCCCCTGAGTTCACAGCCACCACTACTACTGGCGTTTATCAACTGTTTACTTTCTATTGTTTACTTTCTTTAAAATACTATGAGAATGTCAATGTTATAGCCTTTACAGACGGTCTAAAACAAATCAGCGTATAAACAGTTCCATTAATGAAAACTATTTAAACAATATACAACAAAGAATACATTTAAAAAAATTAATTATCCGTTGCGAGCGATAACGAGCATGACATATCAAGCAAAGTTATTGTTTATGGGTACGCATGTGACTAAAGAGTCCGATGTAAGCACGGGATCCTCTTCACTGTAAAGAGCTACATTGTTCGTTTTATGTCTTTCCATGTGACTTTCATTATTTTACGTAAACAAGACATATGAAAGTGATTTAGTTTCTTTGCATGCCTGCAGTACACATATCAAGAATCTTTACATTTTCAAAACGTTATCAACTTTAGCTAAAGATTGATCATGCGGACATATAAAAACGTCCATTATTATTTCATTTATTCTGAATCAGAGGAGTCTAACATATTGATTACTAATCTGGGCTGAACGAACGATAGTCCATCTTTTTTCCAGTAGTCATTTTCTTCTTTTAAGACATGATCTTCACATTTGCACCAAAAATCTTTGTCAATGTGTGATAGAGCAGCATATGTCAGTCCTTTTATATCGCATAGTTTAAAACTTGTATTCTCAGCTGCCACCTGCCCTTTAATTTTTGCCCAAACGAGTTCAATGGGGTTTAATTGTGGATGATAAGGGGGCAGTCTCAAGCACGTATGACCATGCTGTTGAATGATTTTGTCTATTTGGAATACTTTGGTCTTTTGCGATTTCTTAACAAGTGACAGTAATTCAGGTTTCAAAAATCCCTCGTTAAATGGAATTCCTTCCTTTCTTAGCCAAATCTTTATAACATCTTTTGTACTGGTAGATGTAGGAATTTTGTCTTCTTCTGCCACAGCGTTGTGGTACGACGCGTTGTCCATTACCAGACAGGATGGTCTGTCTAGAATTGGAAGAAGAGTATTTTCAATCCACTCTCTAAATATATGACCATTCATCTCGGTGTGATAGTCCCTGTTGTCAGTATAATTAGAGGTGAATATAAGTTCTGCATTTTTCACCAACCCTTCTTTTCGGCTGCCTGCATGTGCCATTATAATACGCTGTCCTTTTCCAGTGGGTACACATCTTTTAATACTTCCATCTGATAACTGCCATTCCTTTGCACTTGTGTGGTGAGAATTTATCCAAGATTCATCTAGAAATACAATATCATAACCTTGGTTACGCATTTCCCGTACTTCGCGTAAATATTTACTCCTCATAGAAACTAAGTGCGGCTTCTCGCAGATGACATTTCTACCACTATCGTACTTTCTAAACGTAAAACCGATGCTTCTAACAGTTCTCCATAATGTTGTTTTCGACACAACAATGTCATTTTCTGCTCTCAGTCGAATTTTCAGTTTTCTTAAAGTCACAGTTTCTTTGGAATCGAACATTTTACAAATTGCTCTTCTAATCACTTCCTTGTCAAAACTATCTACTACTTTCTTTCTTCCTAGCGTCCTAGTCTTGATTGAACTGGACACTCCGTTAGCTTTAAGCACTTGTTTGAAAAAGCGTTTGCTTATACCCAATGCGTGAATAGTTCTCTTTTCTGGCTTTGAGATGCTTCGATACAGTTTTCCACGCTTAGCTTCTATGCAAAAATATTTATACACCTTTATTGCCACTGATTGCAATGTAAGGAACTTTACTTTTATACCCATTGACTAACAGATCACAAATTTAACGAAATTACCCAATAATTAGGATACGCCGTTGCACATAAATCACAACAAAACGACAGGAAATGGGATGCACCGGATATAAAATTATAACTATGACGCGTTTTATGTGTTTTTTAGTGCTTAAAACAGGGAAATTGGCGCGCATTACGTTCAAGATGACAAGTCCGTGGGTGCTCACTCATATGAAGCGGTAATTCCTCCAAATATATGGTTTGACCAAAATGCCTTAAATTTGTATACTTCAAATAAAGAATATTTAAAACTATACGTTTGTTGGTGAGGAAATGAATGTACTTCTTGGGACCAAAAAATCACAAGACCATATGCAAAATTTCAGCATTATCAATCAATTGGTTGCAGAGATATGGAATTTTAAACACCTTCAAAATATTTTGAAACGACCAATAATAACATTTTAAACTCATCTTGGAAGGGAAAGTACAAGGTAGCGGAGGCAGAGGCAGAACACTATAGTGGACTCATCATCATCAAAAGGTGGACAGGAAAACCTATGACAACGTGGACCATAAATATAAGAGACAGATTAAATGGCGCTTCATGGTAGCCAACTTTCGATGTGGAGACGACACCCAATGACTGAGTATTTCCTTATTCTTTCCTTCCTCTAATGCTTTTATAGCGACGAATGAAGATATCGTTTGCGGTCTCTTGCACTTCTGTTGTCTTCTCCTGCTGTTATATTTCCAACTGTTTTTAATATTCTAGAAATCCATATTTTTCATGGTCAACCTTTGGTCTTCGTAGCACAATCAGTGTGATTGTGTTGTATTCTGATTATCATGTTTTAGGGTACTAAGTTGTTCTAATATACTGAACTAAGAGCGACAACTACGTCTGTTCGATGACCACATTATCTGCAACAGTTGATGAATAGTCTCTTTAAACTTGTTGTTAAACTGATAGTAAACGAGAAAATTGATTGACGAGTTAACGAATTCGAAGATGTTGATAATTTTGTAGGAAAGAAGGTAGATATTCTCGTAGTTCCTCATGTCGAACAGTTCTCTGAGAATACGAGCCAGGAAAGCCAAAATTTGTGGAGTGTTGCACAAGAGAAAGACAAGAGACAGAAGTGACACTTGTCTGATGATTCTAATCTCCCTTGAGCTGATAGGATTGTGTAAACCAGTCTTCAGTTGCTTCCCTTGACTGAAAAGACTCAATGGTCTTGAGGTGCCAGGGCGGTCAAGTTTAAACATTTCGTGTTTTCGTTGCTGGTCCATAACTTCTATTTGATAGCGACTTTGCTGTTCCTCGTGCCCATACAGTTGTCGGTTGTGCAGGTTGTATAATTGTTGTTTTTTGTCAGGAAGTTGATCTATTTCTTCATTATTACAGTTTTCTTTGTCAGGAAGTTGATCACTTTGTTGATTCGTACAGTTGTTTATGTAATTACTTTGTCTGCTCTCGCTCCAAATTTCTTGGCGTGATTTTTTATCTTGTCTCTGTTTGTCTAATGTTTGATGCATGCAAGCAATTCGCTTTATTCTTTTCAACGTTTTCAGTCGAGGACGCTCTCGTAGCTGCTTTACTTCTGCCATTTTATTGAACTGACTTGAAGTACACGATTCAATCTCTATATGTCCACGAGACGAGCGTGGAGTATGAGCACAGGCCAAGCTTTCTCTGAAGTTAATGGACGCTCTAATACCTACAATAATGGCGGCTAAGCTAATGACGATCAGGGCCTGACTACCGATGACCAGAATAAGGTTGTTAAAGGTGTCAGTGATGTTCAAGGCCATTGCTCGTCCAGATTCGTAGCGGAGAGATACAAAGGTCAAGTTTGTGCCTGGTTTCAGAGAAGAATCAAGAGTCTGTGTACACAAGACGGGCAGGTAGGACACAATGATCGCCGCGTACAGACAAGTCAATGTCCATAGTGTACGTTTGTTTGTGAACACTTCCTTAAAGCGGAAAGGTAGAACAACACAACAGCCCCGCTGAAGTGCCAGGTATGTCGTAGTAATTACAGCCATGTCGTAAAACATAGAATAGTACCAGACATATAAGTAACTGATGTCGTAAATGTTGACAAGCCAGTTTGGGTTGCTGAGATACGCTAAGAAAACGAAAGAATCAACGAGTCGAACAAGAAGACAAACTAAATGTGACAAGGACAAAGAGAAGAAACAAATGGTGACGCTGTCTGTGAGTCCCATTGAGAGAAAAACTTGCAAGTTGACGCAGTTACACGCAACTCCAAATGTGCAGATAACAGGACTGATAACGCAGACAATCACCATGCGCAGAACATCAAATAGTTCCTTGCTCAAATAGTTCCTTGCTTCTCCGCGCACAGCATGTGTTGCTGTAGTATTGCTTCGATCAGGCATGTTTCTCCAGATACAACTTAGCAATTGTTGTATTTGTAAAAAAAATTATCATTTTGTTAGTACTAAATATAAACTGTAATGAAATAAATCTTCATTGTTAGCAGACATGTGAGTTGCGTTGTGTTTTTCGTCTTCAATACGCAGCTATTTACAACTTTCTAGCCAGTGATTTTCCTTGACCCTCCAGCAAGGAATCAGTAAAAATGAGATAAATAAAACATAGTTTGTATCTTCGTTGAGGCTAGCATGTTCCGTCATTCTGACATCTCCTTGTAGCGAACACTCTCTCCATCTTTTTTTTATAGAATCTGTCAATGAACAATTTCTTGTATCGCCCCTTTTGAAGCGGCCCTCAACATAATTATATCTTCGGTTATCCTGTGTAGACATTCACGATGTAGGCATGTCAGGCCATTCTTTGCTGCAGACTTCAATGTGGCCAGGACAAACACAAAACATTTTTCTCTGAAGATGAAAGACCTTTCATTGTTTCAAGAAAACATGACAAAGATTACAATGTAATGATTCTCTTTATCTGCTCAGCTAAATCATTGCGGTAAAGATTTTTCTTCTGTAAGATGACTTCAAATACAAACAAAACTGCCGGTCACGTGATGTGATTAAAACAAACCAAGAAAAGAAAAAAAAAGAAAACCAGCAAAATGTTAAAATAGCTCATAATAGCAGTGGTAACATTTAGTCATTTTAATCATCCAAGCTTGCATCACGTGATCGAAACTCATGGCGTTGACGTTGAATATTGATGAGAATTGAAGTCGTTAAATTGACTAGACTTTTGATAAATTCATGGACAATTTATTTGAACGGTGCATTTTTCTTTGTTTAACTAAACTAATTTTGGAACAAAGTATCGTGCCATGAAAGCGATGTTTGTTATTAAGATTGACATTGATTAGGTAATTGATTTAACATGACTCAATTATTATTAGAACCTGACTTTCTTCTCCACAAATACCGATGATTTATTTATTCAAGGGATGTTGCCATCTTTTGAGTTTGATCTCAATCTCTTACTACCGAAACTAATTATGCAATTACTAATTCTCTCTCTCTCTCTCTCTCTCTCTCTCTCTCTCTCTCACTCTCTTAAATTTCCTGTGTTAAAATCTGTGTCTGTTTTTGTAATACCGTAAGGTTATCGATGCCCTCACCACGGTGACGTGATAGCCACGGTCACCTGCCACGCATGTGTGGCTACTGTTGCCCTGACCACAGTGAGGTGATAACCACTGTCACCTGCCACGTATGTGTGGCTACTGTTGCCCTGACCACAGTGAGGTGATAACCACTGTCACCTGCCACGTATGTGTGGCTACTGTTGCCCTGACCACAGTGAGGTGATAACCACTGTCACCTGCCACGTATGTGTGGCTACTGTTGCCCTGACCACAGTGAGGTGATAACCACTGTCACCTGCTACGTATGTGTGGCTACTGTTGCCCTAACCACAGAGAGGCGATAGCCACTGCCACCTGCCACGTATGTGTGGCTACTGTTGCCCTGACCACAGAGAGGCGATAGCCACTGTCACCTGCCACGCATGTGTGGCTACTGTTGCCCTGACCACAGAGAGGCGATAGCCACTGCCACCTGCCACGCATGTGTGGCTACTGTTGCCCTGACCACAGTGAGGTGATAACCACTGTCACCTGCCACGTATGTGTGGCTACTGTTGCCCTGACCACAGAGAGGCGATAGCCACTGTCACCTGCCACGCATGTGTGGCTACTGTTGCCCTGACCACAGTGAGGTGATAACCACTGTCACCTGCCACGCATGTGTGGCTACTGTTGCCCTGACCACAGTGAGGTGATAACCACTGTCACCTGCCACGTATGTGTGGCTACTGTTGCCCTAACCACAGAGAGGCGATAGCCACTGCCACCTGCCACGTATGTGTGGCTACTGTTGCCCTGACCACAAAGAGGTGATAGCCACTGTCACCTGCCACGTATGTGTGGTTACTGTTGCCCTGACCACAGAGAGGCGTTAGCCACTGTCACCTGCCACGTATGTGTGGCTACTGTTGCCCTGACCTTAGAGAAGCGATAACTACTGTCACCTGCCACGTATGTGTGGCTACTGTTGCCCTGACCACAGAGAGGCGATAACCACTGTCACCTGCCACGTATGTGTGACTACTGTTGCCCTGACTACGTTGAGGCGAGAATCACTGTCACTTGCCACGTATGTGTGACTACTGTTGCCCTGACTACGTTAAGGCGAGAACCATTGTCACCTGTCACGTTTGTGTGACTACTGTTGCCCTGACTACGTTGAGGCGAGAACCACTGTCACTTACCACGTATATGTGGCTACTGTTGCCCTGCCTATGTTGAGGCGAGAACCACTGTAACTTGTCAAGTGTGTGTCGCTACTGTTGCCCTGACCACGGTAATGCGAGAACTACTGCCACCTGCCACGCATGTGTGGCTACCCATGTCCTGACCACGGTGAGGCGAGAACCACTGTAACTTGCCACGCATGTGTGGCTACAGTTGCCCTGTCCACGGTGAGGCGTGAGACATTGTCATTTGCCACGCATGTGTAGCTTCTGTTGCCTTGATCACAGTGTGGCGAGAACCACTGTAACTTGCCACGCATGTGTGGCTACCTATGCCCTGACCATGGTGAGGCGAGAACTACTGCCACCTGCCACATCTGTTCTAAGACGTGACCCAGGAGGTTCTGGGAAAAAAGGATCTCTCATGTCCTACGGAGTTCGTGCATCTGAGCCATCGTCAATGATTCCGCTGGTACGTGGCGGACGTGCCATACTGCTGTGGAGGGCAGAACGTGTCGAGGAAGAGATTTGAGCACTATATTTTGAAGTTGTCCTTTGTGCCTCGATGATCTTACAACCCAATGAAGTTAAACTAGTGATGGCAGTAATGAGTTTGTTCAAACAGAAATTGCTTTGAAATAGAAAAATAAACTTATTTCTGACTTCATTTGTGAACAAAATGTGTTCATTGATACTATATTATAATAAGTAAGTAAAAGTAAAGAACCCCGTCACGCCAAGTGGCGTATAGGGAATATGGTGTTAGTGACCATACATTTTACAGACCTTCAGCACATGATTTTTGGGATAATGTGGTCGGTATTACGCCCGTGCCATTTTACTTTCCAAGAAAAAAATCCGGTACCCTTTAAAGGCTGGGTGAACGGGAGGCCATTGGTTGGGATCGAACCTTACCTCTTGTCCTTTGTAGTCCAGTTCACTAACCACTGAGCTATATTATAATATAGTAGACTTTAATTACATTTTAGATCGTTATATCTCGTACAGATAGAGTCCCGTGAGTAGTAATGATGCCTGCACTTGATAAAAGAAGGTGACGGAAAAAAGAGCTCTGATTATAGATTCTGCAGGGAGATATTAAAATAATTATATTCGCCTACTCTATCAGTTGACAGAAGAAAACATTCCATTCACACACTCTACAAGATGAAAGAAGAAAACATTCCATTAAACTACTCTACAAGTTGACAGAAGAAAACGTTCCATTAAACTACTCTACAAGTTGACAGAAGAAAACGTTCCATTAAACTACTCTACAAGTTGACAGAAGAAAACGTTCCATTCAACTACTCTACAAGTTGACAGAAGAAAACGTTCCATTAAACTACTCTACAAGTTGACAGAAGAAAACGTTCCATTCAACTACTCTACAAGTTGACAGAAGAAAACGTTCCATTAAACTACTCTACAAGTTGACAGAAGAAAACGTTCCATTAAACTACTCTACAAGTTGACAGAAGAAAACGTTCCATTCAACTACTCTACAAGTTGACAGAAGAAAACATTCCATTCAACTACTCTACAAGTTGACAGAAGAAAACATTCCATTCACATACTCTATACGTTTTGTTAACAAATGTTACTAAGTATGAAAGAGACATAAGAATGAGTTTTGTTAACAAATGTTACTAAATATGAGAGAGACATAAGAATGAGTTTTGTTAACAAATGTTACTAAGTATGAGAGAGATGACAAGATAATATGTTCAAGCCTACATTTATTTTGTTGTTAGCACTTCAAGACTCTAGCATTGATCGTATTTTATGACTCTAGCATTGATCGTATTTTATGACTCTAGCATTGATTGTATTTTATGACTCCAGCATTGATTGTATTTTATGACTCTAGCATTGATTGTATTTTATGACTCTAGCATTGATCGTATTTTATGACTCTAGCATTGATCGTATTTTATGACTCTAGCATTGATCGTATTTTATGACTCTAGCATTGATTCAGTTCAAAACTACAACTACCTTGGACATACTATAACCAGTGATGGAAAATGTACAACTGAAATAAACAAAAGAATAGGAATGGCAAAAAGTAATTTTAATGTTATGAAGGACATACTAACATCAAAACAAATAACACCAGGGCTAAAACTAAGAATAGCAAAATGTTACATCTTCTCAATATTCCTATATGGTGCAGAAACATGGACATTAGACAAGAAAACAGAACAGAGAATTCAAGCCTTCGAAATGTGGATTTATAGAAGAATAGGTAGAATTGGATGGAAGGAAAAGAAAACAAACGATGAAGTCTTAAAACAACTAAAAATAAAAGAGAACTTCTGAACACAATTAGAACAAGACAAATGCGATTCTTGGGCCATGTTAAAAGACACAACAGCCTACTGAAAGTAATCCTGGAGGGGAAAATACAAGGTAAAAGAGGCAGAGGCAGACCAAGATTAACATGGACGAGTAACATCAAAAGATGGACAAATCAACCGATGACAACCTGCACCATCAAAGCAAGAGATAGAGCAGAATGGCGCTCCATGGTAGCCAACCTTCGTTGCGGAGACGGCACTCAATGATGATGATGAGCATTGATTGTATTTTATGACTCTAGCATTGATCGTATTTTATGACTCTAGCATTGATCGTATTTTATGACTCTAGCATTGATCGTATTTTATGACTCTAGCATTGATTGTATTTTATGACTCTAGCATTGATCGTATTTTATGACTCTAGCACTGACCAGTTTTTATGACTCACGGGAGTCCTTCCGTTTTTTTTTCTTCTGTACCACGACTTCACAGCCAAGTGGACATAACCGATACATGCTTCTGTTGAACCTCTTCGAGGTAGTTCCTATCTGCCTTGCCAACACCACGCTATGAAACCTGCTATAGCTTGTTTCATAACCCGTGCCCAACTTTTAAAATCGATAGCTTTTTAACCACTTGTTGTAAGTTGTTCAAAATTTGCATGTAAAGTTATAATGATTAGAACCCAACAGGGAATTAATTTCATAAAAAAAAACATTTGGTTATTATTGTTGCTTATTTGATTTATATAAATTTATAACGACCCATTGATGTAGTCAAAACTTAATGTTTACAGTATTTTAAACTAAAAATAGCGAGTACAAATCCATACACGATAAAATTGACGCGTTTGCACGCCTTCACGTGGTTTTTTTGACACAATTAGACACTTGTAAAAAACACGACAAATTGTGTGTTCCATTTCCGTTTATTCATAGGTGGAGACGTGGAACGGTAACATTTATCATGAGTCTTAAAATGAAATTCTGCAGTTTACAAAACATCGCAATAAAAATGTATGACTATTTTTGCAAAGAGGCTAAACGAGGAAGATTATTTCATTCTTTAGAAAACCCTGAGAATAGGACAAGACACATTTTGGATTTATCTAAACGGTCATTTAATCGCTGGATTCAAGCACGTGACCGTCAATGTTCAAAATATACAAAATCATAAGGAAGAGCAAAAATGTTGGATAATTTCGACAGTGAACTTATTAGAAGTGAAATTCGCAAAATGTTGGGTATGAATGAAACTGTTACAATAAGAAAATTAAAAATTTCGCTGAAAAAGAACAACAGTATTGAAATATCAAAGTCTACATTATGGAGGAATGTGAGAGCTGCAGGCTTTACATTCAGAAAGTATTCCAATGGACGAAACATCATCTGTGAGAAGCCACATATAGTAGTCATGAGAAGCAAGTACTTACGTGAAGCAAAAGAGGTGCGCAAGCAAGGTTATGATATTGTGTACTTGGATGAAACATGGATCAATGCTCACCATACTAACCAAAGGGAATGGCAGTCATCAGATGGAAAGATTAAGAGATTAATACCTAGCAGCAAAGGACAGCGCTTGATAATTGCTCATGCAGGTAGTCGACAACATGGACTAATACAGAATGCAGAGCTCATTTTTCTTTCAAAATCCATAGATCATCGGGATTATCACTCTGAGATGAATGGTCACATATTTAGACATTGGATTGAAAATTCTGTTCTCCCATCACTAGATCGACCATCTCGCCTAATAATGGACAATGCAGCGTACCACAACATTGTTGCACTTGAAGATAAAGTCCAGACGTCATCCAGTACAAAAGATGCTATTAAGATATGGCTCACAAAGGAGCACATACAATTTAATAACATGTACTTAAAACCTGAATTACTATCTCTAGTAAAGCAAAAACAAAGGACAAAGATTTTTCAAATAGATAAGATTATCCAAGAGCACGGTCATATAAGTTTGAGGCTGCCACCTTACCATGCTCATTTAAATCCAATAGAACTAATCTGGGCAAAATTAAAAGGACAAGTGGCAGATGAAAATACAACATTCAAAATATGCGATGTAAAGACTCTCGCTAATCTCGCTTTATTAAATATAGACAAAGATTATTGGGCTAAATGTGAAGACCACGTCTTAAAACACGAAGAGGAATATTGGAAAAATGATGGTTTGTGGAATATTCAACCCCAAACAGTTATTAATCTTTTAGACTCGTCTGATTCAGAATGAAAGTATATAGCCCCCACAATGTTGGCCCCTATATTACCTTAAATTAGTTCAACAAACGGTCCTTTTCAGGACCACACAACTATGAAAATTGGACATACAGGTATACCTTGATATTATCGTCCGTCCTCGAACTGAGAAGACAATAATTCTCCTGGTGTTTTTCCTTATTCAGTTATTTCCCCATTACGGCCACGCCTTTACCTAGTGAAAATTAATCATTGACCAGCAACTACGGTAATTTCTATTATTTATAGGTTCACAATTTACAATTTTGACAAACATCAAAGAAATTCGCCGCTTTAAGAAAACTGCAGCTGCAAGATATTTGTTAAATATACATTTAAAGGGTCTTTTGCATTCTAATAACATTTGGAAAATTTCAACGGTATTTAACAAACGGTTTCTGAGCAATAGCGTTTTGAAGTTGGGCAAGTGATTTGAAACGAGCTATTATAGTTCGGAACTCGTGACTGCCAGCTCCTGGACTCAACGGAAGCTGAACTAGCTCCATACTTACCGACATCAACTGATAAAGATGGCACATGTAAGATATTGTTAACATGGATGTGCTGGCACAACACACACACGCACACACACACACGCACACGCACACACGCACGCACACGCACGCACACGCACACACACACACCCACGCACACACACACGCACACACACACACGCACACACACACGCACACACACACACACGCACACACACACACACACAATCAGAGATGGTCTGGTCATGATGTTGTTTGCAGGGTGCCATGTGTACCAATGATAGACTGGCAGTACAACTCCTGAGAATACAATAATAATCATCATCATCATGTGCCATACCGGTTGGTGTAGACGATCATTTCCTTCCACAATCTTCTATCTACAGTGCATCGTATCAGTTCTATTGTTGACTGTTTTCCATGCCATGACACCAAGCTATCCAGTATTTTCTCACTTTGTCGTCCGCGATCTCTCTTTCCTTGTATTTTGCCAGCTGTAACCAAGTATTCCAACTTTCCTCTTCTCATGATGTGCCCAAAAAATCTTGACTGTTTTTTTTTCTGATGTTTCTTAGGAGCTCCCTTTTTGTGTTGGCCTCTTTGAGAATTTCCTCATTGGTCTTGTTAGCTGTCCAGGGAGTTTTCAAGATTCTTCTGAATCAACATTCTTCTCCATCACTGTGGCATCTAATCGTCTTTAATTGGTTCTATATAGCACCAGTGAACTCTCTTTCTCATTTCTATTGACATAGATTTGTTGCATAAGATGTTTTTCATTTTCTGAAATGCTATTTTGGCCTGAGCTATTCTGCTTTTTATTTCTGTGGTGCATCTTCCATCTGATGTTATTATTGTGCCCAAGTATTTAACGCGTTGCACTTGTTTTAGATTTGTCCTGTTAATTTTTATGCTGCATGATGGTGATGATTGCTTCTTCAATATGATCATTATTTCTGTTTTCTTACTATTCAGACTTAGACCTTTCATTTTACTTTCTTTCACTATTATGTCTATCATTTTTTGTAGATCATTCTCTGTCTCTGCTATTAAGACTGTGTCATCAGCATTTTGCAAATTGGTTATATTGTGGTCGTTGACTTCAATTCCTTTTATATCTACTATTGTTCTCAAATTAATTTCGCTGTAAAGTGAAAACAAATCCGGCGACAAAACACAGCCTTGTCTTACTCCTCGACAATAATAACAATGATAATGAATTATTAACCGACCATCACAAACGTTGATCTCATCATCTTCAAGCTTGTGTCAACGAATGTGATCTCATCATCTTCAAGCTTGTGTCAACGAACGTGATCTCATCATCTTCAAACTTGTGTCAACGAACGTGATCTCATCATCTTCAAACTTGTGTCAACGAACGTGATCTCATCATCTTCAAGTTTGTGTCAACGAACGTTGATCTCATCATCTTCAAACTTGTGTCAACGAACGTGAGCTCACAATCAAATTTGGAGCAACAAAACCATGCCCACATGCAGGACATGTTTCCGTGCCCACATGCGGGACATGTTTCCGTGCCCACATGCAGGACATGTTTCCGTGCCACATGCAGGACATGTTTCCGTGCCCACATGCAGGACATGTTTCCGTGCCCACATGCAAGACATGTTTCCGTGCCCACATGCAGGACATATTTCCGTGCCCACATGCAGGACATATTTCCGTGCCCACATGCAGGACATGTTTCCGTGCCCACATGCAGGACATGTTTAATGAGAGCTGATTACTCTCATCTGTTCACTGACTAGACTTTTCTCCTGACTGAGCTCGTATTACTCGCTGTTTGAAGTATTTGTTCGACAGTCTCAAGCACTATCTGGCCTATCTCTTCTCGGCCAATTCAACGTCCAGTGGAAGCATTCAAAGTCGGCCTTCATGAGAATTGTCTAGTTCTTTATCCAGTCACTTTATTCCAAGAAAGACAAACATTGCCAAATAGAGAACTCTGGGGCACTGTGTCTTTGTTGATGCAGTGCAATGTGTCCAGTTTGAAAATGTTTTTGTTGAAATCAATTTGGCTACAAGTGGTTACTCTTTATAACTTTGATAGCCATTCTGGTATGTTACCTTCGACATAGCTCTAGGGACACAGCGCTGTTTGCCCACTAGGGAAGAATGTGACATGCATTAGTGGCTGGGTGAACGCAGAATAAAAGGGCGAAGACAATCTCATATTCTTATAGCATAAGTGAAGAGTGTATCTCTATTTCTCATATTCTTATAGAACGTATTAGAGAACAATTTCTCATGTCAGTATTTAAAGAGAACAAGAGAACTAATATTTGCTCTCGTTATGTTCTACAGATCTTTTCCAAGTCAGTATGACAGTCCTTTCATTATGCAGATTTTATTGAGACCAAACGAACTATACAATACCCGGACAATTTAAAACCTGAACAAATAAGCCAGAAAAGACTGATAACAAAATCATGATTATATCAACTTGTTGGCAAAGCCGAATGATGTTAGGATAGATTTCATTCCTACTTATCTATTCCAACATCTAATTTGCCATTATACGAGTACAAGTCATCATTTACGTTAAAACAATCCGAAGATAACTCATAATTGAGAAGATAACATTTGGTAAATGAATAATTCACGTGTGCACCAGAGAAAGGGAACCCATGGCTTGAAAATTTAATAATGGTAGGAAATAATGTTGTAAAATCGTGTCTCTAACCTGCAACATGTCTCGACTGAAATAATGTTGTAAAATCGTGTCTCTAACCTGCAAAATGTCTCAACTGAAATAATATTGTAAAATCGTGTCTCTAACCTGCAACATGTCTCAACTGAAATAATGTTTGCACTGTAGCTCGTTGGCAAAACTGGAAACTACAGTTCAGACCAAAAATGGATAATGCATTAATGCATTAAGTGTCAAACAGCAGTGTGAGCGAGAGAAGAAGAAGAAGAAGAAGAAGACAAGAAATGAATTTCCTAAAGTTAGTCTCGGTCAGTCGATCAATTATCAAAGACTCTGCATTTTTAAAATGTAAAATGTTTAAATAAATAATCTTTGAATAGTATGTTCAAGATGAAAGCGAAGTTTTAAAAAATTAAAATTCACACAAATGTTTATGTAAATTGCTTGTGAATAGTCCCTTTACTAGATCTCTTTCGCTGTAAATAGTGACTCTAAATCAGTCTATACATGGGATGTTTTCAGTTTTTGACACTTAATTGGTTTTGTTACATCAAAAGCAACTTGTACAAATATTAATTCGTTGTTTTATATTTCCTGGATTAAAATTATTTATTTCTATGTCAATTTGATAATGACGAGATGGGCTAGATCATTTTATTAAATAATGTTTAGCTTATGGGAAGACACAATTCTCTTTGACTATTATTGAGCAAAAATGTAAAGTTAGTTAGAATTATAGTTTCGCCATTATAGAATTGTCGCTGCAGCCGCTAAATATGTAGCGTTGTTTACAGACGCTATACAAGTGTGTTAGAAGAAAGATTTGTGTTCACAAACTCTAGGGAAAGGTATCCCTGTAGCAATATCTGTTTTGTACAGCTTTAAACATTTGTTTTGAGAACAAAACGCCGAATAGACCCTAGAATGGAAATAAACAACGACTCATAGCTAACCGTGTACGTAAGTGGAAACAAGGGATTCAACATAACACTACCTTAGTGAATTTGAAAATACTAACCAATTTGGTTAGTAGATTAATACCTACAAATAAATATCAAAGTTGAAGGAATACATCTGGAGACAGTTCAGAACTACAACTACCTGGGACATACTATAACCAGTGATGGAAAATGTACAACTGAAATAAATAAAAGAATAGGAATGGCAAAAAGTAATTTTAATGTCATGAAAAATATACTAACATCAAAACAAATAACACCAGGGATAAAAATAAGAATAGCAAAATGTTACATCTTCTCAATATTCCTGTATGATGCAGAAACATGGACATTAGACGAGAAAACAGAACAGAAAATTGAAGCCTTTGAAATGTGGATTTATTGAACAATAGGTAGAATTGGATGGAAAGAAAAGAAAACACACGATGAAGTTTTAAAACAAATAAAAATGAGAAGAGAACAAAATTAGAATAAAACAAATGAATTTTTGGGGCATGTTAAAAGACACAACAGCCTACTAAAAGTAATATTGGAAGGGAAAATACAAGGTAAAAGAGGCAGACCAAGACTAACATGGATGAAACATCAAAAGATGGACAAATCAACCTATGACAATCTGCACCATCAAAGCAAGAGACAGAGTGGAATGGCGTTCCATGGTAGCCAACATTCGATGCGGAGACGGCACTCGATGACGATGATGATAAACCAACTTGGGAACGCAATGGTGATCGGAGAGGGGAAAAAACCTGGTCTCCTATAATGCCATTTTGACGTGGAATATGTAGGGCACAAAACACACAACTAATAGTTGTAAGTGACAATATAACGCACCTATTCCCTTTTGTTCTTCTTGTTTTTTTTTTATACAATAAGGATAAAAAAGAAAAAAGTCGTTGATTTTACGTAGAAGAGAAAGTACAAGAAGAGTTGTCTATCTCAAGCCTGAACCCATGAAAATTGGCAAACTTGAAGCCAAGACACGAGCAGATTCCTCGCGATAAAATCAATTTATTTTGACACGATAAGCATTTGAAATCTGGCCATTGTTACAGAGGCTGAACTCGGGAGAGGTCACCGTGAGAATATAACCGCTAAACTAGGTGAATGTGGGGTAGAACCGCTGTCCTAGGGGAACGGGGGCGGGGTGTGTGTGTGTGGGGGGATGTCGAATCCGCAGTCCTAGGGGAATGTGGGGTAGAACCGCTGTCCTAGGGGAACGGGGGCGGGGTGTGTGTGTGGAGGGGGGTGTAGAACCGCTGTCCTACGGGGAATGTGGGGTAGAACCGCTGTCCTAGGGGAATGTGGGGTAGAACCGCTGAACTAAGGGAATGTGGGGTTGAACCGCTGTCCTAAGGGAACAGGAATAACCGCAGTTGTAACGCTGTCTTGAAAATAAAATAGACAATTGTCTGTAGCGGAGTAAGAGTTAGCACATCACATTTAGACGATAAGACAGATCTTTCTGAACGAGTAAACAACTTGCTCATCCTAGAATGATGAGGATCAAGTTCGGAATTTCTTTTTCTAAATACACATAAAACACGACAAATCCGAAAAAAAGTACAACGTTTCAAATACTTGGCACAATGATAACATCAGATGGAAGATGCACCACAGAAATAAAAAGCAGAATAGCTCAGGCCAAAATAGTATTTCAGAAAATGAAAAATATCTTATGCAACAAATCTATGTCAATAGAAATGAGAAAGAGAGTTCATCGGTGCTATATAGAACCAATTTTGACCTGTGGAAGCGAATCATGGACAGTAGACAAACAAATGAAAAGACTATTAGATGTCATAGTGATGGGATTTCTAAGAAGAAATTTGTTGAAAGTTTCCCGGACAGCCAAAAAGACCAATGAGGAAATTCTGAGACCAACACAAAAAGAGAGTACTTAAAAAACATCAAAAACAATCAACATTTTTCGGGCAAATCATGAAAAGAGGAAAGTTGGAATACTTGGTTACAACTGGCAAAATAAAAGGAAGGAGATATCGTGGACGACAAGGTGAGAAAATACTGGATAGCTTGGTGTCATGGCATGGAAAACAGTCAACAACAGAAAACTGATACGATGCACTGTAGATAGAAGATTGTGGAGGGACATGATCACCTACACCAACCGGTATGGTGCATGATGATGATTCATATAGTTAGAATGGAGGTGGAGTGTTGTAACGGAATTGAAGATTTGTTCTCGATCTCTGTTGCCTTATAGTGTCGTGGGAACATGTAGTGTTCAGGTCACTGTGATATGGACGGACGAGATATCTGGTGATTTAGGCCAACAAAACCCTGCAACTACTTCTCCCTTACCCAGTGACGGCCTTATGGTTTCTGGCGCCCTGGACAAGCTGAACTTTGCACAAAGAAAACACAGCTAAATATTGTGGAAGATCTTTGATGGCAGCCCTAAACACATGTAGAGTTGCCGGTCCCTTGAGTCGGCCCTGGCCTGGCCCCATTTGATTCGGTGCAGTATGATTTCTAGATGGGAGAAGGGGGGGGGGAGGAGTACTGTTGATAGTGATCGTTTTATATGTCCATCCATTCGATTTGTTTGTGTGTGTGTTTTAATGTCAATTAGGACTACCCCACGTTTCTAGAAATCTCTGGTCAAGTTGACATCTAAGATTGATCAACGAGGACGATCATATTCTTGTCTTGTTGCGAAGTCCCTAATTATAGCTCATTTATTATACTCAGCTCACTAATTATAGCTCATTTATTATACTCAGCTCACTGATTATAGCTCATTTATTATACTCAGCTCACTAATTATAGCTCATTTATTATAATCAGCTCACTAATTATAGCTCATTTATTATAATCAGCTCACTAATTATAGCTCATTTATTATACTCAGCTCACTAATTATAGCTCATTTATTATACTCAGCTCACTAATTATAGCGGGAGCCGTGATAGCTCAGTGGTTAGTGAACTGGCCTACAAAGGACAAGGGGTAGAGTTCGATTCCAACCGACGGTTTCCAGGTTCACCCAGCCTTAAATGGGTACCGGATTTTTTTCTGGAAAAGTAAAGCAGCACGGGCGTAACACCGACCATATTACCCCAAAAATCATGTACTGAAGGTCTGTAAAACATAGGGTCACTAACACCATATTTCCCTATACGCCACTTGGCGTGACGGGGGTACTTTACTTTTTACTTTACACTAATTATAGCTCATTTATTATACTCAGCTCACTAATTATAGCTCATTTATTATACTCAGCTCACTAATTATAGCTCATTTATTATACTCAGCTCACTAATTATAGCTCATTTATTATACTCAGCTCACTAATTATAGCTCATTTATTATAATCAGCTCACTAATTATAGCTCATTTATTATACTCAGCTCACTAATTATAGCTCATTTATTATACTCTGCTCACTAATTATAGCTCATTTATTATACTCAGCACACTAATTATAGCTCATTTTATAGCTCATTTATTATACTCAGCTCACTAATTATAGCTCATTTATTATACTCAGTTCACTAATTATAGCTCATTTATTATACTCTGCTCACTAATTATAGCGCATTTATTATACTCTGCTCACTAATTATAGCTCATTTATTATACTCTGCTCACTAATTATAGCTCATTTATTATACTCAGCTCACTAATTATAGCTCATTTATTATACTCAGCACACTAATTATAGCTCATTTATTATACTCTGCTCACTAATTATAGCTCATTTATTATACTCAGCACACTAATTATAGCTCATTTATTATACTCTGCTCACTAATTATAGTTCATTTATTATACTCAGCCCACTAATTATAGCTCATTTATTATACTCAGTTCACAAATTATAGCTCATTTATTATACTCAGTTCACTAATTATAGCTCATTTATTATACTCAGTTCACTACTTATGGCTCATTTATTATACTCAGCTCACTAATTATAGCTCATTTATTATACTCAGTTCACTAATTATAGCTCATTTATTATACTCAGTTCACAAATTATAGCTCATTTATTATACTCAGTTCACTAATTATAGCTCATTTATTATACTCAGTTCACAAATTATAGCTCATTTATTATACTCAGTTCACTAATTATAGCTCATTTATTATACTCAGTTCACTACTTATGGCTCATTTATTATACTCAGCTCACTAATTTAAAAAAAAGTAAAGTGCCCCCGTCACTCCAAGTGGCGTATAGGGAATATGGTGTTAGTGGCCATAAATTTTACAGACCTTCGGCACATGGGGAGCCGCGATAGCTCAGTGGTTAGTGAACTGGACTACAAAGGACAAGGGGTTAGGGTTCGATCCCAACCGACGGCTCCGTGTTCACCCAGCCTTAAATGGGTACCGGATTTTTTTCTGGGAAAGTAAAGCAGCACGGGCGTAATACCGACCACATTACCCCAAAAATCATGTGCTGAAGGTCTGTAAAAATATAGGGTCACTAACACCATATTTCCCTATACGCCACTTGGCGTGACGGGGGTACTTTACTTTTTTTTTTACTTTCGGCACATGGTTTTTTGAATAATGTGGTCGGTATTACGCCCGTGCCGCTTTACTTTCCCAGAAAAAAAATCAGGTACCCAGTAACGGCTGAGTGAACGGAAGCCGTCGTTTGGGATCGAACCCTACCTCTTGTCCTTTGTAGTCCAGTTCACTAACCACTGAGCTATCGCGGCTCCGCAGCTCACTAATTATAGCTCCTTTTTTCTGCA
Source organism: Megaustenia siamemsis (assembly GCA_032433765.1). Taxonomy (NCBI): domain Eukaryota; kingdom Metazoa; phylum Mollusca; class Gastropoda; order Stylommatophora; family Ariophantidae; genus Megaustenia; species Megaustenia siamemsis. Next base: position 31,971,576 of record JAVIAB010000145.1, on the reverse strand, counting down.
CAGGCCATTAATTACAGCTCCTTTATTCTATACAGGTCACTAATTATAGCTCCATTATTCTACATAGGTCACTAATTATAGCTCCATTATTCTACGTAGGTCACTAATTATAGCTCCATTATTATAGCCAGGTCACTAATTATAGCTCCATTATTCTACATAGATCACTAATTATAGCTCCATTTTTCTACATAGGTCACTAATTATAGCTCCATTATTCTAAACGTATGGTCACTAATTATAGCTCCATTATTATAGCCAGGTCACTAATAATGCCTGGCATGTAAACAACTGGACATTACCAACATAAAACTGATGTGAAACTTGATCTGGGAACAGACACCAGGGTCAGATATAGCAAAGAGAGCTCTACGCCCATCGATATCAAGAGATGGGTTCGGCAGGGATGTGTTCTATCTCGGTGCTTGTTTAATCTGCACAGTGCACAAGCACGTCTTTAAAGATATCATGGAAGTGTGAAGTTTAATCCTCAACGGATGCATAATTAATCATCTAAGATACGATGCTCGCACTGTAGTACTGGCTGAAAGTCTAGAAGAACTACAATTACATGTTTAAACAAATAAACAAGATAACCAAAGAATGTGGATTGGATATAAATATTAAGTTGATTAAAACTCTGACAGTAAACAGAGACAGCACACAAAACCTACAAGTGGATTTAGAATTTAGGAAGATGGAGAAAAACCTAGAGAGAGTTTACGAATGTCTTGGAAGTACCAGGAAAAAAGATGAAAAATTCCAGGCAGAAATAAGTTTTTTTTTAATTTTAAAAAGAAAGGGGGAAAAATAGGAACAGCACAAAAATATTTCTAACACAGTAAAGATATATTGCCATTAAAAAATGAACATCAGGACTAAAACAGATATAACATCCTATATGGACTCCACTTTCCTGTCAGGCGCAGAAACACATACAATAAGAAAACATAGAAGGAAATTAAAAGCCTTAAAATGTGAATTTATAGAAGAATTGGACGGAATGAGAAGAAAACAAATAATGAAGATCAGAAACAGCTGAAGAAAAAAATATTTAACAAAATTAGAATAAGGCACACACACATTTTAAGATAGTAAGAAGAGAGAAAACCTACTGAAAGTTGTGCTAGAGTGATCAGTCAAGGAAAACGAGGCAGAGGAAGACACAAGTAGAACGTCAACGTCACGTGATGGATGTGAGAATCTATAACAGACACCATTACATGGTAGCCAACCTTCAATGCTGAGATGGCACAAGATGATGATTAGTTCACTAATTTCCAGTTCTATGTTTGATCAAACCCGGTGTCTTCCTCTTCACCTGCCATGTAAACACAAAATGTACATTTAAAGATATAGGGCACGGCAATGAAACTGTCGTTACTGTCTACACGTGATAGGAGCTCTCACATGAGAGACATCGCCATCTAGCACTGAAGAAACATCTTGACAAAGAATTTCCTTTCAACGAAGTTGATTTATGTCTTCTAAGGTCAAAGTTTAAGACGCATCGTACATGCCGTGCCTAGTGTAGAGATATAACTTAGTGAGCCACCCCACTCAGGGATTCCGTTGATAGTTGTAGGTGTGGTAGTTGTGCATTGCCTGATGTATGTGTTTTTCTTTGGGCGCTGTTGTAGAACGATTATAGTTGTACTTGGACCAGTGAATCAATACTAAACGAGAAACCCGACTAAAAAGGAAGCACTGACTGAAACAGAGTCCGCTGGTGCATCGCCTTATTCCCTAACACATACATATCTTAATAGTAGCACCAACCAGAGTCCCGGGATGTTTAGACAAAGTTGAACAACAATATTACAAAGATGGTACACCATAACACAGGTACCAATATATATTTAGACAAAGTTGAACAACAATATTACAAAGATGGTACACCATAACACAGGTACCAATATATATTTAGACAAAGTTGAACAACAATATTACAAAGATGGTACACTATAACACAGGCACCGACATATATTGTTTGGCAACAAATATCAGCAACTAGATATGGGGCAAGAGAAGACGAAGAAACAAATACATGTATAACATATCATCATCATCATGTGCCATTCCGGTTGGCGTAGGTGATCATGTCCCTCCACAATCTTCTATCTACAGTGCATCGTATCAGTTCTGTTGTCTTCCATGTCATGACACCAAGCTATCCAGTATTTTCTCTCTTTGTCGTCCGCGATCTCTCTTGGAGCAGGTGGTGGATAGTGTTGTGAGAGCAGCCGACAAGTAGTGCCGGTTATGGTCCCCACACCGCGATGGCAGGCAGAGGATCTCATGTATATAGACAATGGCTGCGATCTCCGACTAGTACAGTCATTGCCAAGAAGGAAAGGAATGGCAAACTACCTTCTTATATTGCCTCGAATAATCATGACAAATCACAACCTTATATTTATATAACATATAGAAAGCAACAAGAAAGGTCTCAGTCTGAATAGCAAGAAAACAGAAGTAATGGTTATATCGAAGAAACAATCATCACCAGCATGCAGCATAAAAATAAACAAGACAAATCTAAAACAAGTGCAACGCGTCAAATACTTGGGCACAATAATAACATCAGATGGAAGATGCACCACAGAAATAAAAAGCAGAATAGCTCAGGCCAAAATAGCATTTCAGAAAATGAAAAATATTTTATGCAACAAATCTATGTCAATAAAAACGAGAAAGAGAGTTCATCGGAGCTATATAGAACCAATTCTGACCTATGGAAGCGAATCATGGACAGTAGACAAACAAATGAAAAGACGACTGGAGGCCACATAGATGGGATTTCTCAGAAGAATGTTGAAAGTTCCCTGGACAAATAAAAAGACCAATGAGGAAGTTTTCAAAGAGGCCAACAGAAAAAGGGAGCTCTTAAAAAACATCAGAAAGAAGCAATCAACATTTTTCGGGCACATCATGAGAAGAGGAAAGTTGGAATACTTGGTTAGAACTGTCAAAATAAAAGGAAAGAGAGATTGTGGACGACAAAGAGAGAAAATACTGGATAGCTTGGTGTCATGGCATGGAAAACAGTCAACAACAGAACTGATACGATGCACTGTGGATAGAAGATTGTGGAGGGACATGATCACCTACGCCAACCGGTAAGGCACATGATGATGATGACAGTGAAGCATTAAAGGTAATTGGTGTCCTGTAACGTATATGAATGTTGTGAGTGAAACATTAAAGGTAATTGGTGTTACGTGACGTATTTAAATGTCGTAAGTGAATGAAGCATTAAAGGTAATTGATGCCCTGTAGCGTAGTTGAGTGTTGTGAATGAAACATTAAAGGTAATTGATGATCTGTAACGTATTTGAATGTTGTGAATGAAGCATTAAAGGTAATTGATGCCTTGTAACGTATTTGAGTGTTGTGAGTGTTTGAAGCATTAAAGGTAATTGATGCCTTGTAACGTATTTGAGTGTTGTGAGTGTTTGAAGCATTAAAGGTAAATTGATGTCCTGTGACGTATGTGAATCTTGTGAGTGAAGCATTAAAGGTAATTGATGTCCTGTGACGTATTTAAATGTCGTAAGTGAATGAAGCATTAAAGGTAATTGATGCCCTGTGACGTATGTGAATCTTGTGAGTGAAGCATTAAAGGTAAATTGATGTCCTGTGACGTATGTGAATCTTGTGAGTGAAGCATTAAAGGTAATTGATGTCCTGTGACGTATTTGAGTGTTATGAGTGAAGCAGATAAGTCAAGCCTTATATTTCGCTGCATTAGACTACAGCATTTCTAGTGAGATGGTAAGTGGTCTCTCTCTCTCTCTCTCTCTCTCTCTCTCTCTCTCTCTCTCTCTCTCTCTCTCTCTCTCTATCTATCTATCTTTCACTGTTATTTACATTCTCCAAGTTGCTGAGCTAGATATCCTACGATGCATTACCAAAATATCAAACGTTACACATAATAACGAAACATTAAACATTACACATAGGCAGCCACGATAGCTCAGTGGTTAGTGAACTGGACTACAAAGGACAAGAGGTAGGGTTCGATCCCAACCGACGGCTTCCGGGGTCACCCAGCCTTAAATGGGTACCGGATTTTTTCTGGGAAAGTAAGGCGGCACGGGCGTAATACCGACAACATTGCCGGAAAAATCATGTGCTGATCGTCTGTAAAATTTATGGTCACTAACACCATATTCTCTATACGCCACTTGGCGTGACGGGGGGTCTTTACTTTACTAAACATTACACACAATAACGAAACATTAAACGTTACACACAATAACGAAAAGTCAAAAGTTACATAATAACGAAACATTAAAAGTTACATAATAACGAAACATCAAACACCACAAATTCGAGTACTATCGTAAACCTCAAGGACTAGTAAGACTACTTATCCTTTTCAAAGTGATGTTCTAAGTAAGACTAGCTAGTCTTGTCAAAGTGATGTTGTAAGTAAGACTAGTTAGTCTTGTCAAAGTGATGTTGTAAGTAAGACTAGTAAGTCTTGTCAAAGTGATGTTGTAAGTAAGACTAGTTAGTCTTGTCAAAGTGATGTTCTAAGTAGGACTAGCTAGTCTTGTCAAAGTGATGTTCTAAGTAAGACTAGTTAGTCTTGTCAAAGTGATGCTCTAAGTAAGACTAGTTAGTCTTGTCAAAGTGATGTTCTAAGTAAGACTAGTTAGTCTTGTCAAAGTGATGTTCTAAGAAAGACTAGCTAGTCTTGTCAAAGTGATGTTCTAAGTAAGACTAGTTAGTCTTGTCAAAGTGATGTTCTAATTAAGACTAGCTAGTCTTGTCACAGTGTTGTTTTAAGTAAGACTAGCTAGTCTTGTCAAAGTGATGTTCTAAGTAAGACTAGTTAGTCTTGTCAAATTGATGTTCTAAGACTAGTTAGTCTTGTCAAATTTTGTTCCAAGACTAGTTAGTCTTGTCAAAGTGTTGTTCTAAGTAAGACATGTTAGTCTTGTCAAATTGTTGTTCTAAGTAAGACTAGTTAGTCTTGTCAAAGTGTTATTCTAAGTAAGACTAGTTAGTCTTGTCAAAGTGTTGTTCCAAGACTAGTTAGTCTTGTCAAAGTGATGTTCTAAGTAAGACTAGCAAGTCTTGTCAAAGTGATGTTCTAAGTAAGACTAGCTAGTCTTGTCAAAGTTATGTTCTAAGTAAGACTAGTTAGTCTTGTCAAAGTGATGTTCTAAGTAAGAATAGCTAGTCTTGTCAAAGTGATGTTTTAAGTAAGACTAGCTAGTCTTGTCAAAGTGATGTTCTAAGTAAGACTAGTTAGTCTTATCAAAGTGATGTTCTAAGTAAGACTAGCTAGTTTTGTCAAAGTGTTGTTTCAAGACTAGTTAGTCTTGTCAAAGTGATGTTCTAAGTAGGACTAGTTAGTCTTGTCAAAGTGATGTTCTAAGTAAGACTAGTTAGTCTTGTCAAAGTGATGTTCTAAGTAAGACTAGTTAGTCTTGTCAAAGTGATGTTCTAAGTAAGACTAGCTAGTCTTGTCAAAGTGATGTTCTAAGTAAGACTAGCTAGTCTTGTCACAGTGTTGTTTTAAGTAAGACTAGCTAGTCTTGTCAAATTGATGTTCTAAGTAAGACTAGCTAGTCTTGTCAAAGTGATGTTCTAAGTAAGACTAGTTAGTCTTGTCAAATTGATGTTCTAAGACTAGTTAGTCTTGTCAAATTTTGTTCCAAGACTAGTTAGTCTTGTCAAAGTGTTGTTCTAAGTAAGACATGTTAGTCTTGTCAAAGTGATGTTCTAAGTAAGACTAGTTAGTTTTGTCAAAGTGTTATTCTAAGTAAGACTAGTTAGTCTTGTCAAAGTGATGTTCTAAGACTAGTTAGTCCTGTCAAAGTGTTATTCTAAGTAAGACTAGTTAATCTTGTCAAAGTGTTGTTCCAAGACTAGTTAGTCTTGTCAAAGTGATGTTCTAAGTAAGACAACATTGACTACAAACAACTGCAGCCTTAAAGGAGAGACAAGGAAAGCCAGAAGTTTGGGAAACAATCCTTAAACAAATACATGTTGAAGACTTCAGCGGAAAAATAAATCTAAAAATGTAAATAGCGATTCTACTATAAAATGGGCAGTATGCAATGGTAAACGTGTAGGCCACATGCTGGCGTCATCAACATGACAAGAGAACAAACACACGGAAATCGATTACAGAGATAAGATTCTATCTACCATTGAACTTGATCACATATTGTGAAACAAAATGAAATGTGGCTCGCTGAACCAACAAACAAGAAACCTGTCAGTAAAGTAAATAACGTCTTCTTGATATATCACGTTTTCCTCGCAAAAACTGAGAAAATATTGAAATGACATGCCATTTTGTTCTACACATGAGCTGTGTTTTGCTCTTTCAGTCGTACGGATAATAAAAAACAAAAAAAACTTTTATTTTTGTTAAAGTGCATTTACCCATGGAATATAATCATGGTGTCCAAATAAAAAGAACAATGTAAAAAAAAAAAAACCAGGACATTTGAAATGACAAAGAAGGATTTGTCTCAACAAAGGTATTTATTATTTATTTATTTATTATATATATACTCATTTTCAATACTTTATATAAACAAAAGCGCGGAAACATATACAAGAATGGAGAACATAAAGATAAGCTCGCAATAATGGCGGAAAGAGAACGATGACAGGTGATAGTAAAACTCTTTATAATGTACAGAAGATGCTAACGAACACTTTTACATCTAGTGGGGTACCTGTTACAAACAAATGTGGAACAATATTAATATTAAGTGAATAAATAAAGTCATGATGGGATGAACACTTTCAGGAAATCCTTAATCGTCCAACACTAAGGCATTTAATAGATTCTGCAGCAAACACACCAACCTCTCTGTTAGACAGGGAGTCAGGAGGAAGAGCTATGTACTACAGGACTCAGAAAAAAATGGCAAATAAACAACAGTTTCCCTCTATAATAATATTAATTGATTATTATTTGTCTCTCTGTTAGATATAAAGTTAGATTAACTCACTTTGAATGAAGTAGAGATGTCAGTAAGGCTCATGATTAACAACAAGACTGCAGATGAAGATGATATAACATCTGAGATGCAAAAAACAATGGATAGTCATAATTTAAAATGCCTGCATAAAAGGTTTAATGCAATATGGAAAGAAGAAAAGGTGCCTACACTGTGTAAAAGAGGTATAATTGTCAAAATTCTAAAAAAGGGCAAATTTCAAGGATTGCAACAACTGAGGAGGCGTGACTCTTTTTTCTGTTGCCTCTAAAGTATTCTGCAAGATCATCATGAAGAGACTCAAAGATGCCATAGACATTGTTATGCATGAATTACAAGCAGGATTTAGAAAAGGGAGAAGCCACCTTGATCATATTTTCACGCTAAGCATTATATTAGAAGAACATATAGAAAAACTTACGAGGCCTGCAAAATTTCATTGATTCCAAAAAGGCTTTGGACGGCATATATCTCGAGACTCATCGTGGAACATAGTCAGGTAATATGGGATGATAGATCTGTGAGACGCCTTCTCATGTGCAGTTCGCACAGACCCAGGATTGAGTGAATAGTTCTAGATGGATACCGGACACAAGAATGTATTTTATCTCCCTTGTTATTTAGAATTGCCACCGACTTTATTATGCAGAAGCGCTGTACAGGTGACAAAGGCACTGAATGGACACTTGGATCTCAATTAGAGAACTTTAATTTTCCGGACGACATAGTTCTCATCAATAGCAATAGTAATAGGAACAGACAAATAGAACTAGAGATCAACCAAGAAAAGACAAAAGTAATGAAGAATACAAATCACCCAAAAGAAAAAAAATACACCTTGAAGGAAAAGTCGTGGAGGAAATCGATCACTTTGCGTATCTTAGAAGCTACATAGCTAAGAAGGAGACATAGATTAAAAATTAGAATCAGAATAGGGAAGGCAGCAATGACTTTCAGAAATCTTTATCAAATATGGAAATCAAAATTACTAAGCACAAAAACAAAGTTCATGATTTTCAACTCAAATGTATCACCCACCCTCACTTATACATGCGAGAGCTGGTAGACAACTAAATAAACAGAAAATAATTTAGATGCAAACAAATGTCTCGGGAAAATATTCGTACACCGTGGACTGGTGCAGAAATAAGAGAAGGACTTCCGGGGTCACGTTTGCGTCAACGTTCACTGTTACATTTTTCGCCGGAGAGAGTTAATTCTATCTTTCCAATCCAGATAAGTGGATAGATCGGAAGTGCCACTGTTGGGATCTTCGCATGTGAAGCGGAGTACGTCCCTGTGATCTGAAATCCTCTACAGTGTGCGCAATAGTGTGTTCTGGACCGCTACAGAAGTTACATTAGGGAACTTATTAGCTTCGGCTCTACGGTGTAATTTTCTGCGTCTGAGCTAATCAACTGATCCAGTTAGCAAAGCTCGCCGATGATAACAGGTTGTACTCACCTCAATGTTCTTCATTGTCAAGTCAAAAGTTTGTGAATACGACCTTCCCCTGCCTAGCGATGTATGCGAATTACGTCAACACATCGTGTGATGTTCCAAAACGGTCGGTGTAATTGTATGACGCCAAGTTCTTGCATTGTACAACTCCTTGCTAAGCTCTGCTCTGTCTAGTCAGTAGCAGTTTTCAATTTGGAGATTGTGCATCAGCTTTTCGTGTGCTGTTGGCTGCTTTTACTATAGTAACTAGTATATTGTGAGTGCAGCCATTGTTGTGTGAGCCACGTCATCAAGTTAGCTGCATTGCCCTAGGACGGTCGTACTCTAATCAATGAAAGTCGGAGTGGGGTTTCGTACATGACTTGTCAGCATCGGTGAGACTCCCGGAAGTTCTTCTTAGTTATGAGGGACTTATAGTTTGTTGTTTGATGTGTGATGGTGATGGTCTAATGACCAACTAATAACTACATCAAGCTTGGGCAGATGGTGCTCGTAAACCTGGGAGGGCCGACCATCTAAGGGCAGAATTCCTCTACAGAAAAGACAATCTGCTGCCTTGCAGGAAGATTGGGGACAATCAAAGGCTAAGGAAAGCAAACCTGAATAAAATGCTGACTGAAATCGGATGCATTGGGCCACTGGCGCAGAACACAGTGCAACGTTTTAACAGGTATTCAATCGGAATGGATCTAACAGACTCTAATTATGATGCTCTGTCTGTGGAGTCTCCCCAGGAAGGTGGAATGCTGGGCCACGTGCCACGAAGGGGTCCACCTCAAGTTATTGGTGGTCACCCTGACCCATTTTGGAGAGCTAAGAAATGGGACCAGAGACGAAACTACCGCTGACAGGAAAGGCTTCAAGAAACAGCTGAATATAATACACTGGAATGTGGAGGGTAACAGCTGAATATAATACACTGGAATGTGGAGGGTAACAGCTGAATATAATACACTGGAATGTGGAGGGTAACAGCTGAATATAATACACTGGAATGCGGAGGGCATATACCACAAAAACAAGCCCTAACAATCAGACTTGCAGAGGAGGAGATAGATGTTGCCTGCATCCAGGAAACTCACCTTAATCCTCAGCACAAATTATGATCAGGGGCTACCAAACATTTAGACAGAACAGGGAAGGTCACAAGGGTGGAATTATTATACTTATTAAAAATTCCATCCCAGCAAAACTTATAGATGTAGTCACAAACGGAGAGGCCGAGATCATTGGTACAGACCTATACATTAACTCCGCTAGTATAAGGATATTTAACATTTACTGTCCTAATGACAAATTACTGAAGCTGGAGTCAATGGAAATAACACCATCAAAGTGTCTGGTAGTAGGAGACTTTAACAGCCACTCTGAAAGATGGGTATATAAGGAGTCCAATGTTCGAGGTGAAGAAGTGGAAGAATGGGAAATAGACAACAACCTATTCCTCATAAACTATAGGGAGGACCCCCCAACCTTCTACTCAAGAAGATGGAAAACAACATCAACTGCCGACCTAGCGTTTGCAACTGGAGACATATCCATCGAAATAAACAGAAAAGTGCTGAACCAACTTGGAGATAGTGAGCACAGACCAGTCAAACTTTCAGTGGATCTTGCTCACAAACAGGAGTTGCAAATACCTCTTCCCCGCTGGAACTATAAGAGAGCAGATTGGGCAAAGTTTGCAAGGCTCACTGGTGCATATACTGCGCCTATCAACACCCACGAAAAGAAGGTCAATAATATGATAGAGCGGTTAACAAATGGAATCCTGAGAGCTGCTAAAGAATCCATTCCTAGAGGAGCAAGAAGAAACTACAAGCCATACTGGAGCAAGGAAATACAAAGACTAGAAGAGGAACTGAGCTCTGCCAGAGAACTAGCTGAAACAGCACAGAGAGCAACATTGCCTACAAAGTAGCCTCGGCCAAATACAGACGTGAGGTCATGATATCAACAAGACATAACTGGATAGACAAAACAGAGAGCCTTAATCTAGACAAAAATGGTCATAAACTATGGAAACTTGCGAAAGCTCTTAGCGACGAAAACAACTGCCGACCTTCAATATCATTAGCACACAATCATAACATCCTAACAGGCAAAAGGGCAGCAAATCTACTGATAGAGACTTGCAAAAACATTAGTAGAATAAACATTCCAATAGACAAACAGAAAGCTGCAAGACGGGAAAACCAAGATGTAAAACATATGCCTTTACCACCAGAAGAGCATCAGACGATCATCTTTACCCCGACTGAATTAGATGTTGCCCTCAAAGGATTGAAGCTCAAAACTTCCCCTGGTAAAGATGGAATCTCCAACGAAATGCTCCTAAATCTGGGGCAGAAAGCCAAGAGCCAACTTCTAAGGATAATAAATGCTAGCTGGAAGTGAGGTCATGTGCCGGCAATCTGGAAAGAAGCTATTATGGTGCCCATCCTCAAGCGTGGAAAAGACCCACTAGACCCAAGTAGCTATAGACCAATTAGTCTACTGAGCTGCCTGAGTAAACATGGAAAGGCTGGTTAACAGAAGACATGTGGCATTTAGAGACAAAACAACAAATCGTACCACAATAAAGTGGCTTCCGTCCACACAGATCAACTGAAGACCTGGTCACCTACATTGCACAGAAAATAGAGGATGCTCTACAAGAAAAGAAACACACACTGGCAGTGTGGGTCGACATGGAGAAGGCTTTTGATAGGGTTTGGCGAGGGGATTTAAAGAACAAGCTTTTTAGACTTGGCATCCAGGGTCGTTTATTCAATTGGGTCTCTCAAAACCTTCAGGATAGAACGGCCAGAGTACAAGTTCAAGGTCAACTAAGTAAGAAGGTCTCTATCGAACAAGGTGTCCCACAAGGCAGAGTCTTGTCCCCAACACTCTTTTTAATTTTTATAAATGACATCGTAATGGACGTTCCACCCAGAATACACTCAGCAATATACGCAGATGATCTGGCGTTATGGGCTCGCGAGGAAAGTATGTCGGTGGCTGGATCCAGGATGCAAGATGCCCTAGGTGAACTTGAAAAATGGACGAACCCATTCGTACCAATTAATTAAAAAAAAACTACATATACAATTTTCAGCCTATCAAGAAACACACTCTCTGCAAACTTGAAGATAAAAGACCATACACTCCCTATTGACCAAAACCCAACATATCTTGGCGTCACCATGAATCGGAGAATGACTTGGAAAAATCAGATAGACAGAGCAAGAAAAAAAAGCCAGAAAACGAACAAATAATATGAAGAAATTGGCAGGAATGGACTGGGGAGCAGACAGCAATATTTTGAAAAGACTATACGTAGGAAGAGTCAGACCAGTCCTAGAGTATGGAGTCACAGCCTGGGCTATGGCTTCCAATTCACACCTTAGCAAAATTAACAGAACACAGAATCAAGCTGCCCGTATCATCACTGGTGCTATGAAATTTGCACCTATCAAGACTCTAGAAACAGTAACAGGCTTACAACCCTTAGATGACAGACGGGTCACTAAAGTATTGCAACAGGCAGAGAAATATAGAAGGCTCCTTAGCCACCCCATGCAACAAAGAATAACTGGTTTCGGAATTTTACGACTAAAGAGGAGCAACTTCGCTGCAATTGCCAATGAACTGACTACTGGAGACCCAGTATTTTCCCAAACAATATTGAAACCCTTCGGCCCATCTGATATGTCTCTTCATGGGAAACATAAAATACCAGAACATAAGGGAAATATAACAGGAATCATGTAAAAAGGCACCCAATCAGACACAGAAAGAAAACACGTAGCAGAAAAACACATACACGATACCTACCCACAGGACTCTTGGTCCCACATATACACAGATGGCTCTGCTACAAATGCCATCAGAAATAAAGGGGTGGTGTGTTCTTGACGCTGAATAACCAGGACGAGATCATCAAGTCAATAGCTACTGGGAAATTCTCAAACAACTTTCAAGCAGAAACTGAGGCCCTCAGAGATGCTGCAACACTGGCTACTCAACACAAAAATAACATGCACAATAGATTGGTGATTCTGACTGATGCACTGTCAGTACTTTCAGCTCTAAAACGCCACAAGAACAATGAACTAGATGACTTGAGAACAACCCTGGACCAACTATGCAATAACTTCCAGAGAGTAGTCATTCGGTGGTTACCATCACACTGTAATATACACGGGAACGAACGCGCAGACAAATTAGTTAAAGAGGGAGGGAAATTACCACAAAAGAACCATCTGCTCAGTTATGATGAAGCCAAATCCATCCTCAAAGGTCAGTTCCATGAAAAATGGAAACGAGAACATCCAAAGCATAACGAGAGGGACTGATACCATCAACTATCAAGGAGGGATCAAGTCATCATACTTCACCTACGCACTGGCCACAATAGAATGAGAAATCACATGTTCACCAAATTCAACAACCAGCCTATGCCACTGTACACTGGACAATATGACAACAAAACATGTTCTACTGGATTGCCCCCAGTACACAGACCTGAGAAGGACAATGTGGTCCACACCCACCTCCCTGGAAGTGAAACTATATGGGGAAATCGAATCACTTAAACAGACAGCTGACTTCATGAGAGAGTCTGGAATCCTACTCTGATTGAGTCGTGATCGCAGAGAGAAAAAGAGAGAGAGAGAGAGAGAGAGAGAGAAATAAGAGAAATGACAACGCATCCAAAAATATCATCTATAATCAAGAGAAAAAGGTGGTCACATGTTGGCCATGTGATGGGAAGAGACAATACCAGAACCTCAAAGCAGGCCCTCCTCAAGTAGGGTAGAGTAAAAGAGGCCAACCTAGAGAAACACTAACAAGAACACTAACAATAACACTAACAAGAACACTAACAAGAACACTAACAAGAACACTATAGGTCGTTTCAAAATATTTTGAAGGTGTTTAAAATTCCATATCTCTGCAACCAATTGATTGATAATGCTGAAATTTTGCATATGGTCTTGTGATTTTTTGGTCCCAAGAAGTACATTAATTTCCTCACCAACAAACGTATAGTTTTAAATATTCTTTATTTGAAGTATACAAATTTAAGGCATTTTGGTCAAACCATATATTTGGAGGAATTACCGCTTCATATGAGTGAGCACCCACGGACTTGTCATCTTGAACGTAATGCGCGCCAATTTCCCTGTTTTAAGCACTAAAAAACACATAAAACGCGTCATAGTTATAATTTTATATCCGGTGCATCCCATTTCCTGTCGTTTTGTTGTGATTTATGTGCAACGGCGTATCCTAATTATTGGGTAATTTCGTTAAATTTGTGATCTGTTAGTCAATGGGTATAAAAGTAAAGTTCCTTACATTGCAATCAGTGGCAATAAAGGTGTATAAATATTTTTGCATAGAAGCTAAGCGTGGAAAACTGTATCGAAGCATCTCAAAGCCAGAAAAGAGAACTATTCACGCATTGGGTATAAGCAAACGCTTTTTCAAACAAGTTATTGTTATTGTTATTGGCTATGGAAGGCCTCGGTCTCACAGCAAACGAATTAAAATCCATAATTGCTCAACCGCCCGTGCCAGTGGAATCATCCGAATTACTAACTCATCTCCCAAACAAAGAAAGGTAACTGTAGTCCCCATCGTAGCAGTCTCAGCACACGCCAAAAGACATAAGGCGAAACCGCGCAGAAAGTGAACACAGCCAACTGTTCCCCGTCATACGATATCATCATTCATCGTAAACAAGCGGGATATCGAAGCAGGATCAAAACGGATGAGACACACAGCTCACGGTGTGCACAGAGCACTAAACTCAGTAGCTCCTGCAACAAGCCAGACTTGGAATATGAGGAAACTGCAAGAAGGAACACTTTTCAGACATAGCCTTCAATGGTTCCTGCCGCCTATCCACCATATACCATGGGAGTTTACGTCCTCCCGAAAATGATGATCGTCGTAGCACTTTATGATGTTAGGCCATCATTGATGACTCCAATTCCAAACATATAGACACACAGTGGTGGTAAGTTATCATTTCCAATCCAACAGAAGCCACATGACCTGTAGTTAGTAAAAACACAATTGATGATGTTCTCCGCTCCCTTCTTGTAGCTGCCGCCACACGATTCTGATGTCTCATTAACTTGGACATCATTCAAGAACAATGTCAGATGAACATTCCATAGATATGGCTTTTCTGATGAAGTGCTTGGTGCAACAGTAGTATCAATCATAGTGGAGGCTCCTGGTATGTGTTCTTTAATATCACAGACGGCACATGATGTTGTTATATTCAGAATTTCTTTCAGGGGTGTAAATACGTGGCACACACATGGAGAGTGGCTTTTCAAACAAGTGCTTAAAGCTAACGGAGTGTCCAGTTCAATCAAGACTAGGACGCTAGGAAGAAAGAAAGTAGTAGATAGTTTTGACAAGGAAGTGATTAGAAGAGCAATTTGTAAAATGTTCGATTCCAAAGAAACTGTGACTTTAAGAAAACTGAAAATTCGACTGAGAGCAGAAAATGACATTGTTGTGTCGAAAACAACATTATGGAGAACTGTTAGAAGCATCGGTTTTACGTTTAGAAAGTACGATAGTGGTAGAAATGTCATCTGCGAGAAGCCGCACTTAGTTTCTATGAGGAGTAAATATTTACGTGAAGTACGGGAAATGCGTAACCAAGGTTATGATATTGTATTTCTAGATGAATCTTGGATAAATTCTCACCACACAAGTGCCAAGGAATGGCAGTTATCAGATGGAAGTATTAAAAGATGTGTACCCACTGGAAAAGGACAGCGTATTATAATGGCACATGCAGGCAGCCGAAAAGAAGGGTTGGTGAAAAATGCAGAACTTATATTCACCTCTAATTATACTGACAACAGGGACTATCACACCGAGATGAATGGCCATATATTTAGAGAGTGGATTGAAAATACTCTTCTTCCAATTCTAGACAGACCATCCTGTCTGGTAATGGACAACGCGTCGTACCACAACGCTGTGGCAGAAGAAGACAAAATTCCTACATCTACCAGTACAAAAGATGTTATAAAGATTTGGCTAAGAAAGGAAGGAATTCCATTTAACGAGGGATTTTTGAAACCTGAATTACTGTCACTTGTTAAGAAATCGCAAAAGACCAAAGTATTCCAAATAGACAAAATCATTCAACAGCATGGTCATACGTGCTTGAGACTGCCCCCTTATCATCCACAATTAAACCCCATTGAACTCGTTTGGGCAAAAATTAAAGGGCAGGTGGCAGCTGAGAATACAAGTTTTAAACTATGCGATATAAAAGGACTGACATATGCTGCTCTATCACACATTGACAAAGATTTTTGGTGCAAATGTGAAGATCATGTCTTAAAAGAAGAAAATGACTATTGGAAAAAAGATGGACTATCGTTCGTTCAGCCCAGATTAGTAATCAATATGTTAGACTCCTCTGATTCAGAATAAATGAAATAATAATGGACGTTTTTATATGTCCGCATGATCAATCTTTAGCTAAAGTTGATAACGTTTTGAAAATGTAAAGATTCTTGATATGTGTACTGCAGGCATGCAAAGAAACTAAATCACTTTCATATGTCTTGTTTACGTAAAATAATGAAAGTCACATGGAAAGACATAAAACGAACAATGTAGCTCTTTACAGTGAAGAGGATCCCGTGCTTACATCGGACTCTTTAGTCACATGCGTACCCATAAACAATAACTTTGCTTGATATGTCATGCTCGTTATCGCTCGCAACGGATAATTAATTTTTTAAAATGTATTCTTTGTTGTATATTGTTTAAATAGTTTTCATTAATGGAACTGTTTATACGCTGATTTGTTTTAGACCGTCTGTAAAGGCTATAACATTGACATTCTCATAGTATTTTAAAGAAAGTAAACAATAGAAAGTAAACAGTTGATAAACGCCTCCAACTTTCAAGTTGTGTAGAGACGCCTATGTCGAGAAGCTGATTTCCATTAATGTACGGTAAATTATTTTCTCCAGGAGCAAAAAGATCCGTAAATTCACTGAGATCAAAGGAAAGTGCTGCTTCATGATGAAGCATACTTCCTACATCATTAAATTTTGTGAAATCGGTGGGACCTTGGAAAAACAAGGCCAGATGCAAAAAATCAAGTTTGTAAGTGCAGGGAAAGAGGAGATATTTCATGTTAATCGTGAACATTTAGATTTGAAACGACCAATAACAAGAAATGCAACAAGAGCAAGCACCAGTTCCCTCCCCAAAATTGAAAAACTCGATCAGAACAGAAAAATGTGGCGAGATTCAAAGCGGATCCTGTGTATGATTGATGCTGGATAAAGATCGTCAAACACAGAGTCTAAGATTTCTGATCTATGTGCTTAGGCTCAAAAGGACAATAGATCATTGATCATTTGGATCATTTGGTGATCAATTTGGTGATCAATTTTGTGATCAACTTGGTGATTTTTTGCCCATATGATCCAAGTGATAGACAGACAGACAGACAGACAGACAGACAGACAGATAGACAGATAGACAGATAGATAGATAGATAGATAGATAGATAGATAGATAGATAGATAGATAGATAGATAGATAGATAGATAGATAGATAGATAGATAGATAGATAGATAGATAGATAGATAGATAGATAGATAGACAGACAGACAGACAGACAGACAGACAGACATACAGACAGACAGACAGACAGACAGATAGACAGACAGACAGACAGACAGACAGACAGACAGACAGACAGATAGATAGATAGATAGATAGATAGATAGATAGATAGATAGATAGATAGATAGATAGATAGATAGATAGATAGATAGATAGATAGATAGATAGATAGATAGATAGATAGATAGATAGATAGATAGATAGATAGATAGATAGATAGATAGATAGATAGATAGATAGATAGTGAAGAAAGGTAAACCTCAACCAGATGCCTTAATGACAGTAACTATAAGAAATAGCCATGGCTAACTGAGTTGACCAAATCTCAGAAATTGTCCTGCTGGGCTTGTCTCTTATACAGGCCCTTGGAATAAGACTGGTTTTAACAGCTGAAATTGTTTGGTGACATGTCGTGAAAGAGAGTCAGTCAAGAGCAAAACACAGCTCATGTGTAGAACAAAATGCCATGTCATTTTAATATTTTCTGTTTTTGCAAGGAAAACGTGATACATGAAGAAGTTATTTGCTTTACTGACAGGTTTCTTGTTTGTTGGTTCAGCGAGCCACATTTCATTTTGTTTCGCAATATGTGATCAAGTTCAATGGTAGATAGAATTTTATCTCTGTAAACGACTTTCGTGTGTTTGTTCTCTTGTTATATTGATGACGCCATTCTGTGGCCCACACGTCCATTACGCTTCCAGACATCCGGATGTCAAAGATGAGATTGCCACTATTTCTTTCTCTCTTTCTCTAACTGTGGACAGCAGGTCCTGCTGAGGCATGTCCATGATGGCACGTGATGGAACGTTGTGTATGTTGTGATGGAACGTTGTGTATGTTGTGATGGAACGTTGTGTATGTTTTGCTGCTATTTTAAGTTTACCGTGAACATATGGACACAAATATATGTTGTGGAGACGAAACGTGCTTGAACGGATTATTGACGAGAAATGAAATCTATTTCTGAGTTTGTGAATCATGAACGGGATCTCATGTGTGCCCGGGTTGAGTTTATGTAGCATGAACGGGATCTCATGTGTGCCCGGGTTGAGTTTATGTAGCATGAACGGGATCTCATGTGTGCCCGGGTTGAGTTTATGTAGCATGAACGGGATCTCATGTGTGCCCGGGTTGAGTTTATGTAGCATGAACGGGATCTCATGTGTGCCCGGGTTGAGTTTATGTAGCATGAACGGGATCTCATGTGTGCCCGGGTTGAGTTTATGTAGCATGAACGGGATCTCATGTGTGCCCGGGTTGAGTTTATGTATCATGAACGGGATCTCATGTGTGCCCGGGTTGAGTTTATGTAGCATGAACGGGATCTCATGTGTGCCCGGGTTGAGTTTATGTAGCATGAACGGGATCTCATGTGTGCCCGGGTTGAGTTTATGTAGCATGAACGGGATCTCATGTGTGCCCGGGTTGAGTTTATGTATCATGAACGGGATCTCATGTGTGCCCGGGTTGAGTTTATGTATCATGAACGGGATCTCATGTGTGCCCGGGTTGAGTTTATGTATCATGAACGGGATCTCATGTGTGCCCGGGTTGACTGTGTTGAACCAACATGTCTAAGCAACATTTCGTTCCGGTTTAGTGAACTTTTGAAATCTGGTGCATTTTATATACCCCAACACACTGATTGATTTGTGAACAATACACAGCTTTAATGGCATTGTGTGTGTGTGTGTGTGTGTGTGTGTGTGTGTGTGTGTGTGTGTGTGTGTGTGTGTGTGTGTGTGTACACGCGCGCGTGTGTGTGCGTGTGTACACGCATGTGTGTGTATGCTTTCAGTGAAGTCGAGAGCGGGTTACAATTTGGATGTAGAAAAGTGAAAGACTGCAGTAACAAAAAACTATCTTTTCGACACATATTACCATTGCTGGTGTTTGTCTTGGGGCGCACGACAGGACCAGAGGGGTACAGGCCGCTTGGTCAAGGCAGTCACCACGACGTGTGAGACTCAGGATTTTTATTTCAGCCCCGATAGAAAAAATCATTTCTGCTCTACCGCGGCTTTCGAACACCATTACGTCAGCTTTTCAGTCAGCGAAACAGTGGATTTCGCCGCACGACTTCGACTGCAGTGATATATTTAGCACCTAGAGAGAGAGAGAGAGAGAGAGAGAGAGAGAGAGAGAGAGAGAAAGAGAGAGAAAACACTATAAATTATAATAAAATATAAAATATATATATAATATAAAATCCCTGAGTAAGAGAGATATAGTGCCTTGACCTAACGGAGACAAATAATGAAACGTAGATGCCATGTTGTATTTGAGAATGTAAAAATAAAGATAGTAAATGGACAGAAAAATGAAAAAAAGAAAGCTGTACACAAGTCTCCAGACAGGACAGAATAATCTCACACAGTAAACATTGCTACCAACTTTGAGATATTACACAGACGCCTCTCCTGTGATACGGTGTTTGATATCTCCACTGATAACTTCCTGCGCGATGAGGATCTACATCACAGAACTGGAGATACTATCAGGGTACATTGACGATAGCTCACTGGTTAGTCAACTGAACTACAAAGGACAAGAGATCGGGTTCGATCCTGATCGACGGTTTCCGAGTTCACCCAGCCTTTAATGGGTACCGGATTTGTTACTGGGAAAGTAAAGCGGCACGGGCGTAAAACCAACATTACCCCAAGAATCATGTGCCGAAGGTCTATAAAAGTTATGATCACTAACACCATATTCCTTATACGCCACTTGGCGTGACGGGGCTCTTTACTTTTTTACTTACATTGATGATATCGCCTTATACAAGAACATCTAGTAATGAGTTCAGGTCGACGAGGTGACAATGCTCTCAAAAGAGCAAACTTCATTACAACTAGACATTGATGTAAACATGGAGTATTGAAACATGAATCCAGCTCCACTAGTGCCTACCTGAAATCTGATTGAATTGATCTCTCTGAAGGTCTCAACAGAAAACAAAGAAACCTAGTGCCAGCTCCCTCGTCTCTTCCCTTTCTCTGGCCTTCTCCCGACCGCTACTCCCCTTCATCGTCGACCCTTAAAAGGGCGTTACGTTGGCGTAAACGTGATGTCTTGTAGTTGACACTAAATTATCATATTTCCGCCTTTTTGCCCAAATGATCCAACTTGAGCATAAATGTGTGAGTATTGAAGTTTGTCTTTACTCTCGATCTCTGGTGTTGTGGCCAGCCTGGTTAGTCTGTTTCAGGGGCACAGCAAAGAAAATGTGGACAGTTCTACAAGCAGTCAGTTATCAGTCACTGATAACTTTCAGCTCTGGTACTAACAGGCGCCTCCCCCCCCCCCCGCACCGCCACTCCCAAATCAACTGTTTCATTGCCCACTATTCTATTTAATCTCACATCGACACGGTAAAAAAGAAAAGAAAATAAATACAGTAATTATTCATAATGAAGATATAGGTGTTCAAACCTGATGGAGTCGGATGCCGTGCATCTCTGGCCGTGGATGATCTCACTGCATCCTGCATACTGGCTGTAGACAGCAGCACTAAGATATACAACAATTTAAAGCACCGATAAAATATACAACAAATTTAAAGCAGCGATAAGATGTTCAACAATTTACAACAGCGCTAAAATATACAACAAATTAACGCAGCACTAAGATGTTCAACAATTTAAAGCAGCGATAAAATATACAACAAATTACAGCAGCGCTAAGATATACAACAATTTACAGCATCGCTAAAATATACAACAATTTACAGCAGCGCTAAAATATACAACAATTTACAGCAGCGCTAAGATATACAACAATTTACAGCATCGCTAAAATATACAACAAAATACAGCAGCGCTAAGATATACAACAATTTACAGCATCGCTAAAATATACAACAATTTACAGCAGCGCTAAAATATACAACAATTTACAGCAGCGCTAAGATATACAACAATTTACAGCATCGCTAAAATATACAACAGTTTACAGCAGCGCTAAAATATACAACAAATTACAGCAGCGCTAAGATATACAACAATCTACAGCAGCGCTAAAATATACAACAAATTACAGCAGCGCTAAGATATACAACAAACTACAGGTATATATTGAGAGATTGAGGAGAATTGGTGGGACAATTATGTATATATTGAGAGATTGAGGAGAATTGGTGGGACAATGATGTATATATTGAGAGATTGGGGAGAATTGGTGGGACAATGATGTATATATTGAGAGATTGAGGAGAATTGGTGGGACAATGATGTATATATTGAGAGATTGAGGAGAATTGGTGGGACAATGATGTATATATTGAGAGATTGAGGAGAATTGGTGGGACAATGATGTATATATTGAGAGATTGAGGAGAATTGGTGGGACAATGAAGTATATATTGAAAGATTGAGGAGAATTGGTGGGACAATGATGTATATATTGAGAGATTGAGGAGAATTGGTGGGACAATGATGTATATATTGAGAGATTGAGGAGAATTGGTGGGACAATGATTGAGAGACCGAGAGAGCCACCTCGACGGAGATCAATGGATGAAATACTAGGAACACTCGACAAGACTGGAGCAAAGTCAGTGAACTATCTATTACTCAATGCTGAAAGGTAAAATGAAAGGAGAAGAAGAAGAAAAAGAAGAAGAAATGGAAAATGAGAATTGAAGAATTTGGAATCGATTACTTATAAATAAATCAACTTTGACGTATTCGATTTATCTGTGGTGCGAGTCCAAATGAGACATCAACAACAGCGGTTCTATGTCGTGTCAGGTGATCAACTGGAAAAATTGTAAATTAGAAACACAAAGTCTCAGCTGTAAATGTGTAAATATGTCTGCCCAGCCCCAGTACTAGGAATGGTCACGATTTATGATTAACAAACTATAGGCCCAAATTAGCGAATGAAATAAAATCGTTATGACCATTTTGAAGAAAATATCAATTAAGTTTATTATTTGTATTCTCTTCTAATGTACATTTCCCTTTCGTTTTGTTATTTTATTTCATTTCACACTTTATCTCATTGTTATTTCTCCTCGACCTACTTGTTCTGCTCATTCTAGAACAAGTTGTAGAGTTTATCTTCATTCTCTTCTCCGTTATTCTTGTTTTCAGAAGAGACCCCTTGTAGGATCAGCCTGCAACCTCGTGAAGTGGAGGAGTTCAGATGACAGTCGATGCCCTCTCAGCAGTGGAAGACTAACTAGTCTTACACAGATGACAGTCGATGTCCTCTCAGCAGTGGAAGACTAACTAGTCTTACACAGATGACAGTCGATGTCCTGTGTGCAGTGGAAGACTAACTAGTCTTACACAGATGACAGTCGATGTCCTCTCAGCAGTGGAAGACTAACTAGTCTTACACAGATGACAGTCGATGTCCTCTCAGCAGTGGAAGACTAACTAGTCTTACACAGATGACAGTCGATGCCCTCTCAGCAGTGGAAGACTAACTAGTCTTACACAGATGACAGTCGATGTCCTCTCAGCAGTGGAAGACTAACTAGTCTTACACAGATGACAGTCGATGCCCTCTCAGCAGTGGAAGACTAACTAGTCTTACACAGATGACAGTCGATGTCCTCTCTGCAGTGAAAGACTAACTAGTCTTACACAGATGACAGTCGATGTCCTCTCAGCAGTGAAAGACTAACTAGTCTTACACAGATGACAGTCGATGTCCTCTCAGCAGTGAAAGACTAACTAGTCTTACACAGATGACAGTCGATGCCCTCTCAGCAGTGAAAGACTAACTAGTCTTACACAGATGACAGTCGATGCCCTCTCAGCAGTGGAAGACTAACTAGTCTTACACAGATGACAGTCGATGTCCTGTGTGCAGTGGAAGACTAACTAGTCTTACACAGATGACAGTCGATGTCCTCTCAGCAGTGAAAGACTAACTAGTCTTACACAGATGACAGTCGATGTCCTGTGTGCAGTGGAAGACTAACTAGTCTTACACAGATGACAGTCGATGCCCTCTCAGCAGTGGAAGACTAACTAGTCTTACACAGATGACAGTCGATGTCCTCTCAGCAGTGGAAGACTAACTAGTCTTACACAGATGACAGTCGATGTCCTCTCAGCAGTGGAAGACTAACTAGTCTTACACAGATGACAGTCGATGTCCTCTCAGCAGTGGAAGACTAACTAGTCTTACACAGATGACAGTCGATGCCCTCTCAGCAGTGGAAGACTAACTAGTCTTACACAGATGACAATCGATGCCCTCTCAGCAGTGGAAGACTAACTAGTCTTACACAGATGACAGTCGATGTCCTGTGTGCAGTGGAAGACTAACTAGTCTTACACAGATGACAGTCGATGTCCTCTCAGCAGTGAAAGACTAACTAGTCTTACACAGATGACAGTCGATGTCCTGTGTGCAGTGGAAGACTAACTAGTCTTACACAGATGACAGTCGATGCCCTCTCAGCAGTGGAAGACTAACTAGTCTTACACAGATGACAGTCGATGTCCTCTCAGCAGTGGAAGACTAACTAGTCTTACACAGATGACAGTCGATGTCCTCTCTGCAGTGGAAGACTAACTAGTCTTACACAGATGACAGTCGATGCCCTCTCAGCAGTGGAAGACTAACTAGTCTTACACAGATGACAGTCGATGTCCTGTGTGCAGTGGAAGACTAACTAGTCTTACACAGATGACAGTCGATGCCCTGTGTGCAGTGGAAGACTAACTAGTCTTACACAGATGACAGTCGATGTCCTGTGTGCAGTGGAAGACTAACTAGTCTTACACAGATGACAGTCGATGTCCTGTGTGCAGTGGAAGACTAACTAGTCTTACACAGATGACTGTCGATGTCCTCTCAGCAGTGAAAGACTAACTAGTCTTACACAGATGACAGTCGATGCCCTCTGTGCAGTGGAAGACTGACTAGTCTTACACAGATGACAGTCGATGTCCTCTGTGCAGTGGAAGACTAGTCTTACACAGATGACAATCGATGTCCTCTGTGCAGTGGAAGACTAGTAGTGAAGTATAGCATTTAGAAGCGTGGAATCTACGGCTAGCCGGAGATTATTCCTTATAAAAAAAGTCTAGCCGAAGATTTTCTGATCCTGCCGTTTTTTTCCTTATATGAGAGTCTAGCCGAACATTTTTTTCCGGTCGGGGTGACCTCTCGTCGACCTCTCGTGGCGTCGGGTGACCTCTCGTGGTGGGGTGACCTGTTGTGATGTTTCGTCGTAGTGGGGACTCATGAAAGTAGGGTGGGGGTGACATAGCTTTCACGTTCTTTCTTTGTACTCTTACACAATAAAAAAACAGTGACAAGTTTATATATATATATATATATATATATATAAAATTCTTATATATGTCACAATAGATAACACATGATTAGAAAATAATGTATTCTTTAACTAATGTACATTATAGACATATGTAATACATAGAAAACAAACTAGTTTATTTACAAGTAGTAATACATGATACAGCGCCATATATTTTAGAGCAGTGATCTCTGCAATATGTGCCATTTTGGCACGCAAGGTTTCTGTTTTGAGATTGTGGTTCTGCCCTATGTGCCGTCTTCGGCTCGAAAGGACAATAGATAGATAGATAGAATACATGATAGTGGTAAATGGATAAAGGGGAGGTGGTCACGTTGTCAGAATGGACCTGTCGCTTGATGTAGAAATAGGAGAGTGAGTTTCAAAGTTGCGTGTATGTGTATACCGATCCCTTGTGTGTTTTAAACCCTATATTTTTACCACCCCCGGCTTGTTTTTTGGTTAGGACCTCTGTGAATGTATCCTTATCTAACTTATTGTGGTGTTTATTAAGACCCTTGGTGCTAACGTTCGCGTAATCCCCAAAACAGTAATAGGTCTTACTACATAAGGATATATCCCATCGCCCGAATATTCCAATTTTAACAGACCAGGAGTCCGTTTGGGGGATAACTGTCTCGCCTTACACTCGGAACAATCATACTTTACTCTGCCCCTGTACCGAATGAAATCTGCCCGCTGGTCCTCACAAGTCTCCCAGGGTAACCATTGGTCGTACTGTGCGAAAAACTCATCCACCTTATCGCTTTTAACGACCGCTTCTAACGATGTCTCACTGAGGGCCAAGTACAGACTATCCGTATCCATTTCGCAGAGTTGAAAGTCGGGATCCCACAGGATACCTCGTTTTCCCATCGACACCTCGTACAGGTTCTCATCAATAGGCGTCATGGTTTTAAACCGCGGGTTATTTACCAACTTGGTTGTATTGGTCCCCTCCTTAACATAGGACACGTCCACGTGTTTCGCCATATTCGTCAAGGTCTTCCCATATGCCGAGTTTCCAAGGAGCTTCATCGTATCGTTAACTATTGATTGAATTTCGTCTAAATCGCCAGACCGAAGCGCCTCTGTGAACTTGTCACCAAACTCCTTAAAACAACTAACTGGTAGGTACTCTACAAACTGATATATCCCAGTTACCTCCAATCCGTGGTCTAAATACCACTTTAGCAGGGGTGTGGCAAACAGAATCTTTGTTCCACTATAACTACCCACGAGAGTACGCCTGTGTGTACGCTGTAACATCTTGTTTTTGGTGGCGTACTCCCGCATAAAGGGACCGATGTCATCTATGCCTACGTCTACATTTTTAAAGATGGGGATCATCTCGCTAAAATGGGTCTTTAACTCGTCGGAGACGTGAATATCACACTCGACGAGACCACAAAACGACTCGTCTGAAACTGAATCTATAATGGCTTTGTCCGTGATGGGTTTATGCTTGGCAAATGATGGTTTAGAACCACGCAAGGTCTCATCTATGAAGACCTGAATAGCCGGCGTTGTTTTCTTTAGTTTTTGCCACTCCCACATGACGACTACGCGAACAAGGTCGAGGCTCTTTAAATAAGCCGTTATTTCACAGGTTTTCCCGTACAAATCAGCCAACTGAATATTATTTACCGGATTGACTTCGCAATCCCGAGTGATGTCACAGTTTGGGTAACCGTGAAAGAGACAGACGTGGAACTGATACACGGTCCTATTGATTTTATCCCAGCCATCCACTCCAATCATGCATTTACCCAAAGCCATCTCGCGAGCATTAAACTGGGTTCGCAAATGGACCTGGTTTTGGTGGGAAATCCAAGTCAGATACTCTCTGCAATGACGCGTGTAATAGTTCATCTTAAGAAGTTTATACCCATCATCAGCCTTGCGTATGACCGCATAATCTGTGGGCATCTTTTGCATAAGTGCCCATAGATAAAAGGCGTTGGCGTCATAGCCTTTAATGCTTG
Organism: Megaustenia siamemsis; assembly: GCA_032433765.1. Lineage (NCBI taxonomy): Eukaryota > Metazoa > Mollusca > Gastropoda > Stylommatophora > Ariophantidae > Megaustenia > Megaustenia siamemsis. The sequence goes on along the minus strand of JAVIAB010000145.1, from coordinate 31,945,209 downwards.
TTACCACTTTTTTAGTGTTTCTGATAAAGGTTTTATCCGTCTCGTGGTACCTGAAACAGGAAGGTAATAAGGATAGGAAAGAGGCGGATAATTTAGTAGAGGTCAAGGGGAGATAAGGGTTGAGATAAAGATTGAGATGAACTCATAGTCCACGTGGAAGTTAAGAGAGTAAATAGGTCGGAGAGTATTTGTAAGAGGCTTCAAGTCCACTGGGAAAGCGGAGAGATGAACATATCATGAATCAGGGGGAAAGCGTCTAGGGCGATCAAAAACGAGGCAGGGGAGAGTTTAAGTTAGACAAAGATAGGTTAAAACTAATAGATTCATTCGATGTAGAGCGATGGTTCAGTGCGGGCGACCGTGCGTGTTGTACAGCCGATTACCGCGAACAGGGGGAAAAGTGGAGTTCAGACAGTTTCAAGAATAGGTTAGTTAAGCGGTGACAGTCGAGCTAGTGAGATGGAAATTCCTGGAGAAGTGTTAGGGTAGATAGTGTAATGTGACTTTTTTTAAAAGCAGGTAACTTTCACTATGTCATAGACTTGTATTATTGTGAATGTTCTCACTAGAGTAAACTTAGTCGAAGTCATGAAGAGACTTTATTTAAAAGCTGGTAGCTTTCACCATGTCCATAGACTGGTATTATAATGAGTGTTCTCACTAGTGTAATCTTAGTCGAAGTCACGAAGAGACTTTATTAAGAAGCTGGTAGCTTTCAACAGTGGCAGAAACCTGAGTTATTGTGAGTGTTCTCACTAGTATAAGCTTAGTAACAGTCATGAAGAGACTTTATTAGGAAGCTGGTAGCTTTCAACAGTTGCAGAAACTTGTGTCTCATGGTGAGAGTTCTCACTAACGTAGACTGAGTAGCAGTCATGAAAAGGCTTTATTAGGAAGCTGGTAGCTTTCAACAGTGGCAGAAACCTGTGTTATTTGTGAGTGTTCTCACTAGTATAAGTTAAGTAACAGTCATGAAGAGACTTTATTAGGAAGCTGGTAGCTTTCAACAGTTGCAGAAGCGTGTATTATTGTAAGTGTTATCACTAGGATAAACTTAGTCATAGTCATGAAGAGACTTTCTTAAGAAGCTGGTAGCTTACACAACTGCAGAGAATTGTATTATGGTGAGTGTTCTCACGACTGTTAGGCTTGAGAAGGCTAGTGCTAGCATGCTGCGATTGTAGTGTCAGAGAGAGAGTTAGGAAGGAATGAGAGGCCATCATGCATGTGGCTATTGTGATTGTGAAATGCAGGGGAGGAATTACTTTGGTGCAATTAACATTGTTGTGTGAGTTCAATGGTGTTGGTGTCTGCTTTGTTCCATGCTAGCTGTGTTGTTATCTAGCCCTAGCGAAGAACGGATACTGTCGTGTCCTGAACCACGGGCATAACAGCGCAGAGTACATCAGAACGATCAACCGACAGAAGTGACATCCACGGGCAGATAGTCAGCCAAGGCAGATCGAGACATCCATGTCAGTGCAAGTGGCTGGCATGCAAGGCGGCTCGCGGGGTTGAGTGAGGGCTCAAATCTCAACGAGCTTTCAACATATTCTCAGCTTCGAGAGAAGGAAAGGCGCAGATCTCAGGGAGATTTCTGTATGCATCTTTACTATCAGGTACACAGAGGCTCAAGTCCTTAACGAGTCTTGCAGCGGTCGAACGGAGGCCAGTTCAAGACAACGCATAAAGGGGGGAAATATACCGTTACAATGAAACGTACAAGTGGTACTTTGTGTGTGCGCCTCGTTACAACTGCAGCCTGTCACAATTGGTGTTGTTAAATACGTCGTACAACTGACCATCTTGTAGAGACCCTGTTGCATACCGATGAAAGATAATAGAGGGGCCTCAGACCATATTCTGTCTTATGGTATGATGCAAATCGGCATTCTTTTTTGCAAACAGAGAAAAACCAACATATCTGGGGAGAGTTTTAAACAGATACCTCAGAGTTATACCGGGGACCGAAATCGCGTTCTTAAACATGTCGATATCCAAATCCCCGTAAAACCAAAACTGACGACTCATGGCTAGAAGAAAAGGAATCACGTCCTTGTTGTTGTACCAAACCAAAAAGTCCCTAAGGGTCGTCATCTTATTGTCCTTCCAGACCTTTTTACACAGAGCATACTCCTCTTCCGAAATATTAAAATTGTTTAGTTTGGAAAAGAAATCCGAGTGAGGAGGTAACTGCGTCTCATTCAACTTGTTTAAATCGGTTACGTACTCGTAACAGAAAAGACCCTTGGTTTCTTCTACTTTGTAAGCTGCCAAGTACTGGCTGTAACTGAAACCTGGCGCTAGATAATTTACAATGTCAAGGAACTTTAACCTCTCTGTCGCAGGCACATAATATTATTGTTTCGCTTAACTATAAAATTTATTTCGCCGAGCCGGTTTTCTTCATCTATTCGCTCCTCCTCATCATCCTCTCTCTCTCGCCTTCCTGAGCGTGCTCCCCCTTATCATCCTGTCTCTCGCCCTCCTGCTCACTGTCCTCAATATAGTCGTCGCCCTTCCTAGTTATTTCAGGCAAGGAGGCGGCAGCGAGGTAATGTATTAAATAGGGCTTTATTAAATTTATATCGTACTTGCCCGAGTTGAAACCTATTACCGGGAGCTGTTTCAAGTAAGCTTTTAGACGACCTTTCAGGTCGGACTTCTCCGGATCACGCCTTTCCGCACATGCGGCCAGCTTTTCAAACAGTTCTTCATTATCTTCTTTTAAAATTGTATAAGCCTCCTTTGAGATAGAGTTTAGATAATCAATCATTTTATTTACCCACTTCTGAGGATCGCCCTCGGTGGCAAAGCAGACAGGCTCTCTAAACCCCGGGACGTTTGACGCCACAGACACAGACAGAGGGACATGTTTTGCAAAAAAATGTGTCGTATCAGAGCCACCTTTTGGGGTCGGCAAGTCGCTATTATCAAAATAACTCTCGTAATCAAAGGTGGCCCTATAGGGATTCCCGAAACCGATGGGCACGTCAATACCCTCTTCCGCTATTGCTTCCGCAATAGTTTCGCTAGGTGTATAAATTCCCCCTCTAAAAATATCTTTAGGTTTACCCCCGTTACATGTTTGTTCGTGCCTGGTCATTTTAGCATAACAAGCTCATAATTGTCGACACTGTGGACAAGCGAAGGCGCTAGCCGCTTTATTAATATCAGTAATGTACATGAAATGGTCCTTGTGAAACAGGCTTCCGCTTGAAGTGTCGTCGACTCTGTGAAACAGGCTTCCGCTTGAAGTGTCGTCGACTCTGTCTCAGCGGTGGGTTAGAGAACTAGGGGTGGTAGAAAATTACTTCAGTATTTACCCACTTCTCTGATTGGTTAATCCTGCTGTCAGTCATTTCTTTGCTCCGCCTCCCATGCTAATGCTCTTCTCTGATTGGTTAATCCAGATATCAATCGATGTTGGCATAATCACTCGCTGATTGGTTAAAATCTGTTACCAGATTATATTTAAACTAGACCCATTAGGGATTTCATTTTATAAGTTTGGTTGATTCAAGGAAGGTCATACTAGTGTTCGTTCTAGAGGATTGAGCCTATATTTTACACTGTAAGTTGGAATATTTTTGTTTTGTCTTAAAGTATGTTAAGGGTTATCGATAACAGGTTATTAAATGTGTTTAAAGTAGTTAAGATAAGTATTGTTGATTGTATTATACCTTCGTCATTTCTTATTGGATGATTAAACTAAGTATCTTAAGTCATGTTATTAAATGTTATTAACATGACTAAAACTAGATATGTTACGTATTGTTGATTGTATTATGACTTCATCTTTTCTTATTGGTTGATTAAAGTTGGTATTTTAAGTCTTAATTGTTAATTTTCTTACTGTAATTAAACTAGATTAGTTATGTATTGTTGACACAGGGTTATTAATTTTTCTACAGATGGATTCTAATAATGATGCAGCTTCTGGCGAACATCAGTGTCCGTTCTGTTCGAAGATGTTTAAATGGCGCAGAGGTCTGTTAGAGCATACAAGAGCTGTGCATCAACTTATACGACACGTGTGTAGCATTTGTCAGCGCACGTATACGAGTCGAAGTTCTTTAACTAATCATATGAGACTAAAACATTCTACAACAACACCAGCTTCACCAATGGCTCCTTCTACAACACCCACTTCACCATCAGCATCATCACCCACAGCCCCATCGACCTCTTCTACAAAGAACAAACGAAAGATAGACGAAGAACAATCACCTCCTAGTAAAAAAAGGCTGACGACCCATTGGCAATACTACCTGATGATGTGCGGGCTGTATATCAACAAAACTTGTCAGCTATAAACACCCACGCTAGAATCAACAAGACAGTTTCCACATATACATTTTTCCACTCACCTGATCGCCCATTCACCACAGACTGGTCTGCTCTTCTAAGAGATGTGTTTGACAGTCAGACAAGTCGATTCAAAACTAACTATGGTCACCACCTAATCCTTAGACACAGAGACACCGGTGATCTACTCTTCTTCCACTCTTCCCTCAATAACTGGTCTGTGTTCGAGTTCCCCCGTTTAATCAATAATCTTGGAGATTTCACAAGTTTTGTAGACTCTTTAAAGGAACACAACCCCGTAGATATTGCCCTGCTCAACAGACCCGATACTAAGTGGATGGTGGAGAGCATTCCTGCCACTAGTTTCTATTTATTCCACATCCATGACTTCCCTATTGGATGTTGTCTGGAGGAATTACACCTCATATTACTAACAACAGGTACATTTACACCTTGCAGAAAAAGAAGCATAGTTCTATTTCTTATAACGACAATCTGCGTTTTTTCCGCTGTTTGGCGTTATTTAAAGGGAGAGATATCGACAATCTGGAATTAACAACTCGCCAACTCGCGAGTCAGTGGCACTTACATTGGGACATACTTTTCGTGGACACTTTTCCAGGTGCGACTTTACAACAACTACCACTCCTGGAGGAATGTTTTGGTATAGGCATTGATGTATTTGAGTTCAACGATGAAGAAGCTCTTTGTCCCAAACTCAGAAGCAGGGGATCGCATGCTGATACTATGCGAGTCTTGTTTCACAAGGACCATTTCATGTACATTACTGATATTAATAAAGCGGCTAGCACCTTCTCTTGTCCACAGTGTGCAAAATTATGAGCTTGTTATGCTAAAATGACCAGGCACGAACAAACATGTAACGGGGGTAAACCTAAAGAGTTTTTTAGAGGGGGAATTTATGCACCAAGCGAAACTATTGCGGAAGGAATAGCGGAAGAGGGTATTGACGTGCCCATCGGTTTCGGGTATCCCTATAGGGCCACCTTTGATTACGAGGGTTATTTCGATAATAGCGACTTGCCCACCCCAAAAGGTGGTTCTGATACGACAAATTGTTTAGCAAAACATTACCCCTGTGTCTGTGGCGTCCAACGTCCCGGGGTTTAGAGAGCCTGTCTACACCAAACCATCCAGTATTTTCTCTCTTTGGCGTCCGCGATCTCTCTTTCATTTTGACAGTTCTAACCAAGTATTCCAACTTTCCTCTTCTCATGATGTGCCCGAAAAATATTTATTGTTTCTTTTTGATGTTCTTTAGGAGTTCCCTTTTTTTGTTGGCCTCTTTGAGAATTTCCTCATTGGTCTTTTTAGCTGTCCAGGGAACTTTCAACATTCTTCTGAAAAATCTCATCTCTGTGGCCTCTAATCGTCTTTTCATTTGTTTGTCTACTGTCCATGATTCGCTTCTATAGGTCTGAATTGGTTCTATATAGCACCGATGAATTCTCTTTATCACTTCTATTGACATAGATTTGTTGCATAAGATATTTTTCATTTTCTGAAATGCTATTTTGGCTTGAGCTATTCTGCTTTTTATTTCCGTGGTGCATCTCCCATCTGATGTTATTATTGTGCCCAAGTATTTGACGGGTTGAACTTATTTCAGATTTGTCCTGTTTATTTTTATGCTGCATGATGATGGTGGAGATTGTTTCTTCGATACCATTACTTCTGTTTTCTTACTATTCAGACTGAGACCTTTTTTGTTGCTTTCTTCCATTATTATGTCTATAATTTCTTGAAGTTTATTTTCTGTCTTCGCTATTAAGACTGTGTCATTTGCATATCGCAAATTATTTATGTTGTGACCGTTGACTTCTTCAATTCCTTTTTTTGTCTACTATTAATCTCATAATATTTTCACTGTAAAGTGAAAATAAATCCGGCGACAGAACATGGCCTTGTCTGACTCCTTGTTTTATATATTGGAATTATTCTGTATACTAGCTAACTAACTAATTAACTAAATAACTTACTAACTAGTTAACTAACAAATAAACCAACTAATTGTTAATATCCAACACGACCATTTTGGTGCTCCCAGAAACGTTTCTTGCCATCATAAATTGTATTACCTGAAAGTGGCCAGAGTTTTAAACAAAAGTATTGCCAAGCTGTAATATTGGACGTGCCAATATTTTACTGTGTAGCCTCCTACGTGGTCATCTCGATAGCCGATTTAACAACGCTCTGTCACGCTCTCATGTAAGTAGTGTATGGATTATTACATGAAAGTTTTGAGCGAAAGCACGAACGTTCTTTAAAATATGATTACTTAACCTGGCAGCGGGCTTCATGTGAGAGTCTGGAATCCTACTCTGATTGAGTCCTGATCGCAGAGAGAGAGAGAGAGAGAGAGAGAGAGAGAGAGAGAGAGAGAGAGAGAGAGAGAGAGAAATATGATCACTTGTTGAGGAAGGCAAAGAGACTACTGTTCAAATGTTACAAAGCACAACCATCAATAGTTGTAATGACATCGGTCAGAGAGGGAAATACCAGGACACCCCAGAATCGTCACGTCTTTAGCTATGTGAACTATAAAGAAAAGTCAAGATTCCCTCCCCAGCCTTGCTAGACGTATGTGGAATATGGTGTTAGACAATATTTTGCTATGACCACGGTATATTTTTGGTTGATGTGGTCAGTATCACTCCAGGCCGCCTTTAATTCCTAGAAAATCACTGGTACCCATTTTTAGAGGCTGAGTGAACCCCGGAGCCTTGTCAGTCCGAAAAAATCCGCCACTGCTGGGGATCGAACCCGGGCCCTTCTGGTGAAGAAGCCGCCGAGGCTCCTAGCTCCGAACTTTAAACGGTTGATGTTATTCTACCCATAACCATCCACAGACAACATTGTATATCCACAAGACGGCATTGGTTCAATGTCAATTCTTTTACAGTGTCTTTACTGAACTCAACCGTTAATGCTGGAAATAGCGTTATGTCATCAGTTACTGGTCCCGATGTGTGCCGTGACTGTGGATCCAGCAAACAATTACAATTTGTTCCAGGCTCTCAAAGCTGAGGATGATAGCAGTCGTGGGTAAGAACAGACAGCACTTGGCTAGACCAGCCCCATTTAAAGTCAGGACTGAGACAGCGTGCACCAATCAGCCGTCCCACAGCGACTTTAGTGCTGTCAGATACAGGTAATGGAGTTCTAGTAATCTCAACTCTCGTATGGTCTCAAGCGACATGTAAGATACGTTCATTGAGATCTCGTTCTGGACTCAAGCTTGTCTGTAAGTTCAGTTCAGTGGAGTCTCTGTCCTCAAGCTATATGGAGGTGAACGGATTACTGGCAGTGGCGTAACTGTGTTCACACACGAGGGGTAAGGTACACACTTTCATCTTGGCTAACGACTGATATTGGTGTTTGCTCACAGCTGTTTTGTTGGGATCTCAAAGTGATACTTTAGTTCTAATCTGCGAAACTGTGCAGCGTTTATGAATGAACATTTTCTGAGTCTAGTACATTTCTCTCATTCTTAAAATTGAATTGATATTTTATGCAAGTGGTTCCAGCTTGTGACAGCAGACACACACAACGTAAAATAGTTCAGCTCAATATGTCTGTGTGCTCATGATATTTGAGTAGTTAATGCTGGTAACAAACAGATCAAATATCGGCAAATGTGAGAGTTGCAGGGGTAGCAATATTCAATTTTAACCTCACAAGTTTTGAAGTTTTCAGATACAACTTTTTAAATCACATCATCATCATCATCATTGAGTGCCGTCTTCGCATCGAAGGTTGGCTACCATGGGGTGCCATTCCGCGATCTCTTGCTTTGGTAGTGCAGGTTGTCCTAGGTTGACCTTTCCATCAATTGATGTTACTTATCCATGATGACATGAAATACTAAACATTGAAACACAGATACACACACTTAAGATACTTCCTCTAGCCAACATTGAATGGGCCATAGACTATGTATAAAACTGTAAAGAGCCCTGTCATGCCAAGTGGCGTATAGGGAATATGGTGTTAGTTAATTTACATTTTACAGACCTTCAGCACATGATTTTTTGGGGTAATGTGGTCGGTATTACGCCCGCGCCGCTTTACTTTCCCAGAAAAAAATCTGGTACCCATTTAAGGCTGGGTGAACCATGAAGCCGTCGGTTCGGATCGAACCCTACCTCTTGTCCTTTATAGTCCAGTTCACTAACTACTGAGCTATCGCGGCTCCCTATAGACTATGTATGCGCAGGTTATATTATGAAATAAACTTGTGAACTAAAATATCAATAATAAACGGTAGTGACTCCAGATGAACCTGCTAGTTTTTGATTTGCTTATTCTGTCCACGTGTGACGTGAACCGAGCGTTGTAACACAGTGTAACTGTCACTCTGATTTCTGACGTTTCATTGTCTGCCCTTAGTTTAGTCGTTAAGTACGGGTTGGTACGGGCATCAAGTGAACGCCGCCTCAGTGCTCTCACCTTCTCTGGAAGCTCAGCTGGGAAAAACTGAGGAGAAATGAACAAAGAAAAAGAAAATGTAGGTTTGAAATTCATGCCCCTGCACCCTTCTAGTGACCATTACAATCTTTGGAAGGACGTTCATAATTTCTATTGACGTGATGCGCTTACAATTTCGTTTCTCAGGCACACCTGATGCCTCCACCTCACCTACCCTTGTAGATGAGTTTTCTCGCTTCTGCCCACGTTGGACCCCACCAGCTGGAGCATCAAATGCCCTTGATCTCTACATAAAGGTCACCTCATGTAAGATACAACAACTTCGCCCTAGAGAACTTCGCCGCTAGAACCTAACTCTCTCTGAGTTTCTAATCACCACCGTCGGGAGAACTTTGTTGATATGGGGGGAGCGGTGGTAGTTGACGTAAAGTCTGATACATTTGAGAGGGCACCAAACAGTTATACGATATCACTTTTTATAAACCCCGCCCTGACGGCACCATTGTCCACCACAATAAGCAGGAGCGTTCTACCATCAAGGAACTGACCTAAAACCATCTCATTCCTCTTAGTGCGCCCCGCCTCATTATCCCTAATAGTGGTCTCGGCAAGCCATCATTCTTCACGCTCTCTAAAAGGCACAACAGCAACCCAGGATGTCCGATCGTGGCAGCGTGTGTTTGCCCGACTGAACACATATCCGACTATCTGGACAGTGCTTCCAACCATTGTGGCCAGTCTTCCCTCCTATGCCAAAGACACGAACCATGCCTTGAGAATCGTCTCTTCCATCTCTCTCTCCCGTGATCGTTCATACCGACTTTTCGTCCTCGACGTTTGTTCTCTCTACACCTCTATCCCTCACTCCGACGGCCTCCGGGCTTTTCAGTTCTTTATTGACCTAAGGCAACATCCTTCTGTTGATACTGCCACTCTTCTCCGTCTCACTGAGCTTGTCCACAACCTCAACACCCTTCTGTTGATACTGCCACTCTTCTCCGTCTCACTGAGCTTGTCCTCAACCTCAACACCCTTCTGTTGATAGATACTGCCACTCTTCTCCGTCTCACTGAGCTTGTCCACAACCTCAACACCCTTCTGTTGATACTGCCACTCTTCTCCGTCTCACTGAGCTTGTCCTCAACCTCAACACATTTCTGTTGATACTGCCACTCTTCTCCGTCTCACTGAGCTTGTTCTCAACCTCAACACCCTTCTGTTGATACTGCCACTCTTCTCCGTCTCACTGAGCTTGTTCTCAACCTCAACACCCTTCTGTTGATAGATACTGCCACTCTTCTCCGTCTCACTGAGCTTGTCCACAACCTCAACACCCTTCTGTTGATAGATACTGCCACTCTTCTACGTCTCACTGAGCTAGTCCACAACATCAACACCTTTGAGTTCAATGGTGACTTTTATGACCAAGTCAGTGGGGTAGTCATGGGCACCAAGATGGGTCCTATCTATGTCTGCCTTATACACGAGTTACCTTGAACACCGAATGCTCAATTCGCATTAGGGTCCCCTTCCCATCAAATACCTGCAGTACATTGAACACTGCCTCGGACTAACCGATTTACCTGAGGACGACATAACCAAGTTTATCGACTATATCGGCAGCTATCACAAAGCAGCAAGATCACATCTTGTATCTCCACTTCCTCCGTTACCTTTTTGGACTTTATTGTTTCCTTGAGTACTTCTGGCCCTTACACCTTCGTTTTCTATAAACCCACAGACGCCCATTGTTACGTTCTCTATACTTTATCATATTCACCATAATGTCCTGATTCGATACCGTTTTCTCAGACAAGGCGTCTTCGTCGTATCTGCCAGGATGACCAGGATTACCTCCAACAGGCTCACCTTATCTTAGGTTTCTTTAGCCGCCGGCTTTATCCAAATTCGATCCTCCAATCTGTCTTCAAACGGGTCCCCCTTATCTCTCGTCCCGAGACATCCCTTCCAACCTCCCTCCATCTAAGAGAACAATACTCACCTCCACCTATCATCCTCACAACCTCGCTCCATCTAAGAGAACAATACTCACCTCCACCTATCATCCTCACAACCTCGCTGCTGTGAGAGTATTCAACCGTTACCGTTCCGTTCTCCACTCTGATCTCACTAGTCTACTTTCCCGTGATCCCCCTAATGTGGCCTTCAAACGCGACAAGAATTTGAGAGATATTCAGGTTAGAAGCCGCCTCCCTCCGATCATAAACATGAGGATACGGTCCACTGTAGACGTAACTGTGTCATCTGTGCTTAAGTTCATCATCGTCGAGTGCCATCTCTGCAACTAAGGTTGGCTACCATGGAGCGCCATTCTGCTCTGTCTCTTGCTTTGATGGTGCATGTTGTTATAGGCTGATTTGTCCATCTTTCGATGCTACTCGTCCATGTTAGTCTTGGTCTACCTCTGCCTCTTTTACCTTGTATTTTCCCTTCTAATATTACTTTTATTAGGCTCTCGTGTCTTTTAACATGGCCCAAAAATGGCAATTGTCTTGTTTGAATTGTGCTTAGTAGTTCTCTTTTCATTTTTATTTGTTTTAATACTTCATCGTTTGCTTTCTTTTCATCCAATTCTACCTATTCTTCTATATATACACATTTCAAAGGCTTCAATTCTCTGTTCTGTTTTCTTGTCTAATGTCCATGTTTCTGCACCATAGAGGAAAGTTGAGAAGATGTAACATTTTGCTATTCTTAGTTTTAGTCCTGGTGTTATTTGTTTTGATGTTAGTATGTTCTTCATGACATTAAAATTACTTTTTGCCAATCCTATTCTTTTGTTTATTTCAGTTGTACATTTTCCATCACTGGTTATAGTATGGCCAAGGTAGTTGCAATTCTGAACTTGTGGGTTTTGAGTATTTTCTTTGTTTATGATCATAGTTTTAGACCTTTTGATATTCATATTTCCACGTTTTTTGCTTGTTATGTTCATTTCATTAAGTAATTGTTGTAGATCTTTAGAATTTTCTGCTAGTAGTACAGTATCGTCAACATATCTTAGGTTATTGATTATCTTTCCATTAATGTTTAGGCCTGGCGTCTCTGTGATGTTTTTAAAGATTTGCTCAGTGTATAGACTGACATATTATAGAAGACCTACAAGAACACTTAAACAAACTCAAGAGCTCAGGCACAAAAACAACATGAAAATCAACATCAACAAAACAGAAGTCATTAATGTCGCCAAAAATAAACAGAATATCAACATAACTATAGAAGGCAGACAACTAAAACAAGTAGAGGAATTTAAATACCTAGGTATTCTAATGACAAACGATAATTCTCAAACAGCAGTGATAGAATCAAGATGCAACAAAACTTGTCAAATCATCGGACAGTTATCACCACTTTTGTCCAACAAGGAAATAACGCTGGAGGCAAAACGAGCACTATACAATACAATCTTCATCCCAACGTTGTGCTACCAATGTCAGACCTGGACCCTAGATACAAGAACAATAAGAAAAATAACCTCTACAGAGATGAAATGTGTTAGACGAATGACAGGAAACAGTCTAAGAGATAAGATCAGAAATGAAGAACTGAGAAAAAAAAGCTAGGAATAGCCCCCACCATAGAATATATAAGGAAACAACATATAAAATGGTTTGGCCACGTGACAAGGCAGAAAGAACAAAACACAACACAACGAGCCTTCAACAAACGTTGTGAGAACACCAGACCCAAGGATCGACCACGGAAAAGATGGATCGATGGAATATTAGAAGCACTAGGAAACATAACAGCAGTAGAGGCGAACAGAAGAGCAAAAGACTGCAAATTTATATCTCCCCTCGACGCTGAAAGGCAGATGAGAAAGGAAAGAAGAAGAAGAAGATAGATAAATTGAACAAGCTTGGTGATAGGATGCATCCTTGTCTTACTCCTCTTTTTATATCAATGGGTGTAGAGTTCTCTTTGTTATATTTTGTTATTGCTGTTTGCTCCCAGTATAAATTACATATTAGTAGTTTGTCCATGTTATCTAGATGTATCTCTTTTAGGCATTCTATAAGTTGTCTTTGGTGTATATATCAAAAGCTTTGGTGTAGTCTATGAAGCTAGCAAATATTTGTTTGTTTACTTCTGCGTACTTTTCGATTAATGTTCTCATGCAGAATATGACTTCTTTTATCCCACTAAAAAAAGTAAAGTACCTCCCGTCACGCCAAGTGGCGTATAGGGAAATATGGTGTTAGTGACCCTATATTTTACAGACCTTCAGCACATGATTTTTGGGGTAATGTGGTCGGTATTACGCCCGTGCTGCTTTACTTTCCCAGAAAAAATCCGGTACCCATTTAAGGCTGGGTGAACCCGGAGCCGTCGGTTGGGATCGAACCCTACCCCTTGTCCGTAGTAGTCCAGTTCACTAACCACTGAGCTATCGCGGCTCCCACTAATTTTTAGGGAATTAGTAAAACCCAGGTGTCCTCGCCAGGGTACGAACCCCGGCTGTTGCCGTGGTAAGCCAACCGCTTTTATCCCACCATTTTTCCTAAATCCAAATTACTGCTCATTTAATTCAGTATTAATTTATTCTGAATCCTTCCTTGTATAACTTTTAGCAAGATTTTTATAACATAGCTCATTAGGCTTATTGTTTTAAAGTCACTGCTTTCAACTGTACTATTCCTTTTAGGCAATGCAATGAAAGTTGATGTTTTTAGTTCATTTGGTATGTGTCCTGTATGGTATATGTCGTTGCATATGTCTGTAATCACTTCAATGCCAATATCTTCTAGTGCCTGTATCATCTCTATATGTATGCTGTCATGTCCTGCTGTTTTTCCCTTTTTAATTAGTTGTATAGCTTTTTCCAACTAAGATTTTATAGCCTGATCACATTTTATAATTGGTTTCTTGTCCTTTTGATTATGAAATAATTATGTTATATATTCCTGCCATCTATCTATTATATCTTTATTGTCTGTTTGCATTGTTTTCTTTTTTTTTTGTCTGCAATGCATCCGCTTTCTGTGCCTTTTTAATTTTTATCAGTCATTCTCTTTATTTCTGTGTGCATTCCTCTTAAGTTTTGTTTGATTTCCATAGTTTCTATTTCTATACATTTTTGGCTGAGCCAGTCTTCTTTTGCCTTTTTGCACATTTGCGTATTTCATTATCTATTTTATTGTATTGGGCAGTGTTCTGCGCTTGTCTTCTTTCTTCCATTTTTTTCTAAGATGGTGTTAGTTATCCATTTTTGTTTTTTGTTCTTTTTTTTGGGTAAGATGTCGCAAGTTTCTTGTATGCTTTTCTTTATGCCTGCCAGTTGGTTGTGACTTTTTCATCAGGATTTTCTCTTCTGTATTGTTCAATTCCTTCTTTGCGACTAAACGGAATATAGAAGAAATATAAACACTGCTGCCAGGGAAACATGGATTAACACGCAAAACTCAGTTCCTAGTCTCTAGGGACTTCGTCAAGAGTTGAAAACTCGCGAACGCAACAACAACAACAATTCCTTCTTCTAGCAGCTTCTGATATGTGTTCTTTACTTGTATTGTATAAGTATCTTTAATATCTTTTTGATTTAAAGCTATTATATCTAGTGGTATTGTTGATGAATTAGACTTTTGCTTGTTTCTCTTTAGTTTGAATTTCACTTTAATCATTACAGTATTGTGATGTGAGTTAATATGGTGCTTAAGTGCTCCGACATATTCTGTCTTATTCCCTAACGGGCGGTTCGAGATCATGGATGGATCCACATGTGTGTCACGTAATATCATTTATGTCATCATATGCCAACGATGTGACATGACTTATATTGGCGAGTGTGGAAAACGTTCTGCGGAAGGATTTTGTGAACACCGTGACGTTCAACAGAATACTGGCATTCCAGTAACGTCCCATGTTAATTCCTCAGATAACAAGGGCACAAACGACATCCCTATCACTGGTACTGTCCTTTTCCGAGCATCGATAGCTTAGTCGAGTGGTTTTCCCAACTAGGCTACCTAGGCCTCTACACACACACACACACACACACACACACACACACACACACACACACACACACGCACACGCACACGCACACACACACACACACGTCTGTGTGTTCTCGCAAGGCTGCATATATGGACATTGCCGGTGACGTTATAGTTGAGGTAACCTATCAGGTAACAATTCCCCCCACCCCCACATATATTTTTTTAGAACCCTTCCACCTGTGTTTTTCCCCTCTCTACTCTTCAGCTACGGGGTGTCCGGTTAGCGCAATCGATAGGCGGTTGGCTTACCACGGCAACAGCCGGGGTTCGTACCCTGGCGAGGACACCTGGGTTTTACTAATTCCCTAAAAATTAGTGGGAGCCGCGATAGCTCAGTGGTTAGTGAACTGGACTACTACGGACAAGGGGTAGGGTTCGATCCCAACCGACGGCTCCGGGTTCACCCAGCCTTAAATGGGTACCGGATTTTTTCTGGGAAAGTAAAACAGCACGGGCGTAATACCGACCACATTACCCCAAAAATCATGTGCTGAAGGTCTGTAAAATATAGGGTCACTAACACCATATTTCCCTATACGCCACTTGGCTTTTTTACTTTTTTTTTACTCTTCAGCTACACCAAGTATCAGGTGCGGACTTAGCCCTGGTGGTCCACTGGTCCATTTTCCTCCTGCCACTCCGATGTACGCAGGGAAGACATTTTTATTATTATTTTATTTCTCATTCTAGTTAGAAATGTTGTTTTAGATACTTCATTATTAGTTAGCTATGTAGGACTACTTTTATTTACTTACATGTCTGAATGGGTGTTGTTCATTCATCCTGAAGGCCTATTGAGCCGAAACGTCGTTCAAATTGTGTCGTCCATTAATTCCGTAAAACCCTAACCATGCGGAAGCCGCGATAGCTCAGTGGTTAGTAAACTGGACTACAAAGGACAAGAGGTAGGGTTCGATCCCAACCGACGGGCCGGTTCACCCAGCCTTTAATGGGTACTGGATTTTTTACTGGGAAGGTAAAGCGGCACGGGCGTAATACCGACCACATTACCCCAAAAATCATGTGACGAAGGTCTGTAAAATTTATGATTACTAACACCATATTCCTTATACGCCACTTGGCGTGACGGGAGTACTTTAGTTTTTTTTTTTTTTTTTTTACTAACCATGCATTTGTTTCATTTTTCCTTTACCATCAGCTTGACTGAAGCTTCACATTTTGATGCTTTTCTTTGTCTGGGAACTGGGCATTCTAAAGTTAAACAGGAAACTGGGCATTCTAAAGTTAAACAGGAAACTGGGCATTCTAAAGTTAAACAGGAAACTGAGCATTCTAAAGTTAAACAGAAAACTGGGCATTCTAAAGTTAAACAGGAAACTGGGCATTCTAAAGTTAAATAAGAAACTGGGCATTCTAAAGTTTAACAGGAAACTGGGCATTCTAAAGTTAAACAGGAAACTGGGCATTCTAAAGCTAAACAGGAAACTGGGAATTCTAAAGTTTAACAGGAAACTGGGAATTCTAAAGTTTAACAGGAAACTGGGCATTCTAAAGTTAAACAGGAAACTGGGCATTCTAAAGTTAAACAGGAAACTGGGCATTCTAAAGTTAAACAGGAACTGGGCATTCTAAAGTTTAACAGGAAACTGGGCATTCTAAAGTTCAACAGGAAACTGGGCATTCTAAAGTTAAACAGGAAACTGGGCATTCTAAATGATAGATGGGGGATTCGGTATTCTTAAGGTTAGATAGGAAACTGAGTATTCTAAAGGTTAAACGGAAAACTGGACATTCTAAATGTTATACATTAATATAAATTAACATGGCGTCATGCTAGAAGTGGTCACTGGCACCAACTAGACCTAGTTCTCACACGCAGGCAGTCGTTAAATAACATCAGAATAACACAAGCATATCACAGCGCAGACTGCAATACAGACCACGTTCCTCGTCATCAGTAAGATTATAGCTAGAAGTAGTCGCATTTACAAATCAAGAGAGCCTTCAGTGACCAAGATCAACATCACAGCGACTAAAATCTCATTAAAAAAAGACATTTTTAGATCTAAGTTTGAAGAACTTGTAGAAGAATCAGAAGATTCATTAAGTGTGGATGACAACTGGTATTCTCTGAAAATACACATCTATAATTGCGCTCTATCCACCAACGGCCAAAAAAGGTTCTTAAAAAACGACTAGGTCGAAGAAAATACAGCAAGACTCGACCCACTGATAGTTAATATGAAAACGACACTACTGAACATCAAAAACATCCCCAAGCAAATTACCAAGGACCAGCTTAAACATGCACAAGCCACTTTACAACGCGAAGCAAGAAGACGCGCAAATGAATACTGGAACAATCTATGCTCTGAAATACAGAAAGCCTCAAACAGGGGCGACTCAAAAACCATGCATGAAAATATAAAAAAGGCCCTTGGACCAAAAATAACCAAATTATCCACTTAAAATCCAAATTTGGAGAACCTATTACTGACAAGGGACAACAAATGTAAAGATGGGTTGAACACTACTCCAACCTATACCATGATGACAGACCAGCAAGCACAGCTCTAGAACACTACTCCAACCTATACCATGATGACAGACCAGCAAGCACACTTCTAGAACACTACTCCAACCTATACCATGATGACAGACCAGCAAACACACTTCTAGAACACTACTCCAACCTATACCATGATGACAGACCAGCAAACACACTTCTAGAACACTACTCCAACCTATACCATGATGACAGACCAGCAAACACAGCTCTAGAACACTACTCCAACCTATACCATGATGACAGACCAGGAAACACAGCTCTAGAACACTACTCCAACCTATACCATGATGACAGACCAGCAAACACAGCTCTAGAACACTACTCCAACCTATACCATGATGACAGACCAGAAAACACAGCTCTAGAACACTACTCCAACCTATACCATGATGACAGACCAGGAAACACAGCTCTAGAACACTACTCCAACCTATACCACGATGACATACCAGCAAACACAGCTCTAGAACACTACTCCACCCTATACCATGATGACAGACCAGCAAACACAGTTCTAGAACACTGCTCCAACCTATACCATGATGACAGACCAGCTAGCACACTTCTAGAACATTACACCAACCTATACCATGATGACAGACCAGCAAACACAGCTCTAGAACACTACTCCAACCTATACCATGATGACAGACCAGCAAACACAGCTCTAGAACACTACTCCAACCTATACCATGATGACAGACCAGCAAACACAGCTCTAGAACAATACTCCAACCTATACCATGATGACAGACCAGCAAGCACACTTCTAGAACACTACTCCAACCTATACCATGATGACAGACCAGGAAACACACTTCTAGAACACTACTCCAACCTATACCATGATGACAGACCAGGAAACACAGCTCTAGAACACTGCTCCAACCTATACCATGATGACAGACCAGCTAGCACACTTCTAGAACACTACACCAACCTATACCAAGATGACAGACCAGCAAACACAGCTCTAGAACACTACTCCAACCTATACCATGATGACAGACCAGCAAACACAGCTCTAGAACACTACTCCAACCTATACCATGATGACAGACCAGCAAACACAGCTCTAGAACAATACTCCAACCTATACCATGATGACAGACCAGCAAGCACACTTCTAGAACACTACTCCAACCTATACCATGATGACAGACCAGGAAACACAGCTCTAGAACACTACTCCAACCTATACCATGATGACAGACCAGGAAACACAGCTCTAGAACACTACTCCAACCTATACCATGATGACAGACCAGCTAGCACACTTCTAGAACACTACTCCAACCTATACCATGATGACAGACCAGCAAGCACAGCTCTAGAACACTACTCCAACCTATACCATGATGACAGACCAGCAAGCACACTTCTAGAACACTACTCCAACCTATACCATGATGACAGACCAGCAAACACACTTCTAGAACACTACTCCAACCTATACCATGATGACAGACCAGCAAACACAGCTCTAGAACACTACTCCAACCTATACCATGATGACAGACCAGGAAACACAGCTCTAGAACACTACTCCAACCTATACCATGATGACAGACCAGCAAACACAGCTCTAGAACACTACTCCAACCTATACCATGATGACAGACCAGGAAACACAGCTCTAGAACACTACTCCAACCTATACCACGATGACATACCAGCAAACACAGCTCTAGAACACTACTCCACCCTATACCATGATGACAGACCAGCAAACACAGTTCTAGAACACTGCTCCAACCTATACCATGATGACAGACCAGCTAGCACACTTCTAGAACACTACACCAACCTATACCAAGATGACAGACCAGCAAACACAGCTCTAGAACACTACTCCAACCTATACCATGATGACAGACCAGCAAACACAGCTCTAGAACACTACTCCAACCTATACCATGACGACAGACCAGCAAACACAGCTCTAGAACAATACTCCAACCTATACCATGATGACAGACCAGCAAGCACACTTCTAGAACACTACTCCAACCTATACCATGATGACAGACCAGGAAACACACTTCTAGAACACTACTCCAACCTATACCATGATGACAGACCAGGAAACACAGCTCTAGAACACTGCTCCAACCTATACCATGATGACAGACCAGCTAGCACACTTCTAGAACACTACACCAACCTATACCAAGATGACAGACCAGCAAACACAGCTCTAGAACACTACTCCAACCTATACCATGATGACAGACCAGCAAACACAGCTCTAGAACACTACTCCAACCTATACCATGATGACAGACCAGCAAACACAGCTCTAGAACAATACTCCAACCTATACCATGATGACAGACCAGCAAGCACACTTCTAGAACACTACTCCAACCTATACCATGATGACAGACCAGGAAACACAGCTCTAGAACACTACTCCAACTTATACCATGATGACAGACCAGGAAACACACTTCTAGAACACTACTCCAACCTATACCATGATGACAGACCAGGAAACACACTTCTAGAACACTACTCCAACCTATACCATGATGACAAACCAGCAAACACAGCTCTAGAACACTACTCCAACCTATACCATGATGACAGACCAGCTAGCACACTTCTAGAACACTACTCCAACCTATACCATGATGACAGACCAGCAAACACAGCTCTAGAACACTACTCCACCCTATACCATGATGACAGACCAGGAAACACACTTCTAGAACACTACTCCAACCTATACCATGATGACAGACCAGGAAACACACTTCTAGAACACTACTCCAACCTATACCATGATGACAGACCAGCTAGCACACTTCTAGAACACTACTCCAACCTATACCATGATGACAAACCAGCAAACACAGCTCTAGAACACTACTCCAACCTATACCATGATGGCAGACCAGCAAGCACACTTCTAGAACACTACTCCAACCTATACCATGATGACAGACCAGGAAACACACTTCTAGAACACTACTTCAACCTATACCATGATGACAGACCAGCTAGCACACTTCTAGAACACTACTCCAACCTATACCATGATGACAGACCAGCTAGCACACTTCTAGAACACTACTCCAACCTATACCTTGATGACAGACCAGGAAACACAGCTCTAGAACACTACTCTAACCTATACCATGATGACAGACCAGGAAACACACTTCTAGAACACTACTCCAACCTATACCATGATGACAGACCAGGAAACACACTTCTAGAACACTACTCCAACCTATACCATGATGACAAACCAGCAAACACAGCTCTAGAACACTACTCCAACCTATACCGTGATGACAAACCAGCAAACACAGCTCTAGAACACTACTCCAACCTATACCAAGATGACAGACCAGCAAACACAGCTCTAGAACACTACTCCAACCTATACCAAGATGACAGACCAGCAAACACACTTCTAGAACACTACTCCAACCTATACCAAGATCACAGACCAGCAAGCACAGTTCTAGAACACTACTCCAACCTATACCATGATGACAGACCAGGAAACACACTTCTAGAACACTACTCCAACCTATACCATGATGACAGACCAGCAAACACAGCTCTAGAACACTACTCCACCCTATACCATGATGACAGACCAGCAAACACAGCTCTAGAACACTACTCCAACCTATACCATGATGACAGACCAGCTAGCACACTTCTAGAACACTACTCCAACCTATACCAAGATGACAGACCAGCAAACACAGCTCTAGAACACTACTCCAACCTATACCATGATGACAGACCAGCAAACACAGCTCTAGAACACTACTCCAACCTATACCATGATAACAGACCAGCAAGCACACTTCTAGCACAATCAATACCTAAATATCCTACAATGTCTGAGCTGGACGTTGAGCTACTATGAACGAACTTGCTAAAGCCATAAATGCCCTCTCAAGAGGAAAAGCTGCAGGAAATGACAACATTCCCACGGATGTACTAAAGGAAAACTTAAACGTACTACTTCCACATCTATACAAACGGTTAATCAAATGCTGGAGACAAGGAGAAATACCTCATGACATGAGAAATGCTAAGATAATAACACTATACAAAAACAAAGGAGGCAGGGGTGATTGCAATAACTACAGAGGCATCTCTCTCCTTAGCACAGCCGGCAAGGCTTTTGCGAAAGTAATACTAAAACGCCTGCATAGACTTGCAGAACGTATACTTTCCGAGTCTCAATGCGGCTTCAGAGCCGGGAGATCAACTACAGATATGATTTTCACACTTAGACAACTACAAGAAAAATGTTGGGAACAAAATATGTCGCTCTATATTGCCTTTGTGGATCTCACAAAGGCCTTTCACTTAGTAAATAGAGATGGGCTCTACAGGGTGTAAGAAAGCTTTAGGCTTCCCACATAAATTACTTAAGCTGATTATGTCCTTTCATGAAAACATGAATGGTAAAATCTACTTTGATGGGAGTTCATCAAAGAGTTTAAAAGTCAACAACGGAGTGAAAAGGGGATGTGTCCTCGCCCCCACCCTTTTTGGTATATTTTTTGCTGCCCTCCTTCGCCTTCGAACGCAGCTCAGGAGATATTTACATTTGCACAAGACCAGATGGCTCACTGTTCAACTTAGCACGACTAAGAGCGAAAACAAATGTTGCCCTACTTAAAGAACTTTTATTTGCTGACGATGCAGCCCTAGTCGCTCATAGTGAAGCCACCCTACAATCGCTGATCAACGACAAAGCATGCGATCTGTTTTCACTGTCAATTAGTGATCAGAAAACAGTAATACTAAATCAAGGCGATATCAAACCTTTTTTAATCACTTTAAAAGATTGTCCACTAGAATCATTTCAGAAATTTACGTATCTGGGATCCACAATTACGCAAACCACTCCACTTGATGATGAAATAAACAGCCGACGTCATGAATATCATACGTGTGTTTCCTGGTCTGTCATCATGAATATCATATAGGATATCTTGAGCTGACGTCATGGGACGCACCAAAATGGCATCTTATTTATATTCGAGCTATGGACTAAGCAATGTTTACATTGAACAACACGATATATTTTATTGCTGCGAGTTGGCAGATTTTTGAAAATGTTTTCAAGGGTTTGAACATAAATGTTTGTTCACAGTTCGTTAACCTTCGCTGTAGATAAAGTCGTTAATTCGATGGCTTCGTTTCAGACATTTGTGACGTTGGTAGCTAAGGCCCTAACTTGTGCAAACGGATGGCATTGGCAGGGATCATTTTGAATCTATGAAGTGGGCTCATTGTGTGTTTAACTCAAAAGCATATGTGCTTTTTAACCAACGACCTTTTTTTGGGGGACTCAATGAAGATATCCCCGATGGAAGAATAAATTGTACTATTAGTCCCATAAATGATTCGCTTCCAGAGGTTTATGATGTAAACAAAGCAGTTTTGTCATTGCAAGTGAATAATGTCCACACCTATAATTGGTCAGGATTGTGTAGCTGCAGCAGCTTTATAGCGAACACAGAAAACATCATAGGATTGTGCTGTTCTGAAACAGCTATGCCATGCTATCCTAGAATTGCCTTTAATGGGATTTCTGTGACCACAAACCACTCTCCATGTGTGTGCCACATATTTACACCCCAGAAAGAAATACTGAATATAACAACATCATGTGCCGTCTGTGATATTAATGACCACAAACCAGGAGCCTCCAGTATGATTGATACAACTGTTGCACCAAGCATTTCATCAGCAGAGCCATGTCTATGGAATGTTAATCTGACATTGTTCTTGAATGATGTCCAAGTTAATGAGACATCAGAATCGTGTGGCGGCAGCTACAAGAAGGGAGCGGAGAACATCAAGTTCTGCTGCTATAAAGGAGACTTGCCTTGCTATCCCAGAATTGCCTTAAATGGGATCACTGTAGTTGAAAACTTCTCCTCTTGTGTAAACTACACATTCACATCTAAGAGTGAATCAGTGAAGGTCACAAAATCATATTCTCTCTGTGGTTTTACTAACTACAGGTCATGTGGCTTCTGTTGGATTGGAAATGATAACTTACCACCACTGTGTGTCTATATGTTTGGAATTGGAGTCATCAACGACGGCCTAACATCATCAAGTGCAATAACGATCATCATTTTCGGGAGGACGTTAACTCCCATGGTATATGGTGGATAGGCGGCAGGAACCATTGAAGGCTATGTCTGAAAAGTGTTCCTTCTTGCAGTTTCCTCATATTCCAAGTCCGGCTTGTTGCAGGAGCTACTGAGTTAAGTGCTCTGTGCACACCGTGAGCTGTGTGTCTCATCCGTTTTGATCCTGCTTCGATATCCCGCTTGTTTACGATGAATGATGATATCGTATGACAGGGAACAGTTGGCTGTGTTCACTTTCTGCGCGGTTTCGCCTTATGTCTTTTGGCGTGTGCTGAGACTGCTACGATGGGGACTACAGTTACCTTTCTTTGTTTGGGAGATGAATTAGTAATTCTGATGATTCCACTGGCACGGGCGGTTGAGCAATTATGGATTTTAATTCGTTTGCCGTGATACCGAGGCCTTCCATAACCAATAACCAATAACCAATAAACAGCCGAATTGGTAAGGCAGCTAATACTTTCGACAAACTCACAGAAAGGGCATGGAACAACACGAAACTAACACTGAAGACTAAACTCTTAATATATCAAACTTGTGTGCTTAGCACACTATTATATGGATCTGAAGCCTGGACAACATACTCAAATCATGAAAAAAGATTAAATGTCTTCCACATGCGATGTATCCGCAAAATAATGCACATCAAATGGCAGGGCAAAATAATGCACATCAAATGGCAGGACAAAATAATGCACATCAAATGGCAGGACAAAATAATGCACATCAAATGGCAGGACAAAATAATGCACATCAAATGGCAGGACAAAATAATGCACATCAAATGGCAGGACAAAATAATGCACATCAAATGGCAGGACAAAATAATGCACATCAAATGGCAGGACAAAATAACCAACTTAACTGTCCTGCAACGTGCTAAGGCCCCAACAATCATGTCGATGCTCAGATGTCGAAGACTAAGATGGCTGGGGCATGTCCAACGGATGGAAAAAAAACACATCCCCAGGCAAATACTATATGGTGAACTAACACATGGAAAAAGACAAATCGACAGATCTAAACTACGATATAGAGATATCTGTAAATCATCTCTGAATGACTTCTCTATCTGTGAAAATGACTGGGTACATCTGGCAAGTGATCGCATATCATGGAGAGCATGTATAAGGAACGGTATAACATCATTTGAGACTGTGCTAAGGCAAAACTTAGAAGAGAAAAGACTCATGAAAGAGGATGGAAAAGCCTGTGGATCAGTGGGTGTGACTTGTTCATTCTGTGACCGTGTGTGTTTGTCAAACATTGATAGAATTAGCCACGAGAGAAGCTGTTCGACAAAAACAACCTAAAAAATATACAATAGCCTCCACTAGACAGTCTGACAAGACGAAAAGAGCTATATATAAAGGTTAAATGGGGGACTGGGCATTCTAAAAGTTAGACGGTAAATTGGGCATTCTAAAGGTTAAACGGGGGACTGGGCATTCTAAAGTTTAGACGGTAGACTGGGCAATTCTAAAGTTTAGACGGTAGACTGGGCATTCTAAAGTTTAGACGGTAGACTGGGCATTCTAAAGTTTAGACGGTAAATTGGGCATTCTAAAGGTTAAACGAGGGACTGGGCATTCTAAAGTTTAGACGGTAAATTGGGCATTCTAAAGGTTAAACGAGGGACTGGGTATTCTAAAGGTTAAACGAGGGACTGGGTATTCTAAAGGTTAAACGAGGGACTGGGTATTCTAAAGGTTAAACGAGGGACTGGGTATTCTAAAGGTTAAACGAGGGACTGAGTATTCTAAAGGTTAAACGAGGGACTGGGTATTCTAAAGGTTAAACGAGGGACTGGGTATTCTAAAGGTTAAACGAGGGACTGGGTATTCTAAAGGGTAGATTGTGAATTGAAGAAGACGCAGTTTCTTTGCTGATTTACGTTTTCCGTTGTCAAATTACGTAATTTATTTGTGGATTTACGTTGATTCTTTGTGGATTTACGTAATTAATTGTGGATTTACTCGCTCTCAAATTATAGATAGTGAAGTTCGCTATCTAGACCTCTTGGATAACTCAGAATAGCAGGAAGTCCCGTGTACATTCTGCGCACGTTAAAAACCCTTGCAGGTAATAGTAGTAGAAAAGAGTAGATCAAAATGGCCGCTACTCGGGTAACATTGATAGACACTACCAACTCCGAGTCTTTCTGTTTTAGAGACTAGAGCCTTTAGGCGGAGTCTTCACTGCTGCTGACATCCGATGGCTTTAACGGACTGTTAGAAGGAGCAGCGGAGCAGATATATTGATGTCCTCATTGCATATACCCCATCTCGTGAAATAAAACGATACCAAGAGATATAAAGTTATGGGGAGACATTATCACTTACGAATCAATTCAGAGGAAGAGGTATGTTTACAGCACTCGGAAAAAATGACAAATAATCAAGAACAGAAAAAAAAAAAAACAAAGAACAATATATGGTCCTAAGCAGGATCGAACCCGTACTCTTTGGCACAGCGCCTTGCCACGAGAAGCTAAACAAATTTGACTCCATTATCACCTACGCCTGTGTGCACGGTTTATGATGATGATTGGACATAATCAAGATGTCTTTCACTAATGAACTGTTCTTCTATTTTTCCCATTGTACCGGTTGTTGACTCATCAGTCTGTGTACGTGTACAGGATGTGTTTGTCCAGCGTTTCCTTTACTACTCTTCTTTGTTGACCATCCTGACTGTTTTCATTCCGTGTCCGGAAAACGAGAGCTGTTTTTTCAACACAGGATGTTGCTTGTGTGTTGGCAATTGTTGTGTTATTTATATCAAACGTTTTAGATCAGATCACTGAAAGCCTCTATTGATTTCACAATGGTGTTTCATGCTTGTCTATCCTTTCCAAAATCATTTACTTTCTGTGGCATCAGATATTTATTGTTCAGTCAAACTGTCTCTACCGTCTAGTGCTGACCACAGATTCATTAGTTTCTTTAAGTTCTGGTGTAGATTTTGTTTAAATAATCCAAGTTGTGATTCTCATTGGAAGCCGCGATTGCTCAGTGGTTATTGAAGTGGACTACAAAGGGCAAAAGTGGTTAAGATGGACACAAAAAGACCCTGAGAAGATTTATCGAGAGAGAGACTCTAGACTCGGCACTTGGAGGAAGATACACTTGGCACCCACGAAGCGGAAGGGTACACATCAGTGAGGATGTAGTAGAAGAGACTAGATATCTGCCTCAAGGCAGAGGGTAGGATTAAGAGTTAGAAAACTTTGAACTTACACTTAGATATTGGTAGCCAAATCTTGGAGCACTACTCGAATGCTATGTTAGATATTGGTAGCCAAATCTTGGAGCACTACTCGAATGCTATGTTAGATATTGGTAGCCAAATCTTGGAGCACTAATCGAATGCTATGTTAGATATTGGTAGCCAAATCTTGGAGCACTACTCGAATGCTATGTTAGATATTGGTAGCCAAATCTTGGAGCACTACTCGAATGCTATGTTAGATATTGGTAGCCAAATCTTGGAGCACTACTCGAATGCTATGTTAGATATTGGTAGCCAAATCTTGGAGCACTACTCGAATGCTATGTTAGATATTGGTAGCCAAATCTAGGTGCAATATTCGAATGCTATGTTAGATATTGGTAGCCAAATATAGGAGCAATACTCGAATGCTATGTTAGATATTGGTAGCCAAATATAGGAGCAATACTCGAATGCTATTTTAGATATTGGTAGCCAAATCTTGGAACAATACTCGAATGCTATGTTAGATATTGGTAGCCAAATATAGGAGCAATACTCGAATGCTATGTTAGATATTGATAGCCAAATATAGGAGCAATACTCGAATGCTATGTTAGATATTGGTAGCCAAATCTTGGAACAATACTCGAATGCTATGTTAGATATTGGTAGCCAAATCGTGGAGCAATACTCGAATGCTATATTAGACATTGGTAGCAAAATCTAGGAGCAATACTCGAATGCTATGTTAGATATTGGTAGCCAAATCTTGGAACAATACTCGAATGCTATGTTGGACATTGGTAGCCAAATCTAGGAGCAATACTCCAACACTATGTTAGACATTGGTAGCCAAATCTTGGAGCAATACTCGAATGCTATGTTAGACAGTGGTAGCCAAATCTAGGAGCAATACTCGAATGCTATGTTAGATATTGGTAGCCAAATCTTGGAGCAATACTCGAATGCTATGTTAGACATTGGTAGCCAAATCTAGGAGCAATACTCGAATGCTATGTTAGATATTGGTAGCCAAATCTTGGAGCAATACTCGAATGCTATGTTAGATATTAGTAGCCAAATCTTGGAGCAATACTCCAATACTATGTTAGACATTGGTAGCCAAATCTTGGAGCAATACTCGAATGCTATGTTAGACATTGGTAGCCAAATCTAGGAGCAATACTCGAATGCTATGTTAGATATTAGTAGCCAAATCTTGGAGCAATACTCCAATACTATGTTAGACATTGGTAGCCAAATCTTGCAGCAATACTCGAATGCTATGTTAGATATTAGTAGCCAAATCTAGGAGCAATACTCCAATACTATGTTAGACATTGGTAGCCAAATCTTGGAGCAATACTCGAATGCTATGTTAGACAGTGGTAGCCAAATCTAGGAGCAATACTCCAATGCTATGTTAGATATTAGTAGCCAAATCTAGGAGCAATACTCCAATACTATGTTAGATATTGGTAGCCAAATCTTGCAGCAATACTCCAATACTATGTTAGACATTGGTAGCCAAATCTTGGAGCAATACTCGAATGCTATGTTAGACAGTGGTAGCCAAATCTAGGAGCAATACTCCAATGCTATGTTAGACATTAGTAGCCAAATCTAGGAGCAATACTCCAATGCTATGTTAGATATTAGTAGCCAAATCTAGGAGCAATACTCCAATACTATGTTAGACATTGGTGGGCACTGAATACAGAAACTCCATATACTTTTACTCCTGCTTGTGTTATGGGAAGGTCATCTCAGGGCCAAGTGTTTGAAAATTACTGCAATGGCTGAATATCCAACAAAACTACTACACGTTGTCGCAGCATTCCGCTTCAATATGAACTATACAATACAATATGATTGGAACTTCTTTAATGTCTTACCAGTCCAGAATAAAAGGTAGCGAAGCATGGTCAGCATAAACTTACCAGAAACATCAACTCAAGGTATTTCATCTGCTCTGCCTAAGAAGATCTACAGACACTGGCATGATCGCATAATCAACACCGTTGTTTTTCATGCAGTAAAATCTCAGAATATATGTCTCGCTAAGCCAGCGTCTCTTGAGATGGTTGGGACAAGTCACCCGTATAGAAGTTCGTGAATTTATAAAAACGATAAAGTTCTACACGGATAGTTGGTGAACGGCACGCTCTGTTGACCAGATCAGAGCCGAAAAGAGATAACTAAAATGGCAAGAAAGAAGTAGATGCATCGATGAAGACGCAACAAAATCCCCATCAGACTCAACATCCCACCACATGTATCGTGACTCTCGTCCTCAAATAGGACTCAACATCCCACCACATGTATCGTGACTCTCGTCCTCAAATAGGACTCAACATCCCACCACATGTATCGTGACTCTCGTCCTCAAATAGGACTCAACATCCCACCACATGTATCGTGACTCTCGTCCTCAAATAGGACTCAACATCCCACCACATGTATCGTGACTCTCGTCCTCAAATAGGACTCAACATCCCACCACATGTATCGTGACTGTCGTCCTCAAATAGGACTCAACATCCCACCACATGTATCGTGACTGTCGTCCTCAAATAGGACTCAACATCCCACCACATGTATCATGACTCTCGTCCTCAAATAGGACTCAACATCCCACCACATGTATCGTGACTCTCGTCCTCAAATAGGACTCAACATCCCACCACATGTATCATGACTGTCGTCCTCAAATAGGACTCAACATCCCACCACATGTATCATGACTGTCGTCCTCAAATAGGACTCAACATCCCACCACATGTATCATGACTGTCGTCCTCAAATAGGACTCAACATCCCACCACATGTATCATGACTGTCGTCCTCAAATAGGACTCAACATCCCACCACATGTATCATGACTGTCGTCCTCAAATAGGACTCAACATCCCACCACATGTATTATGACTGTAGTCCTCAAATAGGACTCAACATCCCACCACATGTATCATGACTGTCGTCCTCAAATAGGACTCAACATCCCACCACATGTATCATGACTGTCGTCCTCAAATAGGACTCAACATCCCACCACATGTATTATGACTGTAGTCCTCAAATAGGACTCAACATCCCACCACATGTATCATGACTGTCGTCCTCAAATAGGACTCAACATCCCACCACATGTATCATGACTGTCGTCCTCAAATAGGACTCAACATCCCACCACATGTATCATGACTCTCGTCCTCAAATAGGACTCAACATCCCACCACATGTATCATGACTGTCGTCCTCAAATAGGACTCAACATCCCACCACATGTATTATGACTGTCGTCCTCAAATAGGACTCAACATCCCACCACATGTATCATTACTGTCGTCCTCAAATAGGACTCAACATCCCACCACATGTATCGTGACTGTCGTCCTCAAATAGGACTCAACATCCCACCACATGTATCGTGACTCTCGTCCTCAAATAGGACTCAACATCCCACCACATGTATCGTGACTCTCGTCCTCAAATAGGACTCAACATCCCACCACATGTATCGTGACTCTCGTCCTCAAATAGGACTCAACATCCCACCACATGTATCATGACTCTCGTCCTCAAATAGGACTCAACATCCCACCACATGTATCATGACTGTCGTCCTCAAATAGGACTCAACATCCCACCACATGTATCATGACTGTCGTCCTCAAATAGGACTCAACATCCCACCACATGTATTATGACTCTCGTCCTCAAATAGGACTCAACATCCCACCACATGTATCATGACTGTCGTCCTCAAATAGGACTCAACATCCCACCACATGTATCGTGACTGTCGTCCTCAAATAGGACTCAACATCCCACCACATGTATTATGACTCTCGTCCTCAAAAAGGAATCAACATCCCACCACATGTATTATGACTCTCGTCCTCAAATAGGACTCAACATCCCACCACATGTATCATGACTCTCGTCCTCAAATAGGACTCAACATCCTACCACATGTATTATGACTCTCGTCCTCAAATAGGACTCAACATCCCACCACATGTATCCTGATTCTCGTCCTCAAATAGTACTATTTAGTCATGACAACTATCGTGTTTGCTCTTGAGTGACCGACACTTGAGATTATCTGTTCAGATTAAAACTGGTCTACCAAAATGACATCAAATGTAAATATAGAATATAATTAGATCCTGGAGGACACGAAACTTGTTCCGGGAGAAATCTGTTGTAATATTTTACCTTACACACTCACGGCGTTATCACCACCACAGAGGTCAAGAACACAACTCTGACATTTATCAACCACGCGTCCCATTAACCCCCCATGCCGCTCAGAGCTCAATCAGAGAAGGACTACTCGCCTCCTTGTTAGTTGTCAGCGCGGTTACGTCCCCTGATGTTTATCTTGTGTCTGTGTTCACACTGGCGACTCCTGATTGACAAGATGTGTGACCAGGACTAACATTATCTAGACAACTCTGTGATAATCGTTTGTTAGGAAAAAGGTGGGGACAATTGTCATTTAAGCTGAGTCTGTGCCGAGTAGAATTGTCATCTGGGGTGGTTTGTTTGTCCCAGATTTTAAAATTAATTATCTGATTATATTATCGCAAATGTTAAAAGTGAGATAGAGCTACTGCCATGAATGTTGAAAGTGAGATAGTGACATTGTTATAATGTTAAAAGTGAGAAAGTGACATTGTTATAATGTTAAAAGTGAGATAGTGACATTGTAATAATGTTAAAAGTGAGATAGAGCTACTGCTATGAATGTTAAAAGTGAGATAGTGACATTGTAATAATGTTAAAAGTGAGATAGAGCTACTGCCATGAATGTGGAAAGTGAGATAGTGACATTGTTATAATGTTAAAAGTGAGATAGTGACATTGTTATAATGTTAAAAGTGAGATAGAGCTACTGCCATGAATGTTAAAAGTGAGATAGTGACATTGTAATAATGTTAAAAGTGAGATAGTGCTACTGCCATGAATGTTATAAGTGAGATAGTGCTACTGCCATGAATGTTAAAAGTGAGATAGTGCTACTGCCATGAATGTTAAAAATTAGATAGTGCTACTGCCATGAATGTTAAAAGTGAGATAGTGCTACTGCCATGAATGTTTAAAGTGAGATAGTG
Source organism: Megaustenia siamemsis (assembly GCA_032433765.1). Classification (NCBI taxonomy): domain Eukaryota; kingdom Metazoa; phylum Mollusca; class Gastropoda; order Stylommatophora; family Ariophantidae; genus Megaustenia; species Megaustenia siamemsis. Next base: position 31,913,426 of record JAVIAB010000145.1, on the reverse strand, counting down.
ACATTGTAATAATGTTAAAAGTGAGATAGTGCGACTGCCATGGATGTTAAAAGTGAGATAGTGACATTATAATAAATGTTAAAAGTGAGATAGTGATATTGTAATAATGTTAAAAGTGAGATAGAGCTACTGCCATGAATGTGAAAAGTGAGATAGTGACATTGTAATAATGTTAAAAGTGAGATAGTGCGACTGCCATGGATGTTAAAAGTGAGATAGTGACATTATAATAAATGTTAAAAGTGAGATAGTGATATTGTAATAATGTTAAAAGTGAGATAGAGCTACTGCCATGAATGTGAAAAGTGAGATAGTGACATTGTAATAATGTTAAAAGTGAGATAGTGACATTGTAATAATGTTAAAAGTGAGATAGTGCTACTACCATGAATGTTAAAAGTGAGATAGTGACATTGTAATAATGTTAAAAGTGAGATAGTGACATTGTAATAATGTTACAAGTGAGTTAGCGACATTGTAATAAATGTTAAAAGTGAGAGATAGTGATATTGTAATAAATGTTAAAAGTGAGTTAGTGACATTGTAATAATGTTAAAAGTGAGAGAGTGCTACTGCCATGAATGTTAAAAGGAAGATAGTGATATTGTAATAATGTTAAAAGTGAGATAATGATACTGCCATGAATGTTAAAAGTGAGATATTGATATTGTCATAACTGTTAAAAGTGAGATAGTAATATTGTTATAATGTTAAATATGAGATGATGATACTGTCACAAATATTAAAAGTGCTATAGTGGTACTGTTATAAATGTTAAAAGTGTGACTTTGGCATTGCCATACAAGCCGCCAGCTAGGGTAAGATATTCTATCAGAGATTGTTTCATGAGATGTCTATATCATACCGAAGACGGATTTGTAAGACGTAAAGTCGCGGATGTCGCTTTTTGGCGTAAATTAGCGACACAACACATGCAGAACGCGGAGAAGTTTTCATGTTGTTTCAGTGTTAGTCATATCTCATATCTTGGTGTGTCAGTGTTAATCATGTCTCATATCTTTATGTGTGTATGTGTTTAGTCATATCTCATATCTTAGTGTGTATCTGTGTTAGTCATGTGTCATATCTGTGTGTGCATGTTTGGGTTAGATATCTCATATCTTTGTGTGCACGTTTATGTTAGTCATATCTCATATCTTTGTGTGTGCATGGCTATGTTAGTCACATCTCATATCTTTGTGTGTGCATGTCTATGTTGGTCATATCTCATATCTTTGAGTGCATGTCTATGTTAAGCATGTGTCGTATATCTTGATGTGTGTCAGTGTTAGTCATGCCTCGTATCGCTGTGTGCATGTCTGTGTTGGTCACATCTCTTATCTTTGTGTGTGCATGTCTGTGTTAGTCACCTCTAGTGACTCGGGCAGATGGTGCTCGTAAACCTGGGAGAGCCGACCATCTAAGGGCAGAATTCCCCCTACAGAAAAGATCATCTGCTGCCTTGCAGGAAGATTGGGGATAATATATATATATATGCCAACGATGCCACATGACCTATATAGGCGAGTCTGGTAGAAGATTAGCGGAAAGATTTTGTGAACATCTACGTGATGTCCAACAGAATACTGGCACTCCAGTGTCTTCCCATTTCAACTCCCCAGATCACAAGGGCAAAGACGACATCCGTGTCACTGGTATTGTCCTCTGTCACTCTGGCGACCGCAGCCGCTATACTTTGGAAAATCGCCTCATAGTCCAGTATGGTTCGCTGACCCCACGAGGCATGAATGTATCACACTCATACACATAGTTTCCTTTCGGCTGCTCCTTCCCTCTTGCATAGCCCTCTCTACCACCCATGTGGTGGCTCTTTAGTCTATCTACTATGCCACGCTATTCTTAGTTCTTCTCCACTAGTCCCCGTTGAGGCACTTCGGTGTTCTCCTATATACCTTTTTTCTGCGCTACTTACCCCTCATATGTTTTTATTGCACCCCACCCTCATACATCTCACTCTTTCCGCCTTTTGAATACCTGTCATTCTACTGTTCTATTCTTTCTCCTTCGAGTTTTCACACTGACCCCGGTTTGAACCCTTCCACACATACGATTGTCCCCGTATGGACGTGCACATGCATGTATGTGTCCATAGGCACGGGTATTGGTATATATATGTATACGCATATACATGCATGTATATGTGCTCTTGTTTGTATGCATACACATGTATGTGTGTGTATATGTATGTGTATGTTGATATGTATTAGTATGTGCACTTCTTCTTGCACGTGTACATATGTATACACGCATCTGTGTGTGTGTATACATGTATTTATGGGTCCTTAGATACTTTCAGATATTGCCTGTGCCTTTGTAGTCGACGTACCTAGGTAGCGTTCCCCCGACTCGTGTATTTTTAGAACCCTTCACCTCTGACCACAGGGTATAAATTACAGCTACACCCGTGAGAAATTCCTTTTTCCTAGCCTGACCACAGTCCACGACACACAGGGAAGTCAACATATTTCGATTATTTTGTTTTTGATGTTTCATTACTAGTTAGCTATGTAGGATTAGTTTTATTTATTCACATATCTGTGTGTGTATGTTGTTTGTTTGTTCCTGCTGAAGGCCTATTGAGCCGAAACGTCGTTCGAATCTGTGTCGTCTATTAATCACGTAAAGCTTCTAACATACCATTTTTTAATTTTTTTCAATTTTTCCTCGAATTCAGCTTTACTGCAGCTTCGCATTTTTATGCATTCATTTGCATTTCTTTGCCTTAACCCATTGCTCATGTACTAGTTTCCACGTGTCATCACGACAAAATGGTTGGTTTCAGAAGTGCCGTTTCGGCGCTGTCTTAGGATCATCATTCTCAAATTTTTGAACCCACAGCCTCTCGTGAAAGGTCCATAGGGATAAACATCTAAGGAAGCAAGATCAGGGATATCCGACTCCATGATAGAGGATATCCAACCCAAATCCTGCAATTTCTTCGTTCCCTTAGTTGTTTGTGTGCGGTGTGGCGCAGTCTTATTATAAATTGACACCTGAGAGATCTCGCCGGTTTGTTTGGAACTAGGATCTTAGTTTTCCTAGCGTGTCATTGCAGCAGGCCCACTCTATTGTTCTTCCCATTTTCCACGCCAACGACAATTTATTACTCAGTAAAAGTCTTCATAGAGGCATCCCAGGTACGCTTGTGAGTCACAGTTAAGTGGTAACCACAAGACACACATTTTCCTGTAGGAAAGATTGGCCATGATCTTCTCACCGGTACTTGTGTATCGTATCATCCACTCTCTGTTCCTGCATCTTCCTGCAGTTGCTGACCAAACTCATGACGTTTTACTGAGGTCTCGTTGCACAAATTACCCACTTCAAGCCAACCGTCAAAAATAACAAATGCAAAAATATTGATACTTTTTAAATATAGTAGCATTTGTCCATTCTACTCTCAAGGGAATCTTAAAACATCTTGGTGTGTGTCTGGGCTGGCTATAATTCATATCTTAGTGTGTGTCTGTGCTGGCCGTGGTTCATAGCTTGATGTATATCCGTGCTAGCCATGGCTCATATCTTAGCTTGTGTGTGTATGCTAGCCATATCTTGGTGTGTGTCATGTTAGTCATATCTCCTATCTTGGTGTGTGTCCGTGTTAATCATGTCTCATATCTTTGTGTGTGTCTGTGTTTAGTCATATCTCATATCTTAGTGTATATGTGTGTTAGTTATGTGTCGCATCTTTGTGCGTGCATGTCTGTGTTAATCATATCTCATATCTTTGTGTGCATGTCTATGTTAGTCACATCTCATATCCTCGTGTGCATGTCTATATTAGTCATATATTATACCATTGTGTATGCATGTCTATGTTAGTCATGTCTCATATATTTGTGTGTATATCCATGCTAGTCACATCTCATATCTTAATGTGTGTCTGTCTATATTAGTCAAGTCTCATGTCTTTGTGTGTTTGTGTTTAGTCATATCTCATATCTTTGTGTGTGCATGTCTATGTTA